>JAEAOA010000606.1:0-592500 GCA_016746295.1 Potamilus streckersoni | reverse complement strand
TCGTTTTCGACATTCTAGATTCTTACGCCCCCAGCTGCCGCAGTTATTTCCGAACTACTTTCAACTACTCATTCGATACTTATTCAAAACTCTTAACGCAGAAATATTCTATTGCGTCTGCACTTAAAACACTTATAGCCTCTTTCTGAAAACAGAAATATTGTCACTCTTTCTCAACAATGGAGAGAAATTTCTTGAAACACTTCTCTATATCTTTCTTATGCGGACTCATAACCAGAAGCACAAAGCTGTTAGGTCACAATATGGTTAAGGGCACCTGTCAATCAATGCTAATTTGCAGTAGTATTACAGGTTTTTCGCCCCAAAATTCTGGTACCAGTTAGGGAGAATTTAGCCTAGTATACAATTTTGTATCCTATATCGACTTGCATAATAAATTTTGAATAAAAGATGTGTAATCCTTTGATAAAGTGTTTGCTTTACAAATTGTACACAAAGTAGATAAAACTTTTGTAAAATCTGTTTGTATTAACATTTAATGAGTATCTTTCTTTTCAGTCATATCAAAACTTCACGCGATAATAAAAAAGCATTTCAGTCATACTAATGGACTGTGTAATGCAGACGAGAAATATGTAGGACGTTAGAGCGGAGATTACCACTTTCACAAATATTTAAACCGACATTTTTAGCGTGTTTCATCTATAAGTAACATATAATTCATGCATTATTAAGTTGATCTAAAGTTGGTTGAGTGTAAATTCTCCTTGTCTGCTTGGCAATAGCGGAATGTTTAGCCCCGCCCATGCATCCCACATATGTTCGGTGAGTTTCTATTCTGGAGAAGCTTCTGAAGACGGAGAGAGATTTGGTCTGACTTCAGAGAGGACCATCTCTATGTGGTGATGAAATTTGAAAACTTGGTTTGGAGAAGTAAGAAAAAGAAAGAGACTTGCTGAGTCTTTCTCAGCTGTAGGAACGGCAAAAGTTCCTTGTGCCGTTCGGGAACTTAAGTTTTGAACTTCTATGAAAGACCCATTCCAAACTTTCCAATATGACTGTTAGTCGGAGAATCCCGAGTCAGTCTCCTTGTCGGGGCAGTGACTCGGTTCAAACATCGTTTTCACAGTTTATTAGAGGTTTTCTCAAATGCTTTTCTCTGGAATCATGGTAAGTATATTTTAGTCATTATGTTTCCTTTCCTCTAGAATCTACATCAATGGGAAGCATTTTAAAAAGTACAAAATTCCGCATTTTCGTGTACATAGCGCTAGAATGAATAACGTAAATCTGGATGAAATATGAGGGGGAAAAAGAATAAACAAAACAACATTAAAATGTCTTTTGCATTTCAGGTTTCTTCTTCTGTTAGTGATTACAACAATAAGCAGTGCTTCAGCGGTAAGTTTTTCTTTGCCGTTTTTGATTTATATTGCATGATATATATATATATATATATATATATATATATATATATATATATATATATATATATATATATATATATATATATATATATATATATATATATATATATATATATATATATATATATATATATATTGTGTATTCCATCTATTGAGAAATGCAATTTGTACAAGAAGTATATTATAACAGGACGATTAAATCACAATGTATGTTTTTATTTTTTGTTTAAATCTGGTTTGTGGATAATAAAAAACCCCATAAAAACAAGCACGCGATGACGTAAGGAACACCATCGATACTGCTTTCAGACCTTGGTGACAGTTAGGGTCTGTAGCTTTCATTTAATTTCATCTCACTAGGAAGATAAAATAATTATTTAAAATATAATTGCATTTTACAACTGTAGGTTGGGGTACTGTCCTTTGTAACTATGCCTAAATATATAGGACGGTGCATGTAAATGAATGTATACTTGAATCCTTCCCCAAAAATATGTAATCTTTTTAAATAACATTCAAATACAATTTCATTCATTTCTTCATTATTTTTATTATAGACTGCATTTAATTTTGCTTAAATTCATTAAATTTTTGTTAACTTTATTGTAAAGTTTGGTGTACCTGTTAATTTTCTCAAGTCTTAAAAATGGCTGAAAATATATTATTTAAATTCAGTTTAAAGTCTTACTAGAGTTAATAATACTTTTAAGATGGTATAATCACTATCAGTCCAAAAATAAAAGTTAAATAATAAAATGCAGATGCCAGAAGAATAAAGCAGAGCAGTCCTGTCAATTGTATATAATTATCCGTCTTTAAGTATATATTTATTTAAAGCCGATTCCAGATTGTTCCCGATTTCTCAAATCTTTCTCCTTTGATTATGTATGACATCTGCAGGAATTTAACAGGAATTATATAGGGCACTAATACATGGTATAGCGGTACCCTTACGGTAGGGAGCAGTCGTTGTAGTTTAAAATTCACCACACACAGTGACGTAGTGGAAAAGGGCGAAGTGCATGGTCGACAATTTACCAAAAAGTGGTAAACAAGATATTTTGTTACTCAGCTTTGCAATAAACACCAATAACCAAGGTTTAAGTTTAATCTATTAATCTGTTTTGATTCCAAATATGCAGGAAAAAATAGCTTGTTTGTTACTGAAATACAAAACAGCCACCACCACTCCACGAGAATAGACAAATATTTTGAGTCAGCTGGTACACATAGAAATAGGTAAATAACCTCTTCAAGATCGATAAAAATACAAAATTAAACATCTTTTTTTATAGATAACGAAAAGTTTTTGCTACCTATAAAAATGTTCTTGTAATGTTCCCTATATATCGTTCTTGAAGAGGACGAAAGTGAATCTGTCGATTTTTGAAGTCTTTTTCGCTCCTCGCATACAATACAACCAACTCTTAGAATGGTTGATTAGGCATATTTAATTATATGTGCAGCATATATTCCATTACGTTTACCTTCCACTATTTGCAATTTACGAACACAAATACTCATTTCTAGAGTTATTTTATTAAAAATTTTTCTCAAGTTTTGTCTTAATTCTACATTAATTACTATGTTTCGTATGTATTTTTGAACCAAATCTTGTTAATGAAAAGTCTTGAATCTGGAAATTGAAAGAAATCAACATGTTTAGAAAAGTTCTAGATATTTATGGCTAATTTATCTTACACACACACACACACACACACACACACACACACACATATATATATATATATATATATATATATATATATATATATATATATATATATATATATATATATATATATATATATATATATATATATATATATATTGTGTGTGTGTATATATACATACATACATACATACATACATACATACATACATACATACATACATACATACATACATACATACATACATACATACATACATACATACATACATACATACATACATACATACATACATGATCAATTATGCCTTTTATCAACTAACACAATTTACAATTTGTCGGCAACTATCATTCAATTTCGATTACAGATATTTATATTTAACTAAAAACACATATCACAGTAATATCGTATTATACCGCGAAGGACTCGATGAGAAAAGACACTTTACAAAAAGTTACTGGGCTGTAATAAAATAAAAACCAAACAAACCATTTCTGTATGTCGCCATCATAATTTACAGGCACTGTCTGTTCGCGTATTAGCTTATTCTCAACAAGACAATGCAAATTGTCTATTTCCTCGCACGTGCCGCTATTACCAAAACCCCAGTGGTGGAAAGTCTTTAATCCTCGCTGCATTGTGTAGTTTTTTCCTAACCTCTCAGCCTTCAACGCCTTGGGCCGTAGCATAAAAAGTGAAGAAACCTATTTTACACTCGTGAATGAATGTGTTAAAATGTATATTACATATGAATTTCACATGTATAAGTATATTTTATATACGTGAAAGTGAATGTGACCTATGTGAGGTAAATGCTTATTTACTAGGTTTGGTATTAATAAGGTCATCTTACATCTGATTAGCTGTATTTTCCCACTATTGAGACTGCTTTTTTTAAAATTTAAAACTTGGTAAATAAGATTAGATCAAGTTCTAAGATAAGTAAATTAAAAGTTATATCAATGCATATTAATGAGATTATCTTGCTTTGATTGCTTGAGCTTTTTATCAAGACTAAGAATTCAAATTTTAATCATGTTTTGACCATCATTGGATACATTTGACATGAGCAAGATCTATGCATATTAATGATGTCTTCTTGTATCATATCGGTGAAGATCGAAATTCGATCTGGTTTTCCTCCAGCTTGGTAAAAAATAAAGCACATTTCATCATCATGGTTGTAGGCAAATTCTATTACAAGTGAGAACTGCGCGTACTGACGAGGTCATTTCCATCTGAATGGCTGAACTTAATGCACCTTTAGCGACAACATTTCTCATCCAGTTTCGATAAAACTTGGTAAACAGGTTCATATCATACAGATCTTAAACAGGTTTGGAGTCTATTTATTGATCATGACTTTGGAAAGAATATGTATCATTCCTTGTAAACAGGTCACATCAAATGACATAAAGTTTGGAAGATAGTTTACGTAGATTTCAATGCCACGTAAGGGGCCACTTGGAACTCTTTATACCTTGATGGCCTTTTGTTTTACCACATTCTAATTTTTTTCTTGATTAGTAGCATATGTATATAAGCGTATTGAGGTATAAAGATGAATATGTTTATAAACTTATTGGGGTATAAAGATGAATATGTTTATATAAGCGTATTGGGGTATAAAGATGAATATGTCTATAAGCGTATTGGGGTATAAAGATGAATATGTTTATAAGCGGATTGGGGTATAAAGGTGAATATGTTTATAAGCGTATTGGGGTATACAGGTGAATATGTCTATAAGCGTATTGGGGTATAAAGATGAATATGTTTATAAACTTATTGGGGTATAAAGATGAATATGTTTATAAACTTATTGGGGTATAAAGATGAATATGTTTATAAGCATATTTGGGGTATAAAGATGAATATGCCTATAAGCGTATTGGGGTATAAAGGTGAATATGTTTATAAGCGTATTGAGGTATAAAGATGAATATGTCTATAAGAGTATTGGGTATAAAGGTGAATATGCCTATAAGCGTATTGGGGTATAAAGGTGAATATGTTTATAAGCGTATTGGGGTATAAAGATGAATATGTCTATAAGATTATTGGGGTATAAAGGTGAATATGTCTATAAGTGTATTGGGGTATAAAGATGTGTATGCCTATAAGCGTATTGGGGTATAAAGATGAATATGTCTATAAGCGTATTGGGGTATAAAGGTGAATATGTCTATAAGCGTATTGGGGTATAAAGATGAATATGCCTATAAGCGTATTGGGGTATAAAGATGAATATGTCTATAAGCGTATTGGGGTATAAAGGTGAAATATTTCGCCATATCTTAGATACATCTCAAAACATCAGGGTTGATCCCTCAGCCCTGTAGACCACCCTGCAATGGGTATTCACACTTCCTGGTTTATAAAGATTTATACCGTTTGAATTGCCAAGTATTTCATAAAAGCATGTGCATTTTCTTCTTCCCCTGTGCAGTATCTTTCTCATCGATATGGTGACGTGGCAGACTGGCTACCCAAAGAGTATGGGTTCCGATTCTTCCATCAGATCTGCATGGGTCGGTTACTATGATTTGTTCATGGGCAAGGCATTTACTCCCGTTGCTTTGGTACTATTTGCAGTACTGTGCCGTACTCTACTAAACCAAACTCAATCGTTATTGTGTTCATTCTAAATGGCATAATAAAGTTTTTGAATAATAATAATAATAATAATAATAATAATAATAATAATAATAATAATAATAATAATAATAATAATAATAATAATAATAATTACGAGGACTTTATATTTAGGCCTAATCTTTAGAAGCTCTAAGCGCCTTACAATATTTGACAACGCATAAAAAGAATAAAAACATATAATGAAATGATTGCTAACATAAAAACAAACACCACAAAAATTAGAAACGGAAACAAACATGCTGTAAAATTTTAAGGTAAGGATACGTTAAAAGGATACATTGTTAGGTCTTTACGACCTAACCTGTCATTGAAGCAAAAGTACGAAGCCCACGACCCATTATAAAAATACGACACAACAGTGTGGACTCTAAGAACAAAAACAAAAACCAACCAATACCGAGAATATGTCGTCAAATATGTAGAAACAAATTTGTGGGATGAATGGGCTGGATAGGAAATATTCTAAATTTTAACTTGTTATGGAGTCTACGTTCGTGGGATGTGAGAATACAGGTACTATCTTTCCTGCAGTCATCGATTCTTGATTTTGGACTTGACAAGCAGGTCTTGAACTTCTTGTTGAATTTATTCCATGAACACCCTTATAGACTGACCTTTGAATTGAGCAATGAAACTGGGAAGGCAAAAAGTATTGATGGAGCTTGTTCAATGAAGGATATTCTATATTTTATAGATACATGCACAAATTATATCGTCAATGTGCCTCCAACCCCAACTTTACCAGTGGTTTAATGAACAAAAATATCATTTCAAGAATACAAGTTCAAAGTTTAGAAAATTCTCTATACTTTTTGGTGGTTTTATTCCCCAATTCTTACAATCCCTAGAATGAAGTTATTTTTTGTGGATATGGTATGTTCGAGCAATTTCTTTTTATTAATTTGTGTTAATTTTTAGCATTGAATTACGATGACAATATAAAATGATAAACCAAAGAAACATTTAAGACTCGTATCTTCTTCAGTAAGCAAGATGTAGAAGTTGGTTTGGAACATTATTTTATTAATTATGTGAATTGTTTAATAGAGTTGGTCGGTTTTTTTTTTGTTTGCCTTTTTTTTCTACTGATATCTGATAACATAAGGACTTTTAGGCAAATCTCGTTGTTTGTACCGGGTATGATTGCCATTAACTATGTTGAGGTCAACAATAAAGGATACATCTGCACAAGTGTGATGACAAAGGTTGTAACCGATGGAATAGGATTTTGTATATTTTCTTTCTTTATCCTTTTGATTTTCCTGCATAAGTATTTTTGTTTACTTAAAAGAAACTTGGCCATTAAAACTGTTAACTAGTCCTTGTCTGTTGGGCACATTTTAACTTATGAGAACCTGGACAAGTTTTTTTTTTTTTTAAACTCACATTCTTTGTCCTCAAAATACTGATCCTTAAATCTGCACATTTTGCTCCTTCATTTTAGTCTAATTCTAACGACATAATGAGCTCATGTTATATTTACTTGCACAAAATCCCCAAAACTTCTGGCAGTTCATTAACAAATTTATGTGGAAGTGAATGTGGTGCTTACAGCACTCGCCTTAGCTGTGTGCACATTATATTAAATATATTCATGAACATTTTGGGTACAAACCTTATTGACTGTATACTACGTCAGTCTTCTGATCGTTCTGCATTCATGTCTGTTGATAGTGTGTATTTGAGACTTAAAACAACATTTCTAGTTTGGTTGCCTCGTCCATTTGTTTTGACTAATGGCTATGGTTAGTGGGAAATAAAGTGTCTTGCCCTGCAGTTGACCCATAAAGTGGCTTGCCTAACGTCGCAATACGGTAATTTCATGATGTACTTAATATAATATTCGTACCTTCAACCCAAATATCCAACGTCTGTTTCTTTCAAAGCACTGGTGGAATATCATAAGCCGGCATTATTTAGGTTAGACGCATCAGGAAATTGTCAAAGGCATTTGGTTTCAAGACGGAATTTACCTGTGACATGTATAGACGCAAAACGATTGCACTGTTTTATTTAAAGTTTTCGTATTAATAGTGTGTGATGTAAACTAACGCATTTCACTTTAAAATGTATCAGTTTAGCTTAACTTTAAAGAACTTTATATTGTTTTCTTAATCATTCCTGTTCTCCAAAACGAATTTTACAGCATTCAGTAAATGCATAGTCGGTCTTCCTAACAAACCTTGATGGCATCATCGATGGCAAAATATAGGTGGACTAGCAATGAATAGCGATAATTAAATATAAAAATGACAAAATGCGGCAAAATTTCACACATCCTGCATAGAATAGCCAAACGATGACTTTTTTTTAATCCATTAAAGAATTGTATGCTAATTTTGCACCCTAAGTGTCTGTCAAATTTCACCCAAGCTTTATTCTAAATGGCCAGTCACGTGACCATTTTACGTGTGAGTGAAATACATAAGTATGTACCAAGGTGGAGTAAATCGGAATTTTATTTTGGTGTAGAGCTGCAGAATTTTAGCTAAGAATGTCCATGCTTGGAAACGTCTGGACATAACTGGCATGTTAACTATTTTTGTATTTATATTAGAACTCTGCATAATGTGGTCTGTAAAATCAGTTTACCAAATGCCCCAGTTTGAACAGAAAGACAATTTTCTCCCTCAACCGGTTACAGTTGAATATTTTATTTAAAAAGAGTCAGGTCTTTATATAAACAGTGAATGTGGGTTATAAATCCAGACAGTATGTTTCAATGAGAAATGCCTAGTTCTGAACTACTTTGAGCAGATTGGTAATCAGAAGCAGCCAAACGATGGCTGGAGGGAGAAGAAAATCCAGACTGCCGTATCAGCAGTTTCTAATTACATACTTCCCAATCTGTTAGCAGTAGTTATTTCTCTCAGCAGGAAGGAGGGGGGGAGAGGGGTCTAAAGCAGCTGGCTCCTTTGGTCTTTCAAGAGCCTCTTTCAGACCCAGTCATAATATTGACTAAGGGACTAATCACGCTGCTCCTTTAAAGTTCTGAGTACGTCTTTTAAGAGTTAAATGACAAGAGAGCAATGACCACATAATCTATCCAGATTACACGCCATAACGTTCCAATTCAAGTTAGGACCTCACTAAAATAAACCCCATAACAGTGTATAAGCAGAGGAGTCTGGCGTTTTTCACTAAAGTACGACGAAATATCTGACAATATAAACTCACCTAATCGGTAATATTAATGAACACGTTTACATTTATAATACCTATAAGGTTATTTCATGTTGTCTGAGATTTCTTCGTACTTTATTGATAAAACGTCAGACTCCTGTGGTACTAGTGTTTTAGACTTCGTTGTTGACTACATGCAACATCTAAAAAATAGACTGGATTCTCCTTGTAGGTCATTTCGTTTCTACTGTTGACTCATTTGTATTGAACTAAATAGTGTATATGGGATATATATTAAATTTGTTGTTTGATTAAATCTTTTGGTAGGCATTTTTGCTAAGCAGTGGTTCTAATTTAAAGCCCATTCTCACTGGATAAACATTTTGGAAGGATAAGGTCTGAGTTTTGCAGATGTTTTAAATCAACAGAATCTCGAATGGTTCTTAAATTTACTTGCAATAACATATGCGTTTTACCAGATTGTTCCGTGCACATTGCACATTTATTTACAAAACGCATATCTGGATTATCAATTGATATCGGTAATTGAAATTCAACTAACATGTCCACTGAATAATTGTAACACCTCAAATTTATATTTGCCATGTTTTCTTTGCTTCCCACACAGAGATAAGTAACGTCTAACGTCTATATTCTTAGTCCAGTTCATTTGCTTAGAAAACAGATTAAAACTTCATTGTAAAAACGTATCTGTAGGTTAGACGTAAGCCCTTTGATTCTCGGTTCTCATCATGGCTTTTGTTAAGTAGAATTTAAACATGTGAAGTACTGGGTTTAAATCAAGCTTTGCAGAGCATGGAGGGCCCTAGGAGTTTTCATGTTCGGTGTTTGACTTGTGGTGTATTGAGGTATGGTGCAATGTACAATTGGCATCTGACATTATCAAACGAATTGCTGAGCTCAAGGATATGCCTAGTTTATGTATCTTAATCTACATCTCAACGCACTTCAGATAATTAACTCTACAATGCAGGTTCTCTGATCCGGCGTGTATGTATGTTAGGTACCCTATGTTCTGGGTAATAGGTAATATAAACACACATAACGTACATCTATAGCAAGAACAAGTTTGTATTGTCCATGACAGTTAACCCTCTTTGTAGTTCTTATGCCACTTCATTTGTTTTGCTTTGCTTGTCGAAATACATATTTATGAAACATCTGTAGGCCAGTTACCCCCCTCCCTTTATATCAGCCCGACCTGATACCAGTGTAAGAACCCTTTCTTATGCTTTGAGTTATAGTTACTGTTCTCCTCAGGAATTCTCTCCAGCTGCAACCCTAATCAGGAAACAGAATATTAAAACCAGATTTTTTTATATAAAAAAAACGATTTGTTATAGTGGTAAATCAGAGTTAGAGTAACTGGAGACTGATAATACAAAAAAGTAGTAATCTGGTTAGATATACTAAAGCATAGCCCTTTCTAACTAGCAGAAAGAGTGAGATACAAATATAAAAATAGAAACGTAGATATCAGCTACATTGTGTTTGAGATCAGGCTTTGGTGTGGATTAAGTGTAAAATATGGATAAAATCCTGCTGCTCCTTTGAAATTTACTTCCAATTTCACGAAAACTTTACTGGTTAGATCGTCCAAACAAATCGACTGCATTACCTCCCTTGAGATAGTCTCTGGCGATACGTAAGACGAGAGAGAGAGAGAGAGAGAGAGAGAGAGAGAGAGAGAGAGAGAGAGACTAGATCGTGTACAGCAGGGGTCTCAAACTCAAGCCACCCTGAGGGCCGCATGAGGGCATTTTCAAGGGCCTAAGGGCCGCACCACCTTTGTTTTCTCTCATGACATCTTGTGACGCCAATCATTTTGCGGGCCACCGGATACGGCTTAGCGGGCCGAATGTGGCCCGTGGACCTCGTGTTTGAGACCACTGGTGTAAAGAAAGGTTTCCTTTATTATTAATCTCTGTTAACTACATAGTAATCTTGGAATACTTCTATTCTTTTTTGCGATTTGCTTGATACCAATATTGGAAACTATTTGTAGCCTATATCAATAACAAGTAGTGTCTCCGCTAATGCAATATATTTTCGTAATTGTTGACAGTTTGCAATAATATCATCATGTAAGCCTATTTCTGTTTTAAGTTGTACTGGTCATATAGTAGTAGAACATATTGGCTAGCCTGCTGACCTTCGTCTGTCCTTCCATGAGTTAGCAAAAATTTGCTATCGCTACGTCTGCTAAACTACTTGAGGAACTGACAGAAGACTTTACACACACGCATACATCTTATGGTGAAAATGGTGTAGCTCGGTCATCCAGTGCGTCCGCCATATTGGCCATCTCAGAATTTTTATCTCTACTCCTCCTATTGATTTGGAATAAAAAGGTGCTGAGACATCATGCAGCAAATATAAAATACAACACGATAAAATATTATGATATAACATGCAACATTCATGGTGGTGGGGTGGGGAACGTTTTTTTTTCATTTGAGTACAGTCTAATATTGGTCTAGCTATTTTCTATTTGTTATTTGTACAATATTAATGTTGATTAATATATGTTGACCTACATCCTTAACAATCCGAGATGAGCTAAATCAATGAAGTGTATTTATAATTGTTCGCTAGAATTTCATTATTTAAGTCTACTTTTTAACTCACCTTTTTTTGTCATACTATAATACACTATGAACTAACTGTACACACATATAACATCCATGGTCCGGTTGTATAGAAATGAAAATAGCGCTGCTCGAACATTCAGTATGGCCACTACAGCGGTCATCTTAAAAATCTTGTTATCGATTTTCATCCTGGTTGAATGATTTCATCGACATTGGGTTTTCACGGAAAGACTCCTTATAATGTACGACTGGTGTCATATTAATCGGATCCTGTCTGACATTTAATGTCTGACACAAAACCATCTCAGAAATCTCATTATCGCTACTCCTCCTAAAAGAAAACTTATGGACACGAGTTTGTCACCAGCAGATTTCTTATGTGTCTAGTTGGTTTTAAAATAAAATTATATCGAACCAATATGGTCACCATGGCAACAAGCCTTAAAATATTGCTTTGGGGATCCCCTGATTGACGAGTCGTGTCAATATGGGGTTTTCATAACAAGACTTCGTGTGATGTCTTGCTGATCTTAAATGAAAATGGTGCCGATCTTACATCGATATGGTCGCCATGGCGGCCATCTTGAAATCTTATTGCAGCTCCAGAAAATCAGATATGGTCTAAAGACTCGGAAGTTTACAAGAAAAAACAGTCGTAACTTGCATATTTGGAACTTTAGTTTCGAATAGTAGGGTATTTTTTTAGATATTGATAACTACAGTGACTCTATGAGTAACATGTCGTTTTAGTTGTTACAGTCCCATATGATTACTATTCTTTCAATAGCCTATCTCAAGACACGCATGTACTGATCTCCACTTAAACGCAAAAGTTCATAAACAATAATATCATTGCATCATAAAAACGAATTTGAAGTTTTTGTGTATCGACCTTTTAGGGTTCTGCCTCACAAATCTGAAAATATTCTGACAGTTAAAGTCGTAGGTGTACACGTTTGGACAGGCTGCATTTCCTGAAAGCGTTAAACTCCAGGTGTAACGGATTATGTATCAAAGATACTCACATGAACAAAGTATATTTTTTTAGCCTTTACCATCCTTGAATTTCATCCAAACTGGGGTTGTTTTCGCTTGGACCTATTCCGAAGGTCAATCTGCTTCTTAAATTCTCAAAGTATTGATTCAACTCATGCTTTGGTGACTGTCTCATGCAATAATTTGTAGGTAACTGATGCCTATCTTTTGAAATAAAATGACCAGTCTATTTCGAAATAAAATGCTAATGTAACATGGCCGATTTTTTGGTGAAATGAAATGTGATATGCGTCTGGTGAAAAAAGATCAAGAGAAGCTGAATCGAATGACTGGCAACCTGTCTTGGGAAGCACGTGAGGTAACTAGGAAATAGTGTTCCAGTCAAAGGCAGTATTTCTTCGGAATGTTGCTTCTAAACGGGATGCGTGTGGGATCGTGTAGCTGTGCTGATAACAGATAGTGTACCAGCCAAGTCATCAGAAGCAGTACTATCGAGCATCAGTATTATCTTGGTTGATGTCTAGAATTTCATACGTTAATTTTTGACTAACTACGTTAATGTCTAGGCATTATTACTCAGCTAGCATATCTCCACCTGTCAGGTTTCGTATATAGGTAATATATTATAAAGCCATCATTGGTTATCTAGTTCAGACTGGTGGTAGTTACCGTAATCTGGACTTCCTGTGCTTACTGATGGATGAACCCCATGTGTTTCTTTTACGAAAATGAGAACCTTTTGATAAATTCCAAGAAACTGGCCCATTTCAACCAAATGGTTACATATTTGTTTCTTTACTTATATTTCCTTAATCCACTGATGGATTTTTCTTCATGCTTGGCGTGAATGGTTATGAAGCTAATACAATGAATTTTTTGACACGCTTTCTTCGCTCATATTCAAGTTTACAGTCATGAAAACTTTAACTTAAAGTTTTGGTTACATATTTCACGGTTTTGATTTCGTATGTTTACTAAACACCTTGATGGATTTTTGCTAAAAGTCATGGAGGAATCATTACGAAGCAACGACATTCCGCGATGTGATCGCTCAACCTTATGACCACGTGATCATGGTCTTTCCCGTTTACAGCAGTGTTTCGATCGTGTGCACGACATGTATATTCCGGTCTTTTTGTTTTCACGAGGATTTTAGTTTTGTTATATTTGCAATTTATCAGTCGTCCATAAAACATTTTAAAATATTAACGTTTCATCAAATGTTTACGTAAACACAAGTAATCGTATCTGACAGGTAGCGGTACAAAACACATTTTTATAAAGTAAAACAATCATAGATTTACAAATGTCGTTCGTATATTATTCTTTGAGTCTTGGATTAATTAATCATCATAATTATGCCTTCACACGATTTATAAGATCTCAGTCCAAGTGTAGTCAAAGTTTCCTCTGACACCGAATTTCATATTTTTACATTTATGTATGCACCAACATAAATGTCCAAATAACTGAAATGGGGTGGCAAGGGTTAGAGGAAACTCGGACTAAATCCAAGTATTGATTCAAACGAGTCTTTGTATCTGTCCATAAAGGTAAGTTTTTAAGGCAATTGGTGACGTCATTTGAAATAAAATGATTAGTCTGTGTCAGACTATAGTTCTAATATAACATTTCCACCATTTTGTTTTCTGACCTTTACGTGTTCAGTTGCTGAAGATGAATTAGTGTCGTGGTGTTTATATTCAACAACTATTTTATATAGAGTGTTCTCAAGGAACACTATACAATTTGCATGCGTAATTTTCCAGGTGTTAAGCTCTCCGGTTTTCTTCGTTTTACATATCAATTGCACGCCAAGATATACCCATATAACCTTTTCAGTGGTATATTTATTTAATAGTTTATGGGCCAAGTCATTTAACGCACCTTTTTACCCAGTACGACAAGGCCTTTGATTACTGTATGTAGAGTGTAGTAATTAGTTCAGACGTTGATTTTTCACTAAATTACTTGAAGTCAACATACTAAGCATCTAGTGTATCTTGAATAGTCATCCTATGTGTATATATTTTTATGTACTACAGCTTGGCCAACTCAGAAAAACATCATGTTTGTAATCCAAGAGTCCCACGTTGGATTGTAAGTAGTACGGGTCGAATACCTTACCGTGCCCCTAGGGAAAGGCAGTCAGTTTATATATCAGGGCATGGTATAGCAATAATGTGCCATTAAAGATCTATCGGTCAATTTCAGAAAACTGTTTGATTTGTTGACTTTACTTTCCATCCACTTTTTAAAAGTGGTGAACTGAAGCAAGTGTTTATCCAAACGTTACCTATGTACATGGACACGCGTAAATATTTTATTTATTATCTATGATTTATTTTACTAATTTGAGTACATAGAAGTGACATACATATATTTGCAGATCATAATTTTGATAGCATTAAAAATCACTAAACAACGTGTGATGAGTTTGCTTAAGCAAACAACGAAAAAATTCTATTTTATTTTGTATTGAGTTATTTTTGCATGTTTTATTTTTATTTTTATGCAGTCCGTGTTTCTACGAAAATAAAAGACATAAATTTCATTCAAATTTAGCAAACACTTGGATATTATCCGACTAAGAGCAGCATGAAAATATTTTAAAACTGGAAATGTGACACTTTTGTCATGATAAAACGCACTGACAGATCTGGGTTTGTGCAATTTGTTGACAGCAATCAGTAGAACAGACAGTACAGACCATGATCTGCAGGCACATCATACTACGGCAGATCAGGATGTTTGTTGTTTATAACTTGATTAGGATTATATGCGAGTATAGTCGGTGCATCAGTCGTGGATATTTGTTGGGGATTCAGTCCGCAGCTTTAGATTGCACTTCCCATGTAGGACTGCTGATTTCTTAGTCATTATAAGTTTGTTTGTTTGTTTTAAAATGATGCATCTTGACGTTCTTTCTGTCTAGATTAAAAGTGTTATAGTTGTAAGAATTTGCTAGTAAATACAGTTGACTATAATTCATAATACATGTTGCCCAAGACGACAACTACACAAATAAAGTATTCGTGTTCACAGAAAAAAAGGCTCAAGAAATTTAGTAGGAAATATTGTTGTGTCTGGTCACGTCTTTTTTTTTCTAAACATAACTGGCTGTACTGTAATGTGGAACATATAGAACAATTTTTGGGTGGCATGGCTTAGTTTCATTGGCACATACAAAAAAATACTATTGCCGTTCAATATATTTATATATTAAAACATTCTAAGTTTAAGGGAGATTCTACTCTTTTCTTTTTCTCAATTAAGCGCCTGAGATTGGCATTCAATCCATAATAGGAAAGGTTAATATAACGATAATATGCGAGCAACAATAAGAACATATAAAACGAACCCCACAAACTCAACCAATTTTAGTAAACACCTGCTCAATTAAATTATTTTGTTCTCACTAATATAACCTCAGACTTAATTGAATACAGTTTTGGGATACACATTACTTATGTCGGGATACTTAGTAGTTTCATATAATGCTTTAAAAAGGGAGTTAAATGCCACTTGCAAAGACAAGAATAACGGCGGACAGCTGTACTTGTGTTTCCATTAGCTCTATCCAACTTGTTATGTCTTAAACTAAGCGAAATTAATATATGCGCCTTCCTTTCTCGAAAATGTCTGGTTCATTTAGGAGTGAATGGCTCTGTTACTTCGCCTAGACATAAATGACTGGATAACTATAGACATTTGCCTTGTTGAAATATTTAGGGAGTGTAGATATAATGTGAATACCACATTGTTATAATGGAATACTACTTACCAGTAATATCAAGCTAAACGTAACATTTTCCAAAAGTTTTCTTTATATGACATCGTCCTTCACAAGAAGGACAATTATATTGGTGTTCTGTTTATGTAAGTATATATTAGGTTACGACTGGCAAATATATTAAACAATGATGCCACCTAAAAAAAAGGTTTTTGTCTATAACTACAGAACTACGTTTGAAAAATCTTAAATAGGGTAACTTCTTTATCTCCGACTGCCTTTGCATAAGAAGTTATTGAAGATTATGATAAAAGGTTCTGGGGAAAATCGCTATCGAAATGTTAACTTCCGTATATTTTGTTGGAACATTTGTAACGAGTTATACTGACTTGCGTCCTGACAAGAATTCCAAGACTTCTCTTTGACTGAGGGATCAGTGACCTGTTAGCTTCGCAGTTATTAAGGCGTCAATATATTTGACCCATATTTCTAACAGGTTCTTTTTTACGACCCTTTTATCAAACAATTGTGTCAAGTTTGATGAATTATGGGAATACCATCTGGTATTTGTTTTAGTCTGAACTCTGGTCATTACCAAGGTTAATCAAATACAGTCTAAATATAGACAAGCTCTGATACATTAATGCCCAGTTTGGGTTGATGTGGGTTGGTGTATAGTACACACGGTACTAATGGTATGGAAAAAAATGGGATCCATCCTGGAAATGGGTGTACATAAAGTGCAGTGTATATGGGTTTGAGTGGCTAGGATTGGTTAATATTGTAAGTTATATTTAGGAAAAATAATCTTTTGAGAGCTTATCCTAGTTGTAAACCAAAAAAAATTATAGACATTGTTTTATTGATGGAATTTCAGATCTTTAACAGTCTTGAGTTTGGAGTACTCATTACTAAAATTAGCACTTGTCTCTTTGGTGCAGATTGAAAGTACGTGTTTCAAACGTCCAGAAAATGCCGCGGCTTCTATCCTTTCCTCTGCACAGAAGTGCTCGATGCGAGCTTGATGTTAAGAAAAACAATATTCTGAAGCAAAAGAAAGTCATACAGAGTGACAAAAATACCTCAGATTACCCATATGATCCCTTCTGACATTGGACCATCTCATCATACTATATAGAAGACAAGATAAGTAACTTCCGAACAATTCGTCCCGCCCATGACCCTCGATTTTCTTTTTCTATTTCCGTCTTTAACGGCATACGATCATATTCTATGGCTTGTTTTACTCCTACATCAAGCCATCAATGACTATTCTGCGTTGCACCTAACTGAAGTTACGGGCTCCGAAACGTGCGAAGCTCCTGTGCTTCTGTAATCTGTAATCTGAGTTATTTTTGTCACGCTGTACGACTTTTTCCTTCAGATTATTGTTGGGGTTTTTTTTCGTAATATCAAGCTCGTATCGATCACCTGTGCACATAAGAAGCTGTCTTCCAGGCTCATCTATCCTGATAAATATAGGTTTGATCTTGAACACTCAGAAACTTTAAGTTTTTGAAAATATCGTGGTGTTTGCATAGGTTTGCTATTAACTGTATTAGTACCGAGAGTCATTTAACACATGGCGGTAGTTTCGTGCCCAGCAAAGGTTGTTAAATACCTTTTATATGGACTCGCCAAGGGTGATCTGAGCTTATGGCGCTTAGTTACAAGACAAACACACTAACGTCTGATCAAACGTGTCTCTTCAGCGAAATAGTATATAAGTGATTGCTTGTATATCATCTCTGAGAAAGATCTAGTTCTTAAAACCAATGAGTAATAAGTGTGCAATAATCAGTTATTTTAAAGGGGACAAGGGGACAAACATAATAATTAATAATATTTATTCCAGTGATTGTTACTGTCTCCATTGTGTTAAAGAACATGATACGATGTCCTTAACCACGCCCAATACTTAAGACTTGAATACAAATTGCTTATAATCATATTTTGTACTCATCCTATTGGCTACATCATCTAGTCATTATTCATCCAATAGGAATAGAGATTAGGGATATGGAAGGAACTAGTTCACTTTAAACTTCTTTTTTTGGTATAGTTAGTAATTTTTGTCGCGACATAAGGATGAGTTCATTTTCGTAAAATTAGTTAAATACACAGCTCACAGTTTGTACACATTGCAATAACATGAAAATTGTGTTTTGTAACATTTCTCGAATAAATGTCTTACTTTAAGTGTACATTACTCATTGGAATTTATTAAAGTATTTTAAAGTTTCTCAGAAATATAAAGTGGTAAAGCTATATCGAAGCAATTATGCCAACAGCTTCGTAGTAAATCACGTGCAGTTGCCAAAAACTTTATTCCTAACTAATCATGTTCTACAAGAGCTATACTGGGTGTGACCCTGGGTCGCCAAGTGGTCTAAAGCGCTTCACATTACCAATCACTGCCATCTGTCCTCGTGAGTTCGAGACTTGGGCTCGGCCACTGTGGGTATGTAAGAAAGCTGCCAGTTACTTCCCGTGGGTCGGTGGTTCTTACCAGGATTTTCTCTGGTTCTTCCTCCACCAGCATATCCTGGGCTGAAAATGGCGTTAAGCTCCAAAAGAACAACGTGCTTGAGTAGCTCGTTACTATAGCCTATATACCTTTGTCGAAAATCCACATAACACTATGGGCTTTTTACGGTCGTGATCCAATAATGTTTCGAATATAGTTATTGGTCTACATTGTTTTATGTTTTCTTAGAACAAAATGTTTAAATACCTTTAACTTGACCCGCGGTAAATATGCAAACTGCTTCGTGGTAGATCATACGCGATTTAGAAAGCAATTACTAACAGCAGAGCAGGTTGATTTCCATTTTCGTTAAACTTTAAATCTGACTGTTGTGAACCAACTTAGTTGTTAAGTCTCCTTCAAGGCACTGCTGGATAACTGTTTTGAATGTTTTTGAAAGATATGGCTTAAATATTTGTTTGATAGTGCAGAATTAAAAATTCTGGAAGAATTAGAAATAAGGTATTGCTCAGCAGTGTTAACAGCATTGTGCCAAGATGTTATTGGCAGGGCTTTACCTGACATGACGTATCTGGGACGTTTGTACTATTCCTAACTGTTGCGCCAATAGCCCATTTCATACCGGATTTGACAGTCGGCAGACACATGGTAGTCGTTATAAGATAAGATAGCCCTTGTTGTCAGCTGATAACAAGTCTTTTTTAACTTGCGATTAAAACATTGTCCGATGCATGTGCCAGAGTTGGTGCTGTCTGTTAAATTAAAACTTTATCTTAAAACGTTTTCGATATTTTCGTGCTATTTAAATGGTTTAGCACATGATTGCCTAAAACTAATGATTAGTGGCAGATACTTTGCACCGGATTTGCAGTGTCAAGCGTGCACGATGTGCACAAGCATTTGCTATTCCTTCATGTTAAACTACACCAGTTCAAATACATTTTTCTTTTTTTTGTTCTCCAATTTATCCTTCTGTACTATTGCATGCTGCTGCTGCATTTATATTACATACATACATACATACATACATACATACATACATACATACATACATACATACATACATACATACATACATACATACATACATACATACATACATACATACACATACACATACATACATACATACATACATACATACATACATACATACATACATACATACATACATACATACATACATACATACATACATACACGCACGCACGCACGCACGCACTCACGCACACACACATACATACATACATGCATACATACATACATACATACATACATACATACACAAACACACACACATACATACATACATACATACATACATACATACATACATACATACATACATACATACATACATACATACATACATACATACATACATACATACATACATACATACATACATGCATAAATGCATTCATACATACATACATACATACGCACGCACGCACGCACGCACGCACACACATACATACATACATACATACATACATACATACATGCATGCATGCATGCATGCATGCATGCATGCATGCATGCATGCATGCATGCATGCATGCATGCATGCATGCATACATACATACATACATACATACATACATACATACATACATACATACATACATACATACATACGCACGCACGCACGCACGCACACACACACACACACACATACATACATACATACATACATACATACATACATACATACATACATACATACATACATACATACATACATACATGCATACATACATACATACATACATGCACACACATATACATACATACATACATACATACATACATACATACATACATACATACATACATACATACATACATACATACATACATACATACGCACGCACACACACACACGTACGTACGTACATACATACATACACACACGTACATACATACATACATACATACATACATACATACATACATACATACATACATACATACATACATACATACATACATACACACATATACATACATACATACATACATACATACATACATACATACATACACACATATACATACATACATACATACATACATACATACATACATACATACATACATACATACATACATACATACATACATACATACATACACACACACACACACACACACACACACACACACACACATACATACATACATACATACATACATACATACATACATACATACATACATACATACATACATACATACAGGCTTGATACAAGTAAAAGTATTGAGGAACATAATACAAAGTGGTGATGCTGGTATGCAAGTAACTTTACATTTTGTTATGGATAAGCCCAGGATTTTATTTTATTTTATTTTTTGCTCAACATTCTAACCATGAGAACGATTATTTTCACAGCTAATTAAAATTACATTAAATGGAAAACAGTTACTCCATTTCATGTGTCTTTATCGGGGTTATCAACCTTTCTAGCATTTTTTTTTATTAGCCCTTAATATTTAAGAAGCATTATCTACCGTAAAAAAAAGTGACCAGAAAAGAAACAGGCAGCCTGAATTTAATTGAAGTCTTAAAATGTATTACATTAAGCAATTACTTTGACCTAGATATCACCGGATTTTGAGATGTTTATAATGACAGGAGGGCCAGTCTCCCAAAACAGGTTATGCTGGATGCCTGGAAGGTATCACATAACTATTAAGGTGATTAATCCTTCGGAACATGAATCATATTCTGTTTTCTCCAGAAGAATTTCTTGCCAGTTCAGAATGCTGTGCATTCATTAAAAAGCATCATTAACACCTGAATATGAAAAAATATTTATATATACTTAGTTATTGAGTTTAGCCCTTGGCTTTTGCGTAGGTTGATAAAACGAACAGGTATGATTCAGATGGTTGCGTAGATATCACTTTCCCTAATCTACGGCGATTTAAGTGAAACAACTATTTCAGGACAAAATGAAATATAACATCTGCAAGGTTGTATTTCAACTTTTCATGTTTTTTCTCTAGGTGATAAGTAGGATAGTGTTGGTGAATCTGACTTTATGACTGGTGGATTCAGTCAAAGACGTAGAAAAAAAAGAAGTGGACATATAATGAACATATCAAAGTAATACTTTGAATACATAGTAATGAAAATAATCTAATGAAGTTAATAATATGCTACAATAATTATACCAGTAGTAACCAACTTATTTGTGTCATCCTTGCAGTGGAACTAAACTATCATAACCAATTCAGTCTCATAAAGTTTGCAATGGAACTAAACTATCATAACCAATTCAGTCTCATCGAGTTTGCAATGGAAATAAACTATCATAACCAATTCAGTCTCATCGAGTTTGCAATGGAACTAAACTATCATAACCAATTCAGTCTCATCGAGTTTGCAATGGAAATAAACTATCATAACCAATTCAGTCTCATCGAGTTTGCAATGGAACTAAACTATCATAACCAATTCAGTCTCATCGAGTTTGCAATGGAACTAAACTATCATAACCAATTCAATCTCATCAAGTTTGCAATGGAACTAAACCATGATAACCAATTCAGTCTCATCGAGTTTGCAATGGAACTAAACTAATCGTAACCAATTCAGTCTCATCAAGTTTCCAAATGAACTAAACTATCATAACCAATTCAGTCTCATCAACTTTGCAATGGAGAAAAACTAATAACCAATTCAGTCTCAACAAGTTTGCAATGGAACTAAACCATGATAACCAATTCAGTCTCATCAAGTTTGCAATGGAACAAAACTAATTATAACCAATTCAGTCTTATCAAGCATGCGATGGAACTAAAACTAATAATAACCAGTTCAGTCTTGTTTAGCTTCATCTCGTCATAGTCTGAATAGGCTGACTGGGTTAATTCTATTATCATTCACAATTATCGCAGCATGTTTTCTTTGTACTTATATAGAGATGATTAAACCTGTTATGGAGACAACTCCTGTTGTCAACCAAAAACTGGTTTTGGAAACGTGCTATCTCAGTAGCAGTGTTATCCGTCGTTATATAACAGAATGTATCAATCTAATTAAATTATTTAAGTTGTCAAAAGCATGTTAAAGGCTGCAAAATCTAATAAGAACCGAGATCATCTTGGCAATATTTATCTGCTTATATGTATGTCCTTGATCTCGATTTTAATCATACAGGCAAAATGCATGACAAAGTTGCACTGCAGTCTTAGTTTGTTTTTACAGCATACCACCTTTTCTTTACATCTTGAACCTTTATATGCCTTTCTTGGTGGCAATATTACTGTCGTGGGGATGATATTCGATTTTTTTTTATCATTCTTATCAGACTATTCAAACGTTTTCTCTCTACCTGCCATTTCATGTCTTTGAGCTCTCTATCGCACTTTAGTGATGTCTTGAATGTCGACAACGTTGTACTCTTGCTTGCTAAATGTCACATGATAATTGCAGAAAGAACTGTATCTGCATGAAATAACGAACGTCAATAGACTCGTAGGTGCTCTTCAACGGATGGTAAGAGTTTCCTCCGCTCTTGAAGCTGCAGTGAATGCCCTCGCATAACTGGCAACTCAAGTAGAATGATGTCTTTTTATATTAAATGCATTAATGTCAATCCAGTTATGGAAAAGTCTGAAAATCTCTGATATCATGTTGAAGTCAACAGATTCAAGCAATTTGCATTTCGTAATTTATAATTACGGGCAGAAATGCTTGATGACTTCCATGACATGGCCCACAATGCATCTAAAGTCGACATTCACGAAGCCACCAGACTTGCTGAGATACGGGGACCTCATTAGATGAGCATATTTTGTTGATGGTCGTCATTTCCAAAATGCAGAATAGATTTTACTAAATACGAGTTTTGATTGACTGTTATCTACATCCATTGTTTCTGTCATACATTTTATTGATTTTTCCGGAGATAAAAGTGAAAATGTCATCGCTGAAGATGGTATCGGGTTTAGTTTTATTCCAATATAGTTTTTCATTTTCTTAAAAATGTATGTTGTTTTTCCTCTCATTTGAACTTCAGGAAGTTACATTATTTTCTTGCCGAGTTGTCTTCATGTGCATTTAGAGATCCGTTACCCGATCGTTTATTTTCACAATGTTTTCCACCAGCTTTACGTACCTGCACAATTGCAAAGACATACAACCCAACTAACTACAACATCATGAGCTTTAGCAGCTTTATTTTCAAATTCAGCGGCTCTAAAACCCATACCTTTTCCTCTATATGCACTTTCTTGTAATACGACACATTCAAAGGCTGCATGCCAACCTTGATATCATGTACGGGCACATTCAAAGGCCGCATACCAACCTTGGTCTCTTGTACGGGCACATTCAAAGGCCGCATACCAACTTTGGTCTCTTGTACGGACACATTCAAAGGCTGCACACCAACCTTGATATCATATACGGGCATATTTAAAGTGTAATAAAGTGCGTGATGCCTGGTTTGGCGTTTGGGATAAAATCTTTCCTTGTATTGACAAAATTCATTCTGATGGACACACAAGAGATATTTGCCAGTAGTGATTGTGGACATTAAATTCAGAGGCAACTACTGGTTCTTTAACCAACAAAAGTCCACAAAGAAACGGTCCAGAATAAAGCATCAGATATTAACACAATTGATGCGAGTCAAAGAAGATGGACCTAGCGTGGAGGAATACGATCCGAAGCCTAGAATCAGAAAACCATTCTAACATAATCACAGTGATAATCCGACCGTTCTTTTATCAGCACGGTAAGTTACTGGGCAAATTTTAGCACCTTTCAAAGCTCTAAGGCATTTACTGTTTCATATCGCCAGTGGCTTCCATCTGTGCATGCCTGCTGCGTTTGAGCATCCTAAGATGGTATCTTAGACTTTGAATCCTGTGAGTCCTTTTTCGTTATCCGTTCTTAGCGTTCTTCTAGGAGTACATAGCCAATATAATGCAGTTTCATCTGCATTATACACCTGCTTGGAACTGAAGTGCTCATCATCTACAAACTTGTGAAATTCGTCCACAAACTCAACAGCTCCTTCGTAGTCTGCGGATCGTTTTTTTCCACACACTTTATACATGGAAATTCCATGACGCTTCTTGAAACTGTAAAGCCATCCTTCACTATAGCCAAACTTGTGTTTTAATTTAAGTTCTTTATGAAACAACTGAGCTTGGTCCATTACCATCCTGCCCGACTAGTCCACTCCGTCACTCCGACGTTGTCAAAACCATTCCATCATC
Source organism: Potamilus streckersoni (assembly GCA_016746295.1). Classification (NCBI taxonomy): domain Eukaryota; kingdom Metazoa; phylum Mollusca; class Bivalvia; order Unionida; family Unionidae; genus Potamilus; species Potamilus streckersoni. Next base: position 567,595 of record JAEAOA010000606.1, on the reverse strand, counting down.
ACTTGGTCATACTCCGCACTCTTACCAACTTTTATATTTTTTCTAATGTTCATTCGCATCTTGTAATCATAGTCTGAATATAATTTCAATATTTTATCCCCATGCATCTTTATATAGTGATCAGTTGATCAAACAATACCATGTGTCACACTGCTTTCGCATGGAAACACCAATGTCAAGTTTTTCTTCAACATTTCTACTTTACTTGTATCTATATTGGCTGGTGTTAACGTTAGTACTAATATTAGTACCCTTAGTTCTAACTCGTTGACAGGGTACTAACATGAGTGTATGTGTGTCAATGGAGCATCAGGGTGTGAACCACATTCGGCCTTTTTAACCTAATAAAAAAATTTTGAACAAATTCTTTGAATATAATGAAATAAATTGAGTAGTCCTCTTATTTAATACTGGAATTATCGCAAAATCATTATAGAAATAGTGGTAAAATCTCGTTTTCCTTTCTTAACCGATATTTTCGTTTGTATTGTCATCCATATTAGTTCAAATAATGCCCACTTTCGTTCTCAGCCTCGTTTGTTTGTGTGCCATATAAAGACGTTAAGGCCTTATTTAGAAACGTAAACAGATCATAGTGATAAATATGGCGCGGTTTGAGTCGGAAATTCCGCGGATTACCGGGGACTTTGAAATTCCACCAAGAAGGCATTATTTTCTCAACAAAAACTATTACGCAATTTATACAAGTATCAACTATTCCATCTTCGTGCGTTATGTCATTCAACAACTAATAACATTGCGTACAATATCCATATATAGTCTGGCAAGCCTTATGTAGAAAAAGGGTCGCGGCGAGTCTTGCGTTATGTCATGGTTGACACGGTGAAGTTAGCGTAACTATGCCAATTTATTTTTATCGTACAAGGTCTTTATAAATTCAAAATAAGCCAAACTTCTTTCACAACATGACTATACTTATGGAGTAGATATCTAAACTATTTGTTTCTGACTTTTTTTGTGCTCTATTACATGAAATGGGATCAGTTCGTAGCCTCAAGCACAACAAACAAAGTTTAGGCACAGGAGTCGGCAGTTTTATCAATAAAGCACGACGAAATTTTTGACTACATGAAATCACCTTAACGGTATTATACAAGCACGACGAAATTTTTGACTGCATGAAATTACCTTAACGGTATTATACAATTTATTGTATAATACCGTTAAGGTGATTTCATGTAGTCAAAAATTTCGTCGTGCTTTATTGATAAAACTGCAGACTCCTGTGGTTTAGGCTACGACATCGTAGATAATGTTAATGTATAACACTACCACTGACGCTTGCATCTTTCTTAGAAGCCATTGTTAAGGTTAAATGTTAAACTAAGCTATGAATTGCACAAAGTACAACAATTACAGTGTAAACAATCCGAGTGCACGCCAAGTATACTAATTTGGTGATGTCGGGAATTTAAGGTATCCTGTCGTAATTTTGTCCGGACTAAAAGAGATGCCAAACAATCCGTTGCCGGAAAATCGGTAGTTTACCTGTACTTTTATTACATTCTGACATCACAGTTTATATTACCATAATCTATATATTGTGACCTTTATTACATTTGGACATCCCAATTTATTAAATATATCTGTTACGAGAGTCGTCTAAACATTACCAGGTGAACGACTTCTTTATGTAGGTAAATGTGTCACCATATGTGTGAACAGTTTCTGATATGTATTTTATCTCTAATAAAGTGAGACTTTCCACTTATATTATGTATACTTTATGGCTATATGCTGCCATGCTGATCACTTCTTGAAGCTTGTGTAAGTCAATTGAAAGGACATATAAATGACCATTTTTGTGGCGCTTTAGTGACCAGCTGTCAAACAGAGAGACCAATAGCCCTGAATAGGATGGACTTAGAAGAAACGAAGTTATTGGTTTTCCTCTATAACTAATTTCAATAAGAAACAACTTTCCAGCCATCGGAAAATTTATATCTTTGCACCAAACTTTCCTGTACTATGTCTTCTTTGCTCAGAATGTTGAGCCTTCCTACCGCGTAAGACCCATCAGGGAAGATAGTTCTTGCTGCCTAAGAAACGGCGCTGTGTAACAAAAGTCAGATTTTCAGGAATGCCACACACAACTGGCAACCAATAAAGACACTTTTCTACAAAGTAAATTTATAATGTTTTTGCCAGACTTTACTTACCCTGATGTTTTTTTCTCTAATAAATTAAAATTCTAACAAACGAAATGGACGTACATTTCAGTTGGCTGGAGAGCGATGAAAGCCTGGAATGCCGAAATCGGAATATGTTTACATATTATTCTTGAACAAAATGAATAAAAATAAATTATGTCTATTGGAACTATGTGCAACGTTTCGTTTCGTTCAAGAAACATATCATCCAAATGAACCTACTTGATAATAATTCGGTATACCTCAACTACCATTGCATTGAAACAAATTCAAATGTATGTCAATGGAACATGAAAATGCGTCCATTTGCTAGTGTCATATTTTGATTCCACCAGGATAAAGATAGCACAGTAAGTATATTAATTACACATAAATTAGTAGAAGAGAGTCGAGAAATATTCCTGAAATTTTGACTACTCGGTCCGATGTCAACGACATCGGAACAGGCTCTATATGTTAGGCCATTATATGGGTAGTAAGACATAGCACTTAAACAAAAACATATGCCGTGTCTTACATTGTAGGAGTAGATATTGAGCAGTTTTGCTTGTCTGATGCAAAAGAATCCCATAGTATATGAACATGCGGGCATATATAATTTTTTATGTAATATGTACACATTGCAGCAATCTGTTTCGGTACATCAAACGCCTGATTTGTCTTATTTCTGTATGTTTTGTGCAACATGTTTTCTTTAATTTTTTTTTCGTTTCCTACATATCAGCATTTACGCTAATTGTTTTTAGATCTGTTGAGAAAACAATTTTTAAAAAAACCCTCAAAAAAAACTCCACAAAACAAAAAAGGAATCCATCCGCACATGTTCCAATACTGGAAAATGAAAGCTACTTGCTGTGAGAACTGCTTGTATAAATAAGAACTGTGTATGGAACATATATACCTCAACAGACCCATGAATTTAGATATCTCGTTGAAATAGTGAAGATTCCTGAGGTTCGTCCATTAGTAAGACAGTGGCGAACACCAGATAATTAATTTACAGTCAGGATGTTGGAAGTAGGGCAGTAGGTAAGGAAATTTAATCCACGTAGCTGCGTCATCTATCGTAGCTGGAAACTCTAGGGCATTTTGCAACCACGTTTCCAGTTTTGATCCCATTGTTGCCTGACTACCGATGTCTATGTGCTGTTGTTGACCGTATGAATCTATTGCCTTTCTTTGAGATAAACAATATTCATCTTGAGAATAGTATGTAGGAAAATGGGATTAGGTAACTGATCATTTTAATTAAAATGAAATAGAAAAATATATTCCTGTTCTGTAGCTTTACTTCAGGAATAAGTATGGACAAGAACAATAATCCATATAAAAATGTTGTTGTAAAAAGCCTGACCAGACTGATTGGTATTTTGTTGAAGGATACACGGTGCTTTTTTTTTTTTGGAATGAGACCAAATCTGTTGAACGATCCCCCACACCATCGGGTCAATGAACCTACTCTGACTTCTTTTTGGTAAGCAGTTCTTCCAGTACATATATGCTTTAGCTTATCAATTAGTAAGGCAATGTAGCTGACGGTATGATTCCTAGTCACGAAGCAGCCGTCGTCCTCGTAGTGTACTAAAGGGTGGGGGGGGAACGTGATGATCAGGGTGGCTGCCCCTGGAGCCAGAGGCCTTGGGGTGCCAATGTTTATTTGGGACACGTGCTTGATGCAAGCTGAATGTTAATAGAATATAACATGAAAGAGAAAACATCATGCCAAGTGAAAATATTTTCTCCGATTACCCCAATAACCCGTTCTGACAAAGGACCATGTCGATCATGGTACATAAGAGAAGGGGGAGAAAGAAAAAAAAAAACACTCCACCACTTATAAGCAAATTTAGCAGAGCGTTTCCCGGCACGAAAGTAGTTCATGTCTGTATAAATAATACCGATCTTCCATCGAACATGGCTAGCATTACTAAATACAGATAAACGTTAAACGGCTTCTACTCATAGGCCACTAAGTGGACTTTGACCAGCTTCGACAACGTTCTGGCGTAAAGTTCAGGCCTGCTTGTATTGAAAAGCCGACCGGACTCCCGTATACAATTATGTCGAACCCACTGATATCGTCGTTGTTATTGAAAATTAGATTTTCCCACCTTTGTTAAGACAATCCTTTCAGAATTGGACAAATAATGCTAATGCGACTTCACTTATTGTCAACAGAGAAAAATCAGAACTAATTTTTTAAAAAAAACAACAAATTTTGAAGATCTGCAATTAACAGAACTGGGAGAAACTTCTATCGTGTCCCGGATTTCTTGGCAAACTGCTTTTCCATTTGTCAAACTATATGTCGGCAGACAAGTCAGGTTCCTTAGCACCATGTAGAACATGCAAAACTGTGATATATATTTCAGTGATTTCCTCGCTGCTTGACTACCGTATGTATAAGTATAATTGTAGTCCGACTGCAAACTACACAGCGTCAGCTCTGCCTTCTGGATCAATGCAGTTATTTCGAATAATCAGCTTTAATGCTGATCTATCAGAGTATTATGTGACTACAGACTAGTGTCTATGTCGTTTGTAGTTGGACCAGACTATAAGTTAGTATATACGGTATTGCTTATTGCCATGAGGCTGTTACCTAATTTTAGAATACTTTCACATTTCCATTACTCCCAAAAGAACGTGCTACATGCATAACAAACATGATTTAATTACAGGAATAATTTTTTTTATAAATATTTTTTTCTTGTTGGTATAGCCTGCGTATATACTGTTTAGTGTTGGCACAATACAGTTTTGTTTTGGTACTGCATGTTTCACTGTAGTTGCTTGCCGTTTGGCAACCATTATAGCTGTCATGGATGTATGACCAAAATGTAACTACCAAAACGTAACGGGGCCCCGAGTGGCCTAGTGGTCTAAAGCGCTGTCCGTTACGGATCACTGCCATCTCACCTGTCTGCATGGGTTCGAGTCTAAGATTCGGCGAATGTGGATTTGTGAGAAAGCTTGCCAGTAGCTTCTCGTGGGTCGGTGGTTCTTTCCGTGGATATCCCGGTTTCTTCCTCCACCAATAATACTGGCCGCCATGAATAGTGTGCTGAAAAATGGCGTTAAGCCTAATAACAACAACAACTAAAATGTAACTACCCTCAAGTTTGACACTCAAGATTTCGAAACAGAGTATACCTATTTAGAGAATATGGTAACTGAAGCAAGAAGATGAATAAATGGTTGCCATTTATTTTATTGCTTATAGAAAACAAAATGTCCTTCTTGATGAATACGTATTGGTCGCCGAAGATGCCTTTGGTTAGCGCTGACACTCATCCCATATTTGTAATATAGTGTATTGCAAACACTTATCTTGATGATAAATCCTATGGTCTGTCGTTCTTCATCTTTTCCATTCTGGGGTTAAATTTGTGAGTGTCTGTGCTTTTATGATCAGAGTTCAGATGGTGGTTTACTTGGCGTCTCAGTCAAGTATATCACAATCGGTACATTAAATGACTAATAGTAGTTTACCTTCATAAATAATGCTGACACATCACTTGGATTATTATTGCTTCTCACTGTTTACATTACCTACCTAATATAAATCGGTCTTGATAATTACAGATATAGTTGCTGACTTAAAGGTTTATTTGGCTGGTTCAGTGTTTTACTAAAGTGTAGTTTTACTATAGTGTTTATTTTACTGTAGTGTATTCATGTAGTTGCTATATAACATTCAAATTAACGTTGTAACTGATCATAGTATAAATAAAAACCTGTTGTAAGGAGATACTCAACATCAACTCCACCCATGTTGACTGAAGTTGAGGCCAAGCCTCCCAACGGGAGATTCAACTAAACAGTATGCATGGTATGTCTGATATCTTCTGAGGAATTGAGATTGGCTCATACCATACTGCCTGTAATTTTAGTATACTCTTTATTATGCTTCATGTACAACAATCCATACAATAATAATTATTTTTAGTTTAATGTTTTATAATCTAAAAAATTGCAAATATTTAGACTCAGTAATAGTTCAAAAACATTGTTAATATTTTGTTTTATCTGTAAATATTTGTTCACCGAATACAAATAATTAATAACAGCATATAAAAATTTACGGAGAATGCAGTATTCAAAATAATTCAAAATATTTGTTGTTCAATGGAATCTCAAGACAGTTATTTAGGCATACTACAGTCTGGACTGGTTTATCTAAGGCAATAACCAATGTGCTGTCCGATCAAAGACTATTAAACCCTAAATTCATAACACTTTAGGTAATGTGGTCTATTTCAACTCAAAATTTAGATATGACAAACTTTGAGAATACAGTATTTGGTCAATAATAAACATGGATCTGCTTGTGCGTGGGTGTGTGTTGGGTCACTCTTGTAAATTTGCTGAGAAATGGGGAATGGGATTATCCATAGTTGTTAAAAATGTTTTTTTTTTTTACGTTTTTAATTTTTCCTAAAAAGAAGTCGTTGTTTTGTTTGTTTTTTTATTTTTCGGAACTTCTTTTACTTTTTTCTCCAAAAAACTTCGGGTTTTTTTAAATTAGTTTATTGATTTGTTTATATTATTTTGACCAAATCCTGTCCTGATTTTGTTTTTAATTTCTCACATTTGGTAATGTTGCTGCTGGTTCAGTCGCTAATTCTTGGAAGAAAATCAAAATTTTGTACTTGCCTACGGTTGGTCGGTCCATCGGAAATGTTGCTCGTTGCAAGTTATGGAAGTTATAGCGGTGTCAGTGTGGCATAAAAGTACTTGAACATTTTATAAACTTTTTCGTTTTACTATTTTTGTTTGTTTAGGTTTTTTTAATTTTAGCGTTTTTTTCCCTTACATTTTGAAATTAAGGTTTAACGTTGGGTCTTGGGTTAAATTGTGGTTCCTTTCTAGTAGTCCAGTTTGAATAACTGTTTGGGTCATTCATGCCAAATATTTTACGAATTCCAATGCAATTGGTTTTGTTCCTACTGCTATCTCACTCCCTCGTCTTTTTTCTTACCAATATCGTATTTTCATTTTTACCTTAAAATGTAGCAAATAATAATTTCAATAATCCAAATTTAATGCATCAAACTAATAGAGTGACAATTCACTAAACCGGACAAGAGTCATGTGATACAAGTCGACAGTATACAAAGCTTCGTTTAGTCTTAGAGTTACCTTAACTGGTACAAACCAAAATATTCAGCCAGTCTGAAAAGGTGGCCGGATTATTCTCAGAATAGAAGATATAAAGGGTTTGGGATGACATGATTTGTACATAATGAAAAGTAAAACTTAAGTAACGTTTCCTGTACAAGCTGATCCTATCAATGACTGAAATGGGATGAAGAAAAAAAAGTTCTACTCATTCACTGTCAGTTTTTTTAGATGGTAAAATGGATGACTTCAAAATAAACAAAATTAAAAATTAAGATTTAACTTTGGAGTATTTTGAACACCCTTGTTGCAGTGTTGGGCCTTGAAAGAGCAAAATGGCGACATAAACTATATCCAAGGGGCCGTTAGAAAGATGGAGAAAACACTGCAAAGTCAATTTTCGTATGTAAACAAGCTGCATTGGAGTCATCAAGAACAATCTTCCTGTTTTGCTTGTCAGCATACATTTATCAGACAACCGGCAGCAAATGTTTTTGGATGAATCACAAAGAAAAGATTCACTTGCACTTTGTAACCTTGTTGACAAAAGTGCGTTCATTTGCATCACAGATTGAACAAAGACGAAGAAAGCGTAGCTATTTAGCGCACATAATTTTTTGATTATTTTGTTTTCCTAAGGTTATTTTATAGTGGATTGCTTATAAAGATTGATGCCAAAATTACAATTTTTTACTGTTTTTTTTTTAATTAAAAAAAATCATCAAGTTTTAAAAATAATATAACCTTTAGAAGGACCGACCATATGTTGGTGGCCTGGGGGTGGCGGCTAAGATATATAATTAATGAATATATCTTGGTTTAAAATCTGAAAATATTTTTTTATCTTTCTTTCACTTTAATGGTTAAGTAAATTGATGACTCTTTTCCTACAATCAAAATACGGGATTGTTTTGTTTCGAAAATATTGCTATGTCCCCACCCAAGGTAAGTGTCGATCTCGTAGCACCATAAAAGTAGAGTTCATTGCTTTTCATTAGACCAGTTTTAGTACAGCACCCATTTTAACATCATGTAAACTTCTTATATTCTCCGATTCAGAGATCTTGGAAATGGTTGATGACTACAAAAGAACCCAAGCTTTTAAAGTATAGCTAAAAAATGCATTTGAAACTATATCGTTGTGATCAGAGTGGAACTGTGTTGTGTGTGTAAAAAAGTTTGACTATCATACTAAGTGAAGACTATTCTTTGTGAGGGTACTTCTATGTAATCACATGAACGAAAATATGCTGAAATGTCAGACAGAACGTCTAGCCGGAAGATGCAATGATGAGTTTGCTCATTTCTCATGACCCATAACATCCAAGTCATCTAAGTTAGTGTGGTTTGCCCACACCCCCATAAATTTGCTTTATCTTACTTGCTACAGTATTTATCATCTGTGAAATTACACACATGTGATGGAAGTTGTTTGAGTGGCTGCTTTTGTCTCACTATGCTCTTGTGATGATGGCTTGATCTATGGCTCTGATCAGGTTTCTCACCTACTTAATTTTATTTACAAGCATTGATAACATTTTGCATCTCTATAGCCCAGAGAAATTGCAAGGTTTTAAATAAGACAAAAAAGATTTTTTTTTGCTTTATGCAATATTTGCTTTATTCTTTTACATGCTGCCACCCATGATATTCAGGATTCCCTCATTATAATGCTTTCAATGGGAGCCTTATAATAACTGCCTTACAGTGAGATTACCTTATAATGAAGAATTTGAGACAATGTTCTTTCATTATAGTCCTACCCATGGAAAACATAGTATACTGTTTTATAGTTTTATAGTTAGGTTTATGTGCATGTATAATGAAGTATGTTATAAATATAATTTTGCTTGCACTTAAAGAAATGGGATCCATAATTATACACACCTTCTGGCAAGAACTGTGTTTTAATGATGGGAGTTATTATTGGGAGACTGTCTAATAATGAAGTACAAAATACATTTAGTTTTACAACCACTTAATGAAATTGCATCAGGGCATCATTGGGTTGTCAGTGATGGGGTCTGTTTTCACCATTTAAAACATCAGGGCATCATTGGGTTGTCAGTGATGGGGTCTTATTTCACCATTGATTGCATCATGGCATCATTGGGTTGTCAGTGATGAGGCCTTGTTTTACCATTGATTGCATCAAGGCATCATTGGGTTGTCAGTGATGGGTTCTTATTTCACCATTTAAAACATCAGGGCATCATTGGGTTGTCTAAGATGGGGTCTTATTTCACCATTGATTGCATCATGGCATCATTGGGTTGTCAGTGATGAGGCCTTGTTTTACCATTGATTGCATCAAGGCATCATTGGGTTGTCTGTGATGAGTTTTTATTTCAACACTGATAGCAAATTATTTAAATCATTAGCTTTTCAACTGTCAGCTTTGAAGAATTGGTGCTCTTGTTATTTTAAATTGCAACTAAAATCAGCCATCTTGGAGGTTAATGGTACACAATGGTCATGGTAGTTCATCATGACCAATAATGGTACATATGACACATACCTCAACAGTGTATAAGCATGGCCATTAATGGCACCTATGATACATACCTCAACAGTATACAAGCATGGCCATTTATGGTACATATGACACATACCTCAACAGTATATAAGCATGGCCATTAATGGTACATATGACACATGCCTCAACAGTATACAAGCATGGCCATTAATGGTACATATGACACATGCCTCAACAGTATACAAGCATGGCCATTAATGGTACATATGACACATACCTCAACAGTATACAAGCATGGCCATTGATGGTACATATGACACATACCTCAACAGTATACAAGCATGGCCATTAATGGTACATATGACACATACCTCAACAGTATACAAGCTGAAATGTCCAGAGACAGTTGTGAGCAAACACTTCCCGATGCAGATCTCACATTTGTCATATAAATAAATAATGGATTATTTTGTGACGATATTATGACATTATATACTCAAAATTAGGCATGATTGTTTTATTAATTCAAAGTGATATGTCCAATATCAAGAAAAATTACAGAGCTACGGTTTGCATGAAGCAAGCAAAGTACAGAGATAATGTGAATTTAGTAGGCGGATTGGTAATGAGGCAGAAAAAGACAGAATAGAAGAACCCATAGGGAGGGTAACTGAAACATATGCTGTTGTCAGTCACTGCTGTTCTCCCACATCAAGATTAATGGATATATTAGATATTTTTATCTTTCATGCAGTGTGGCACCAGTAGTTTTGGTCTGGTAGTGGTATTTTCTCTGGTGAAGATTTTGACTTGGTGTTAAATGTTACTTTCTTTATTGGAAAGATTAACTTTTAAACTTATTAAGAAATCTTATCCTATTTAACACAGATGAATATATTTTGTAGCAAAAATCAAACGGTTTCATACTGAACATTTTTATAGATAAATGTCCTATCCCGAAAATGGAAATACTCTGTATGTCGGTGCTTTATTAAAATCTTGCCTCTGTATTTTCACAGAATGGCAAAATATTTACATTCATTTTCAAAGATGTGTCCCTTGTAATTGTGTGGAATAAGGAAATGGCATTGACATTGAGAAGAAAAGATTATGCCTTGATGGAGTTTTGCAGTTGTCATATATATTTTTTCTTAGGCTGTACAGTTCACACATTCAAAATAACTGTACACAAGATGTACAATCCTCACATATTTCCACAAACCATAGTTTTCATATTTGTTTTCACATTGCAGTTATACAATCCTTACATTATACATTTTCATGATGCATGTACATTCATACAATTTCATTATATATGTAAATTTATACATTTTCTTTGTAAAAATACATTTATAAATTTCATCATTCATATATATATATATATATATATATATATATATATATATATATATATATATATATATATATATATATATATATATATGTGTGTGTGTGTGTGTGTGTGTGTGTGTGAGGGTGTGGGTGTGTACATATATGCATTTTCATTATATTTGTATATTTATACATTTTCATTGTACATATATATTTTTACATTTTCATTATACATGTATGTTTATACATTTTGATTGCATATGTTTATAAACATCTATGCAAGTACATTTCAGCATTTCAGCCTTGCTGGAAAAGACTCGCACTACTGGCTGTACATATTTCTCCCCAGTTACATGAAAATAATTAACATATTCCTTAATGATTAAAAATTAGAAGATAACACTCTAGGATCTTCAACAGAATAGTCAAACCTTAGAATACAGAGGATGTTGTACTTTTACGTCTGCTTGTAATCTTTATGCTTGTACAGTTTTGAAATAATATTTAGACAAACAAATTTATAACAGATAAAATATTTTAAAACTTGTTTTCTTTCTTTCAGCAAAATAGTTCTGTAATAGAATGTAGAGGCTGTGTAACTAGTGGATGTAGATGTGTAGGCGAGAAAGGATCAAGGGTAAGATATTTCATTCATAATGTCAACTGTCAACAGCAACACAAATATGTTTACTTAGTTCCAAATGACACTCAGTATGCAGCAAAATTTAAATATATGCTTTAAAAAATAATTTAGAAATAAATACTACATACTTGACAAATGCTTTAAGGATTTAAACATGGTTGATAATGACAATGAAAAACATATGCGCTTATGTCTCCATTAATTGTCTATACAGAACTTCCTGAGGTCATGTACACTGTAGTACTGTTTCCTGAAACCTCACTAGCAAATGGGGCATACAGATTTGACATCAGCTGTATCAGCAGCAGCAGCAGCACTTGGTGCAGTTTGCTATCTAAACCATACCTTCTGAATTTCAACAAAATTTGAGAGAGCTTCCTGGAGTCTAGACTTATGAGCTTGTACAAGTAATTATCATCAGCAGGGGGGGGTGTTGTAAAATGTATAAAAATCCACTTGTCCATGAGGAATGTAATAAAACATACTCTCTTGCTCTTCATGCTGTTATAGAAATCTAAAAGCTGATAATGTTTATGACATTGTTTGATTTTTTGAATGGTTGTTTTTTGGCAGTTGTTCTTTGAACTTTTCAACACCATTTGTAAGTAAAAATTTAGACCTGTCTGCTCTGCCTGTTAATAGTGAAATATTATAGTGATGTACTTGAATCGGTTTGATAAATGGAAAACAAACTTCCAGTACAAAGTGTGGATTTTTCAAGGAACAAGAGCAGCATTTCTTAGCAGTTCATCATTTTTGTATAAAAAAAAAATCGCTAACAGTAGTCAGCCCTGAAACAGCACTAGTCCAGTTGAAAAATTATCTCACCTGTTGGAGGTTTTCAATTGCCATTTTAGATTGGGTGAGTTAGGTTTCAGCCTCTATTGCCTTCAACTAATGCTTTGATATCCATGAAAATAATATATATGATTTGATAGGTGATGGAACACCATAGCATAATCTTTGTATCAGACAGGTGAATAATAAAATACCCTTTGGGATTATTGAAATTATGCTAAGAAAAGTAAAGTAAATTGCCTTGCCCATGGTAACTGATCCAGGCTGATTCAATATAGGGAATTGAACTTGAAACTTTTTGGGCACATCTCCATTGCCTTAACCACTAAGCCACCAAGGCTTCAAAAGAGCAATGAAAACAAACAAAAATAATATAAAACAAAAATTTAGCTGCTTAAGGTGTGTTAAGCTGGCTACAAATGACCTTAAACTAATTGATTAACAAAATAAACTTGCTTTGCATATAATTTTTGTGCAATTAATTCTTGATAGAATAAAAAGTATATTGAAAAAAACATGAAAATGCATAGACCAAAATACATAACCTGTACAGTAAAATTCATTCACATGATGATGGACTCTTTTCCTCTAACTATTGGCATGTTGCAGATGGCAAGGAATTTTTAAGTAAAAGAATGTAGACTTTCATTCAAAATTCAATCCTTAAAAATGAGATTACTCAAGCATATGGGCAGGAATTAACTACTGGAGCAAAGATGTCAAGCCTGATAATTTAGGAAAGGAACTTTGCAGATATTTGATTGTGAAATGCAGTGCCAGCAAATATTGTGCCCTGAACCCAAAAAGTACTAGAATTTTGGGGCTATTCTACCAGATATTGAATTCAGCTAGCCTGGTGCACTATTAGATCATAAAATGACCTAGTCCACAAGTCTACAAAATGTAACTAATCAAATAAGTAATACTGTCTGTTCTAAGAAGATAAATCCAGCTGCAAATTGCACAGATCCAGATCTGCTATAACATAATGTTCTGATAGATCTAGGTCTGTGAAATTTGTTAGGAACAAACAGAACAAATAAAATAGACCCTGATTTGCATATCAATTATGCTACAGCAAATTGTTTACAGTTTGATTCAACTTATAAGTGAGTATATATGGTAATAATAACTTATAAGAAGGAAAATGGAAAGTCTTCAGTCCAACAGTTTCATATTAAATCATAAATTCCTTTTCTGAGCTATGGAATTCTAAATGGATTGCCATATATTTTCCTAGTGCCCCAGTAGGCCACCATCCAAATGTGGAATTTGTTTGACCCAGAATTGATAAATTCTCATTCTCAGCCATAACCTGTTCTTTTTCAGTGCCTTCAATGGCTCTGTTGCAGCTGCAGATCACTGGGTACACTGTTCTCATTGACCCTTTTGGGGGGGATAGTCTGAAGGGAGATTGGAGATTATCACATCTGGGAAACATTAGACCACCGTGACATGGCTGTCTGCAATGTACTAAAAAAGATCTAGCATTTTTTATATAAAAAAAACAACAGAACTCCCCACTGACTTATAATCTTAATCCTCTCTGAAACAAAGGGCAAACATTGATGCATACAGATTTGATTCTGAACTAAAGTGCAGGTGTAGGAGACTTTTTTAAATACATGAAAATCCAGGCATCTTTAGAAACCATTGTGCATTACACTAGAATGAGAAGAATTAATAGATTGAAACATTTACTAGTCCAGCTGACTTTTCATTAGTCCTTCCAATCAATGTGAGATTTGTAATTCTGAAGTACAAATCTTGCTTCACAAAACTGCCTGGATTACTTGAAAATATTCACTTCAAGTTCATAAAAAAAACAATGATTCTTCAGAAAAAAGCAGTGATAGAAGATGACTGAGTATACATTTTTTAGAGTCTTATCATCCAGAAAAGAACTTAAGATAAAAAGACAAGACTTCATTTACTTTTGTCATTATTGGCAATGTTGGCATAGGCTAGCTGCTTATTACTGCAAGTCTAAATAACCTTAAGCTCTGATTACATGAAATGACCAGAAAGGTGATTTATCTTCTCAAACCTTGCAAGTATGACATTTATTCCAACTTTTTAATTTACTCACAGACAAAACAAAGCTACATCGCTGAATTACTTGACTGGGTTCTCTTCATTTGTAATGCTAGTAAAATGGCTACATAAATCTTGCAACCTACATGCCCATATAGTCACAGGTCAAATACTGGTAGTTGTGTGATACCAGCAAACACATCTATTCCAATGTTGCTGTATAAAAAATAGTAAAATATTAAATGAAGTCATGTAATGTTTGGTAAAATCCAGAGATGACACATAATGAGAACTTGGCAAAATATTCATAATGCTGTTATTTCATCTTGTCTATCAATGAATTAGGACCTAACAAATGTTATAATCATATTTTCAGTAAAAGAATATCATCCTATTAATTTCATGTAGATAGGGCTGCACTAGGCCAACATTGCCCAGTTTTGGCAAATTCAAACTTTTCGTAGTTAGTAAATGATCTCTAACCTCACATTTCAACATAAACCTCAAAATATCTAAAATGGGGTGCTAAAAGCCAAAGGAAATTTGGAGTGACAGTCCTTTGAAATATGAGAAGTCCACTCCCAATTGTTCCAAGATTTACCCAATTAGCTCAGAGAGAACTTAATTAGCTATGAGAGAAATGAATTAGCTATGAGAGAACTTGGACATTATCCAATCATTCAGAGTTTTGAAAATTATAAATGCTGACTGCTGACAAGTGAAACTTTACTACTGTATTATGCAAAATTGTTTCATTGCATGATGACTATGATTTTAAGAACTTAAGCTGCATTCTAATACAGAAATTACACTTGCCAGTTATAAGCATAATCTATTCAAAAACATGTCATCTAGAATTTATACCTTTGTTACTGTACTGTAAAGCACCAAACCAATCCAAATCATAATAATTGATTTATATAGTATTAATTATTACATGGTTTTCTTTACTCAAACTTTAGCTAGATAATCAGTGTGAAACTTTGACCTCCATTACTTGATTTCAGATTTAAGATTTTATTTCCTTAAGTTTTAACATACATTTGAAACTTTATAGTAAACCAAATATTAATTTGGAATTCCACAGTTCTGAAAAGCATACATCATTTGGAAATAACTCCTTCCATAGTATTGGAAATGAAACATCCATCTTGAACATAACTCATTCCACATTATTGAAAAGTAAAATCAGTCTTGGAAATAACTCATTCCACCTGATAGAAAAGTATACACAGTATTGAAACATACATCTGTTTGGAAATAAGTCATTCCACAGTATTGAAACATACATCTGTTTGGAAATAAGTCATTCCACAGTATTGAAACATACATCTGTTTGGAAATAAGTCATTCCACAGTATTGAAACATACATCTGTTTGGAAATAAGTCATTCCACAGTATTAAAACATACACCTGTTTGGAAATAAGTCATTCCACAGTATTGAAACATACATCTGTTTGGAAATAAGTCATTCCACAGTATTGAAACATACATCTGTTTGGAAATAAGTCATTCCACAGTATTGAAACATACATCTGTTTGGAAATAAGTCATTCCACAGTATTGAAACTTACATCAATTTGGAAATAACCCATCAAGGAAGAATCTAGATTTTATTACAAGCCCATTTAAAGTTACTTAGTTATCTGGCATTTGATACAGATGTTAATCACTATTTAAGAATAATTATGGTTGTTACAACTCATGTTCAAAGACCTGACATATGGTAATTCTTCTTTGGAAACAGTGGTTTTCTTATGTCTTGTGCACAAAAAAAAATACAGCCAAAGACAACTATTTTTGCAGAACCACAAAATTTGATTTAAAAAATGAACATTTGTGGGATGATTATACTTAAGTTGACAAGTTTCGAGAGTGCAAACATACTGTTACATAATACTGATTTCTCATTTTGTTTGTTTTAGGGTTCACCAGGTGCTCAAGGCCCCCCAGGCCCCCAAGGTAACACTGGATTTGAGGGTCCTGAAGGATTAACTGGCCCCAAGGGACAGAAAGGTGATGCAGGATTACCAGGACCAGTGGGGCCTAAAGGTGACAGGGTAAGTAACATGGAAGTTGGATAATATTGCATGTTTGAGATCAGATTTGATTGGTCAACACACATGAATACTTACATAGATACTAGTGTTACACAAGTTTAACATATACATTGTAGTGCTGTCCATGTGATACATTATACAGAGTCATTATAGAGTACTCCCTCATTATAATGCCATCCATCGGATCCATATAGTATACTGTATTAGAGTGAGAACACCTTATAATAAAATAAATGATACATATAATTTTACTGCTGAAAATTATAATGGGATCCATGTCTAACCTACCTCATAATGAGAAAATCATTATACATGTAGTTACATGCATTATAGTGAGGTAGTGATTTACTTCTGCCATTGTTGATGTTGAACATTTAATACAATGATATCATTATTTGAGTCAGTAATTTTAAACTGTTGCCTTGGTGTGGCCTTATATAATACAGGTATTTTCATTAATGCCACAATGTGTTAAATTCTATTTTTGTATTTAATATACCCCAGTATAAGGTGACCTCACCTATTACCCAGTACACTTTTATAGGTCTTATAAACAGCATATAATGAAGGATCGCTATACTGGTGATACTAAACAACTTAGTCCGGATATATTTGTGCATGTTTTTGAGTAATGACATTTTATTTTTGAATTTAATAGAAAACTGTCAGTGGTCAAATTTTTTTTCAGGATGTTTGCCCTCAGTTATCAGGAATGTCCCATTTTTATATAAAGTTATATATAATTGATAATAAAGTATACAAAAAAAGGAATTTTGTCAAACTTTTGGAAAATCTAAGTCATAAACCACACTGTGATTATGCCAGTATTATATGGAACAGAAAATTATAATGTAGTATTTTCTTTTTAATACCAATCAAGATTTCACTACATGCACAACATTAAAGTAACCAAACAATCACAATGCAAAGATTTATCAATGACAACATAATGTGCTATTATATTTTTGTTTCTGATTATTAAACTCTGTCCAAATTCATTTGGCAACAGGTGTTGTTTGCCAAAAACATTTTCTTTGCAGTGTGATAAAAAGTGACAAAGTTGGTCCAAACTGACTCCGAAAGATTCCATTTTAACAGTGTGTAAACTTAATGTTGGTGATCAAATAAAACTGTTGCACATGCCCAGGTTCAAAGTTTAAAAAAAATTACAAATTACCAATGATTTGCCACAAAATAAATTGGATTGGGTATGTTATTTGCTCAGTATACATGTACTACAGCTGCAAACAGCACAGGACCTGCATTAGGCACCTTTAATTTTTATTTTAGGATTTGTCAAGGTTTGTGTCTCAGTTTGGCTTAAAACTTTGTCCTTTAGTGACATTATACATGTTTAACAATTTATCCCTAAATGACATTCCTTGCTGTATGAACATTATATATGTCTAACTTTCTGAATGTTTGAAGATAATATTTGTTAGAGTTGTATTCCTTGTTTGGCAGATACATATGATAAATTCACTACTTTCCAAGTTTTGTTCAACCAGACTCCACACGTGACCTTTTCCCAAATGAGCATTGGGGTAAAGAAAAAGGGTTTTCCTTGTAAATGAGGCTTTCCCAAAATTTGAGGGAAAAAAAACAATTTGATTTACTGATTAGAAAAGTCATTGTATTATCATTGTGATGATGGTATGATTTAATGCAAAAACATGGACAGTTTCATTAGCTGATTGAGACCCAACATATCTCCAGTATGGGCATTTCTTTCCAAGGTGGTGTTTAATTAAATTGTTTTAATAATCTACAGTAGAATTTCAGCTTGAATGAAGTTACATTGAGTTCCAGTTTTTATGGATTTAGTTCTTGCTACAAACCAGAAATTGAAAGACTGAATAAACAAAGATCTTTCTGCAGCAACAACTAAACCTGTTCTCAATCCACAAATATGAATACTGCTGAACATATGGGGGGGGACATATGGAGGAGTGGGGCAAATCCTTAATAACTGACACCCAGAAAAATGACAAAATTCATAGTATTCAGGAGCTTTCATTACCTTTTATGATGCTTTTATGATGATCTGGAGTTTTTTACATTCCCAACCAATTTATACCCAGTAACTATCTATTTAAAAAGAATGCAGGTTGGTTTTGACTTTGGGTTTATGCCAGGAGGCACAAGGCAGTGAGGCAAAAGGCATATACTTTTATTAAGAGCACCATAGAGATAAAAGTAGTATATACATGTTAGGTACCACATCCTGTCAGAGGGTTAGGATAGATTATTACTGATATGTCAGTATCTCTAAAATGTGTATGAAATGGGGGGGGGAAGCTAAGTACATTTCTCTTGACATTTAAGAAAGCTGCCAGTCTGAGGTATACCAGTAAAGTCATAAAATACAGATTGACAAAGAGTGAGTGGCAATTTTTAAGTTCCAAGCTCTGTTCCTTTTAGCTGTCATGGTTAAATGTACTGTATATACTCACTTATAAGTCCAATCTAATTGCCAGTAATAAAGATCCTGATCTGTCTTGACATAATGTGCCTGCAGGGTCTGTATTGTTTATTCTACTGATTACCTCTAACAAACTGCACAGACCCAGATCTGCTGGTGCATTATGCAATGGCAGATCTGAGTCTGTGCATTTTGCAGTTGGAATTGTCTTATAAGTGAGTACATACTAAAAAAAAAAGAAGACATAATAGAGCAGCCAGTAGTTTCCATTTGGGCTAAATATAGGAGGTTAACTAAGAACAGCTCAGGTAATTATCTCTGGTTATCAAAATTAATATACCTTTGGGCCAGAGTACTATAAAAAATAGATTTATGAAAATCCTCATTTTTAATAGAAACTGGTGTTGCCTTATTCAACTACTCCAATGGCCTAGTGGTTAGAGTATCTGCCTCTGATGTGGAAGGTTGCAGGTTAGAACCTAGGCTGAGTCATACCAATGACTTGTAAAAATGGTACTAACAGCTGCCTCTCTAGATGCTTAGAATGAATAGGTTGGTGCTAATATTAGTCTGTCTGATGTCAGGATCATGTGACTAGGTGGGACATTATGCTACATGTCTGCAGCATGATGCCCAATTGCTAGACATCACTATAAACTATCACATTTCAGAATGTGTATTACCACACTGCAGGCATCATAATGATCTGACTGAAAAAGTTTTAAAGCTATATTAAAAATCCAAATTACACGCACATTATACAGATACACAAGATCATACATTAACCCCTGGAGGTTTTCGTCGTTTTCGCCTAAAATGCTAGTAGGAAATCGATTTTGAGAGATATTTCTGAATACAATATAATACATCGACTTAGAAGACATTTTCAGTTAACTTTTAAGTTAAAGTGACGTTTTTCCCTCTGTATTTTGTAGTGCAACTAGAACATCCATATTATTTGGTACCATCGTAAAGCTACATCTCTCTATCTTTCAATAATACCACCCACTGTATTGTGTCGCACATGACCTTAATGCTATAGAGCTCAGAAGTAGGCTACCACCTCCTGCCCTGTAAATGCATCGCTAGGGCTTAATGAGTTAACCAGCCTTCACTCAAGCTGGTTAGCGTATTGTGGTTTAGTTGTACATGAGATAGGTAAGCTGGATTTGATTCCTGACTGCAACATTGTATGACTGTGTTATACATTTATAGACTACTGTTTAACTCTAGTCTGAATTTCTTATCAAATTTACTTCACTTATTCCATGATAACTTGCATTATAGTTGTAGGAAATCTAAGTTAGACAGCTGGGAAAAAAAATATTTATGTATGTATGTACATAATAATGCATTTATCTTTGGGACATTATAGTTAAGAATGTAAATTCAACATGATATAATATTGAGGACGTGGCTTACAAAAAATGTTTTGTGGTATCAGGTCATCTTGGGCACCTTGCGTTTTAATGCACTATGAGGAAGCAGCAATTTTGGAACACCTTTCAATTATAGGCACAACAAATTTTAACACTGTACTATATAAGGTAGTGACAGTTTGAAGAAAAGCAGCTAACAACAGCTTTAACAATTTGATTATCAGGATTGTCATAGAGACTAAGAGTTCACAGCTTTGTTTATCAAGATTATCAAAGAGTTCAATTATCTGAAAATATGTTTATTTAATTATTATGATTACCTTGGAATTCACAGTTCTGACAAGAGTCGGTTATGACTGAAGATTACCATAGAGTTCAATGATCCATAGAGAATGAGCAAAAATGAATTTTATTGTAGTGTATGGGATAGTTTCTTCAAATAGATTTGATGTAGACAAATCAGGTACCTTACTGACTTGCTACACTGTTAAAGCTATTCTCTTTTTTGGTCAACCTGGCATTTAGTATGAAAAGTTTGTATGAGCCAGTTAGAGTTTGCAGTTGTTAGCTTGATACAAGACTCTCTAGATAACATCAGTTGTGATTTGCAAAAAACATTTTTCAAGAATTAAGGTATTGGTTTCAGATGGTTTTCATAAGTATTTACATGTATCTGGTAACCTTTATTATCTCCCTATCAGAAATTGTTACCAAGGAACTTAGAAGATTTCCAGATCTTTCCTGTCTAGAATTGGGGAAGGATTTAGGCTGTTGTTTATAATACAGCTACATGTGCTAAACATTGGCAGACAGAAGGGAAACAGGACCCTATCCAGGAAATGGTTTCTCCATACCATTTTGGTCTGTAGATCAAAGCTAGGTAGAATGTTTGATATTGGTAATGCTGATGTTCAGATGATGAACTGGAGAGTTAGTTGTAAGCTACCATATATACTCACTTATAAGTCATGTCCAACTGTAAACTGCAGAGACCCATATTTGCCGTCGCATAATTCATCATCAGATCTGGGTGTGCAGTTTGTTTGGAGTAATCTGTAAAATAAACCACATTGACCCCGATCTGCAAGCCTATTATGCTACATTAGATTGTGATCTTTGTTATTTGCCTTGACTTACAAAGGAGTATAGATGATATATAAGCATAATGGTTTATCTTGAAGATACCATATCTACCATATATACTGACATAGTGGCTCAAAAATAACTTTGTCTATCCTGTCTTGCCTACAATACTTATAATACCCATCACTCACTGAGAGATTCTTCCTAACAAATATGAACTAAATTATAATTTCATGGTAAATGAATATTTATTACCTACATCCAAGGGTTGTATTCTAGGACTATCAGAATCTGTGATCACACACACTTTTCAATATCCTACATTTGAAGGCAAGTTTGAATGATTTATCTGCATGTACCTTTGATGCCAGACTGGATGCAAGTGGCCAAAATAGGCAACCCTTTGCTCATGATGCTGGCTTACCTCCCTTATTTCATGATTTATGGTCACTACATTACAGCTTAACATTTTGGATGAATACACATTATAAATCCAATGCTATGTGTTAATGCTGAATATCCAGTAAGTCATTCACATATCTGACTTTGTACAGTTTTTTATTCTTATTTATTGGTTGAAATTCATCAGGCTGATCCTTTGATCTTTGTATGAGCCTTTATTATATTATTACAGAATCCCATGTATTGTATCTATTGGTAATCAGATTTCTGTTTGTGATTGTGCAAACTGGGGGACCAACTGTGACAAATATAACTCACTGTTTGTGACAAATGTAACTTATTCAAGCAATTATTTTTATTCAGTCTGATAATAAATGAATTTTGATAGTTTTCTGTATGTGT
Source organism: Potamilus streckersoni (assembly GCA_016746295.1). NCBI lineage: Eukaryota > Metazoa > Mollusca > Bivalvia > Unionida > Unionidae > Potamilus > Potamilus streckersoni. The sequence continues at coordinate 545,270 of JAEAOA010000606.1, read as the reverse complement.
TTTATTCAATTTGAACAAAGGAATTAAGATTCACACTACTGCACACAGGTGATTGAGATGAAATTGATGTTGATAAAAAGCAATAATCTGAAGGGAAAAAATCATACAGAGTGACAAAAATACCTCAGATTACCCACATGACCCATTCTGACATAGGACCCTCTCTGTCATACTATATTATTTTTTTATAATATGATAGACAGAGTCCTATGTCAGAATGGGTCAAAGGGGAAATCTGAGGTTATTTTGTCACTTTTTGAGATTTTATTCCTTCAGATTATTACATTTTTTTCAACATCAAGATTATATTCAGTACCTGTGCTTCTGCAGTATTTGCTAGATTTTGTAGGATTATATATATCACTGCTGTTGGAGGGGAGTGTATAGGAATTTTATTGTCCTTCCAACCAGGAATCACTCATATGAGTGTAAGTAGTCATGCAGCTTTTGTGATTGCAATAAAAACTTGGTAAGTGTTATAAGGCTATGGTCATTACCTGCAAATGTACATTTCAGTAGGTCAGTTTGCTCATGCAATGATTACAAGAGTTACTGCCCTTTGAGACTAGCAGTTGAATGCAAATAGTCTCACCAATTTTAGTGTATCACCATGAAACTTTGTAAATGTTATTGTAATAAGCTGACAATGCACATGTCAACAAATCACTTCTCTTCTGCAGTATTTGTCAGAGTTATTATTGTTTATTACTTGCAGATAGCATCATTCTATGACAGAATCATTGAATGTGTCTTGCCCTACATTATTCATTGGATCAGAAAGACTCTTTGAGAATGATATGATTAATATCTAAAGATATATGTATTGCTCTCAGTATTATTGTTATTGCCCTTTTTATGAATGCAACTACTTTTGAAGTTTTCATTGGATTGCTGTAAAATTTGGTATGTTATGCTCACAATCAGAAGTTATGCTTGTTGATCAGTAAATACACTGGTGCTATTTTCATATGATCTCTGTATTTATTTTTGCTATAGATTTGTCTCCATCATGGGGGTAGGTGTGTGATGGAGAAGAGGCAAGAGCATATTTAAAGTGCTCACCATTCCTCAAAATTTTGTAATACACATATTAACAGTTATGCAGTTTGCATAATTTATGGTAAATTGACATTATATAAAGCAACCAATCCATCTCTAACAAAAACAGAGTTTACCTGCAATAGTCTGGCAACCAATCCAGGAAGAGTCTTACAACTCTTGCAATTATTCCAAACCTTGTAAAGAAGGTTAGGTTCAGTTTTATTTATAACTGGGAGGCTGATTAGTTGAATCTGATCCCTCCTTTGTACAACTGGAAGGCTGATTCATTGGACCTTGGAAGGCTGATTCATTGGACCTGAGCCCCTTTTTCATAAAGCATATAAACAGGAAAAGAATATTGGGTTTGCAATAATTTGCTTAGACATTGAGTATGCAGGTTGTTGAGTCAGTTTGAAATTATGATTGGTGTATTGTGACAGATTGTGAATTATTTGATCAGAGTAGGGAATAACTGGTAGTTAAAAACCACCTGTTAAGAGGGAGGTCACTGTCCTATACAGAAAATATAGCAGCATCTTCTTTCTCCTCCCCACACTGTCTGCATATTTATTGCATGTTTATTGTGTCTAACTGGACTGCATGGGTTAGGGAACTCATTAAGTGTGATAGCACAACATTATATAGGCCTTACTTAAACAGCTAAATAGTTGTTACCTACTTCTGTTGGTTCTTTATCCCTTTGAGATCCTGGACAAATGCCATAATATATGTGTTTTGCAGTACAATGGGGCACCAGTTTTGAAGAAAAAAGGGTGTAAAATGTGAAAACTTTATTAAATTCTGTCTGAAATAAACATCATTTTGAAGTCAGTAAAATCATAAGTAATTACTAAGCCAGTATAATGAAAAATCATTACAAGGTTGGTATAATCACAAGTAATTTCCAGGGGCTCAAAGTGGCCAAGTGGTCTAAAGTGCTGCCCATTATGGATCACTGCTATCTCACCGCTATCTGCGTGAGTTCGAGTCCAGACTCGGCTAACGTGGGTAAGTGAGAAAGCCTGCCAGTAGCTTCTTGTGGGATGGTGGTTCTTCCCAGAGTTTTCCAAGTTTCTTCCTCCACCATTAATACTGGCCACCATGTATAGCCTATCTTGTGCTGAAAAATGGTGTTAAACCCTATAACAGCAAGTAATTTCCATATATACTCATTCGTAAGTGGAGTAAATTTCAAACTGCACATGCCCAGATTTGCTGTGGAATCAGCAGATCTGGGTCTATGCAGTTTGTTAGGAAAAATCAGTAAAATAAACAAATTAGACCCTGATCTGCTGGCACATTATGGCAGATCAGGATCTGTGTTGTATACTGTTTGACTTACATTTACATGACTATACACATTAACTATGAGGAATGAATTTGAAAAGATTTAAATTTCATTGGAAATGATTCTTACAATCTTAACATTTCTGGTACATCTGACATCAATTACCTCTCAAGATAAGTTGATCTCAGTCAGTTAGGTTTATTGGCAGTTATCAATTATTAAATACTTTGTTTAAATGAGCACACATGGATTGGACAATATTTTGAAAGACTGCCTAAAAGGTCATAGAAATATGAATTGCCAGTAAATACAAAGGAGAAATTGAACACAACAAACCTATAAACTTTATAATATCCATGTAACTAAACTTTACTGTAAAACAGATTTGGAATTTTTGCTATTAATTATTAAAGTAAATGAGAAAATGCATCATTTTAGTTTTTAACTAAAAAGTGAACAGAATATAAATATGTTTAATGGTTGAAATGGGATGGGTTTGAAAGAATATAGATGAATCCAGTTTTTTCCAGTCAGAATTTTACACTTTTCACAGAAATATATTTTAAAAAAATATCTATCATATATAAAATCAACCATTGCCATCTCAAAATCAAACTGCACAGAAATAATATTTAAAAGTTTCTAAACCTAAATCTTTGTCTCTATTTGATATAAATTCCTCAATAATCATCCAGGCAAGGTCATTACTCAGGCAAAGTTTTGTACTGTGTTGATTATCCAGCTCATTTTCAGGTTCTTTGTGATTTATAGACTTGAAGATTATTCAAGCTCTTTTCTCTTTGATGTGCCTTTCATAAATTAATAATAGGCCTGCATCTTTCACCAGGGTTCAGCAGCTGTTATTGATGCAATTTTCTTTCAGTCCCTAATGCACAGCATGAATGCCTATCTAGGGGTTTTTGTAAGCATGAAGGCCTTTCTTGGGGTCTTTGAAAGCATGAATGCCTTTCAAGGGGTCTTTGAAAGCATAAAGGCCTTTCTAGGAGTCTTGGAAAGTATGAATGCCTTTTAAGGAGTCTTTCAAAGCATAAAGGCCTTTTTAGGAGTCTTTGAAAGCATGAATGCCTTTCTAGGGGTTTTGAAAGCATGAATGCCTTTCTAGGAATCTTTGAAAGCATGAATGCCTTTCATTTCAAGGGGTCTTTGAAAGCATGAATGCCTTTCAATGGGTTTTTGAAAGCATGAATGCCTTTCAAGGGGTCTTTGAAAGCATAAAGGCCTTTCTAGGGGTTTTTGTAAGCATGAATGCCTTTCTAGGAGTCTTTAAAAGCATGAATGCCTTTCAAGGTGTCTTTGAAAGCATGAATGCCTTTCAATGGGTTTTTGAAAGCATGAATGCTTTTCAAGGGGTCTTTGAAAGCATAAAGGCCTTTCTAGGGGTCTTTGAAAGCATGAATGCCTTTTAAGGGGTTTTTGAAAGCATAAAGGCCTTTCTTTTAGGAGTCTTTGAAAGCATAAAGGCCTTTCTAGGAGTCTTTGAAAGCATGAATGCATTTCTAGGAGTCTTTGAAAGCATAAAGGCCTTTCTAGGAGTCTTTGAAAGCATGAATGCCTTTCCAGGGGTTTTTGAAAGCATGAATGCATTTCTAGGAGTCTTTGAAAGCATGAATGCCTTTCTAGGAGTCTTTGAAAGCATGAATGCCTTTCAAGGGGTCTTTGAAAGCATGAATGCCTTTCAATGGTTTTTTGAAAGCATGAATGCCTTTCAAGGGGTCTTTGAAAGCATAAAGGCCTTTCTAGGGGTTTTTGTAAGCATGAATGCCTTTCTAGGAGTCTTTAAAAGCATGAATGCCTTTCAAGGGGTCTTTGAAAGCATGAATGCCTTTCAATGGGTTTTTGAAAGCATGAATGCCTTTCAAGGGGTCTTTGAAAGCATAAAGGCCTTTCTAGGAGTCTTTGAAAGCATGAATGCCTTTCTAGGGGTTTTTGAAAGCATGAATGCATTTCTAGGAGTCTTTGAAAGCATGAATGCCTTTCTAGGAGTCTTTGAAAGCATGAATGCCTTTCAAGGGGTCTTTGAAAGCATGAATGCCTTTCAATGGTTTTTTGAAAGCATGAATGCCTTTCAAGGGGTCTTTAAAAGCATAAAGGCCTTTCTAAGGGTTTTTGTAAGCATGAATGCCTTTCTAGGAGTCTATAAAAGCATGAATGCCTTTCAAGGGGTCTTTGAAAGCATGAATGCCTTTCAATGGTTTTTGAAAGCATGAATGCCTTTCAAGTGGTCTTTGAAAGCATAAAGGCCTTTCTAGGGGTCTTTGAAAACATGAATGCCTTTTAAGGGGTCTTTGAAAGCATAAAGGCCTTTCTTTTAGGAGTCTTTGAAAGCATAAAGGCCTTTCGAGGAGTCTTTGAAAGCATGAATGCATTTCTACGAGTCTTTGAAAGCATAAAGGCCTTTCTAGGAGTCTTTGAAAGCATGAATGCCTTTCAATGGGTCTTTGAAAGCATGAATGCCTTTCTAGGGGTCTTTGAAAGTATGAATGTGTTTCTAGGGGTCTTTGTAAGCATGAGGGTCTTTCTAAAGGTCTTTGAAAGCATAAAGGCCTTTCTAGGAGTCTTTGAAAGCATGAATGCCTTTCTAGGGGTCTTTGTAAGCATGAGGGTCTTTCTAACGGTCTTTGAAAGCATAAAGGCCTTTCTAGGAGTCTTTGAAAGCATCAATGCCTTTCAATGGGTCTTTGAAAGCATGAATGCCTTTCTAGGAGTCTTTGAAAGCATGAATGCCTTTCAATGGGTCTTTGAAAGCATGAATGCCTTTCTAAGAGTCTTTGAAAGCATGAATGCCTTTCAATGGGTCTTTGAAAGCATGAATGCCTTTCTGGGGTCTTTGAAAGCATGAATGCCTTTCTAGGAGTCTTTGTAAGCATGAATGCCTTTCAATGGGTCTTTGAAAACATGAATGCCTTTCTAGGGGTCTTTGAAAGCATGAATACCTTTCTAGGGGTCTTTGTAAGCATGAGGGTCTTTCTAAAGGTCTTTAAAAGCATAAGAGCCTTTCTAGGGGTCGTTGAAAGCATAAAGGCCTTTCTAGGGGTCTTTGAAAGCATAAAGGCCTTTCTAGGGGTCTTTGAAAGCATAAAGGCCTTTCTAGGTGTCTTTGTAAGAATGTATATTTTAATTATGCATCCATTGCAAAAGGATAATATATAAATCTATTAGACCAGCCATGGGCATCTTCCTCCAGGGTTCTTGCCAGATAATTGAGTTCTAAAAGCCACACCCTATAATATAAATTATTGCAGGTCTGGCATACTATTGACAGTCACACAGCATAGCCAGAACAGTGTAAATGAATTAAAATTATTCATAGTAAATTAACCTATTTTTACTACCACCATGATTATCTTTAAAAAATTTTTTTGGATTGGAACTTGTATAATTTTGGCCAACAAAGTGAAAAATTTAGAATCTGTTGGAATTTAAGCGAACAACATTCATTGTTTAGATTTAAAAAGTTGCACCACAAAATTTTTCTGGACTTGAAACTTGGATGACTTCCTCCCCACCCCCTTTGCTACTTGCACTTCTTGCACATCACCCACATATGGATTAATTGTGAGCTGCAAGGATAATGGTGTACCATATGTACTTGCTTATAAGTTATGTTAATTGCAAACAACAAAGATCCTGATCTGCTGCAGCTTGGAGCACATGCAAATCAGGGTGTATGTTGTTTGTTCTGTTGACTACTAACAAAACTGCACAGACCCAGATCTGCTGGTGCATTATGTATGACAAATCCAGGTCTGTGCAGTTGGTGTCAACTTATTAGCAAGTAAACACAGTATGCTTGCTTGAAAGTCAGATCCACTTAAAAACAATATAGACCAAAATCTGCCATTGCATAATGTGCTGGCAAATGAGGGTCTATGTTGATTCTTCTCCTGATTGCTCTTAATGAAATGCAAGGACTCGGATCGGCTGAAAGGACTGATATGGTATGTGCCATTTGACTCAAGATATAGACTTGGTATAAACTCGAGATATAGAGAAGTATATATGGTTATAAGTTGTGAGTGCAATTGACCTCTTGTGTGTTGCAAATGTAACCAGCATGCAACACAAGCATTATCTAGCTCTGTACAACTTGATGTTTGGTTTCTTTTGTTTACTCTTAACTGATTTCAACTCTTCAAGCCAATGGCCCATCAGGAAATAGGGATGAAATAGTAATAAATAAGGATTAAACATGGTTATAGTACAGGATTCTCATGGGTCCCGGAATCCTGAAAAAAGTTCTGGAAATTAAAAAAATAAATTTCAAAGGCCTCGAAAAGTATGGAATTTCTCAAAAACCTTGCAAAGTTGTAAAAAGTCATGGAATTTCCGACAATGGAGTTGAGAAGAAAAAAAATTGATAATGTCCAATTACAAAGAGCACCAACTAAAATAAATTGTTTTGAATATGACACATTTATGATCAATTAAACAGTTGCAGTGCAAGATATTGTGGTCTTTGAGTTTTGTGAAATGGCTCTTAAACAGTTTTGGAAAAGTCATGAAATATGCTTTTTTGTTAAATCTACCTAAATCTTGATAGTATATCAGTCTACAACAAGTATATTTTTGGTTTCCTGGTCTGTGAATTTCTAGACATAAAAATGAAAAAAAAAGTAAAAAGATGTGTATTATTGGAATCTTCTGGGGTTTAAGTAGAAAAAGTGAAATACGTATTAAATGAGTATTAAAATTGAGTGGTTGTTCTAGTTATAGATACAAAAAAAAAACTGCCTGTTCAAGCCACAAGTGTGGGCAACAGTAACTTGGGGAATTTAATCAATGAATGAAAAGTTGGTCACATTGGCCTAAAGAATAACACAAAACCATGGCATGGTGTGAATGGAAAGCAAAGAATTAAATTCTTGTGGCCTAATTTTAAAAGCCACTCACTGCTTTCATTTCTGCACAGTAACTAATGATTCTGCTAAGAAAGCACATTTTCTAAATCAAGCTAGAAAGATAAGGGCTGTGGTTGTTCTGACATACAGTGTATTTTACTAGTTAGAACAGATAAACTATAATTCCCCTCCTACCTGGCAAGGTGCCAGTCTTCCAGAACTGATGCTATTTTTGTACAGTTAAGACATATTTTGTGAGAAATCTGTGCTTGAGGCTACATGTACATTACAGGGATTATAAAAATGAGAGTTTATAGAGATTTCAGAAGTGTTAAAATTAATGCCAAGCAATCTACTTTTCTCCTTTTTAGTACTACTGTATGTGTGGGTGGGTTGGGTAATATGTTCTATATCTTCCTTAGAGATGGTTGTATATCAGATTTATTCTTTCTTCCATTCAATCTATCTTCCTTCAAATATGCATAACATAATCTGGTGAATGCAGTAAGTCCCACAAGTTTTAGGGGTTTTGCTATGAAACTTGGTAAATGTTTTCACTGTTGCCTTTAGATGCTCAGATGAACAAATTAGTTTACTCCTGCAACTTTTATTAGAGTTATTGGCCTTGTGGACCTGAATTTAGGAACTGTGATAAAATTTTATGAATGCAGCTGGATGCTATTTACAGTCAGTTGCTAAGAAACTCATTTAGTGTTTCCCTTTACCCTCATTTATGCTTCAGACTCCTAAACTTTTTATTTGATTCCCAGTTCTGATACCAAAGTTTGTTTTATATTCAATCTAACACTTGTACCCTTAAGAGAAACATTGTGTTATGGTCATTGTATGATTCATTCATCTCTTCAAATCACTCTGTTTGCAGTTTAGTTAGAGTTATTGCTCTTTTGTATCAATAGCTGAATGCCCTGTATGATCAAATCTTTTGAACACAACTGGTTTCAAAACTTTTAATGGATTGCTCTCAAACTTGCTCATATTTTGTTCATCTGAAGATGAACATATAATCAAGTCACTGTGCTTCTGCACATTGATGTAGTCAAGTGACAAAATGTTTTAAAAATAAATATTTTTACAGATTTTAGTGGATTGCTATGAAACTTTGTGCGTTATTTGAAGTAATATATGCATATTGACATATTACTATCTTCCAAAATTTTTATTAGAGTTATTTGCCCTTTGTGGTGTGCAGCTGGATGCATGTAATAAAAGAATCTTGTGAATGCAATGAGTCCTTCAGGTTTTGATGGATTGCTGTGAATCATTAGTCATCTGCACACATGTACATAAACAAATCAGTTTACTTCTGTGTTTTTTGTTTCCATTTTTGACTTAGAGCTGGATATAGTATGGTAATTATGTCTGAAGACAGATATGTCAATAAATCATTTTGAGAATGCAACTACAATTAATCTACAATTAATCTAATTTAATCAAACTTGAAATATCAGTTTGTATTAACAAGCTCATGGTCAGTTTGATAAGCTTGATAATGACCAAGATTTATGAGGTGATCTTGCACCTGACTGGCTAAGCTTTGTAGCCTCTAAGAGCCATGTTTCTAATTTGATTTTGATCTGGTTCGAATACTGGCTTATGTATCAAGATTTCACAAGAATTCAATAATAAGCATGATTCACCAACAATAACAAGGTGGTCATACATCTCATTGGCTGAGCTTGTTAACACTCTAGAGTTTTTTTTCTGACTTTATTTGATCAATTTTGAATCATTATGATCCTTAATGCAGACAATTATGAGCATGATCCATAATATTATTCTCTTGATTGATCGATCGAAATAGGTTTATATCATCAAGATTGTGGTTGATAATGATTGTGAATGAAATCCATGCATCTGAATGACATGGTTTTGCATCAGAATAACTGAACACTCTAACAACTATACTTCAGCTCAAGATTTTAATCAAACTAGTTTCAATTATCATATATCAGCAAGTTGTTAGATGAGTTTAATTACATGATCTATGCCTATTTATGAGGTAATCTTTCACCTGATCAGTTGAGCTTATTACCTCTATAATCTAGAGACCATATTTATCATCCAGCTTCATAAAACTTGGTAAACGAGTTATATTGTGAAGAATATGGACAAATTAAGTTATTATCAAGAGATTTTGCAAAAAAGTTATGTCATTATCTTTGAAAATACTTTTATTAGACATCTATAAAATATGTAAATTGGGATGATATAAATTTTGAGAGATTGTTTACATAGGGTTTTAATTTTACAATAAGGCAATAGCCCACTTACCAAAGTGATTAGCTGTTAAATTATGTACAGATCAGGTGAACAACATCAGGCCTACTTTGGCCTCATGTTTGATGTTTTGTTGTATGTACCATATCTCACGACATGTTAGCCTGATAAATCATCACCCACCCACCCCATCTCCAAATATGCGGCACCAATGTACCATTACAGGTTTAGGAGGTCTTTTATTGGACTGTTTATATTTATAAAGAACCAGCTATGATTAGAAAGCAACATTTAAAAAATAAAATTAGTAAATACTTTTTTTTCATTTGTTCCACATAAATTCATTATATGAACAGTTTTATGATTTATTCAATCCTCATGCTTTTTAATATCACTGTATGTATTTCTTTCTTTCCAAACATATTACTTGGATTTGTACTTGAACATTGTCTCAGCAGAGGTCTATGGAGTTTTAATACACAGAAACTACACAAAGTTCAATGTACCCCAAAAAAAGTGTCATATTTAGTTTAATTACAACTAAATTATTACAGTGGTCAGAGAAGGAATCTTTTCATTGATGGGAAAGCAGGGCATTTTTTATTTTAGCCATGTGTTTTAAGGGAATTGGCACTTTTCAGAGGAAACTGAAATATTTTTGGCAACCACGGGACTTACAGCTTAGATGAAATTGAGAACTGAATCTTTTTTCGAAGTAAAAACATTTAAAAGTAGTCATGCATGTAACATACACAAGTAGTCATGTATGTAGCATACAAAATAGTAATGTTTCTAAAATACAAAGGTAGTCATGCATGTAACATAAAAATGTACAGTTATGTATGTAACATGCAAACATAACAGTCATGCATATAACATAGGCAAGTATAGTCATGTATGTAGTATACTCAAGAACCATCATGTATGTAATATAGAAAAAGTAGTCATATATGCAACATACAAAATGCAGTCAAGTATCTAAAATACAGTTTTGCATGTAACATACAAAAGTACAGTTGTGCATGTAACATACAGAAATATAGTCATGTATGTAACATACAATAATTAAGTATTTATTTATTTCAGGGTAAAATGGGCATGCCTGGCTTCCCCGGTATCAATGGAATTCCGGTAAGATTCACTTGATTCATTGTAACAACAACATATTACAAAAAGACTTGAACTTTGATTCATCTTTAACATTTGCTCTATTTATTGCAATTCTTCATTAATTTCATTTATAATGGGAAAAAGGTTTGATATCTTTTTAGAAGATGAAATATACACAGTTAGACCTGTTTATAATGATCTTTTGGTGGACCACTCAGGGTGGCTCACAGCAGGACTATAAGAAGTAGTCAAAAAATGGTGTTTTTAATATGTACAGTTGCAAGTTATGAAATTTGATAAAAAATGAAAAAGTTTTGATAGATAGATAGATGAAGACAGATTAATAGACAGACAGGAATAAGATCTATATTAATTTACCTGTAATTATAAAATTAAGAAAAAAAAACTGACTGTTGCAGTTATGAAAATGGATCAAAATAAATGATAAAGTGTGGATAGATAGATGGATTGATGGATAGACAGTGATGAGATTATATAATTCATAAATTAAATTACAAGAACTGCATTTATGAAAGTGAAAAAAAACCTTCATTTGAAATATATTGTGTCAGCATATGTATGTCTTTTATTTGATACATTACTAAAACTAAGTGGACCAGAAATTCTGGAGGTCACCAGCAAACCAGTCTGGAGCAACTTATTATAAGTAGTTCTCAGTTTTAATCTGATTGGACCACAGATGGGACTGGTACAAGAATCGGTCCAAATTGGAAGATCATCTCATTTTGTAGTATATGTTGCAGAGATGTTTCTGTCATTTATTGGACTGAGTCCAAAATTTACATTTACTGAATTTTGACCTTAAAATTCCCAATTTAACTAAAAATATATTTTAAAAAATTAAATATTTGTTCCTTCGTAAACAAGAAAATAATATAATGTAGTTTAAAATAATGAAAAAATAAATCATAGGAAATATTTATTTTCCTTTATTAATAATTTTCCCATTTAAACATGAACATGTTCAATTTTTTCCAAATTTTGCTGTCTTTTGACTCTTTTGAAAGAGCAGGAAAGTTCCCTTGTTATTTTACTTTGTTAATGGGATTAATGAAACTTGATTAGGAGGTTTTATTCTTCTAACCATATATATATATCTGTATATATATATATATATATATATATATATATATATATATATATATATATATATATATATATATATATATATATATATATATATATATATATATATATATATATATATTATACTTGCTTATAATTTGGGTTCAACTGCAAACAAATTGGACAGTGATTTTCTGGAGTGTAGATGACCAGAAGATCAGGGTCTGTGCTGTTTGCTTTACTGATTTCTCCTAGCAGACTGCATATATGATGATATGTCATGTAATGGCAGATCTGGGTCTATACAGTTTGCAGTGTGATCTGACTTATATGCAGTTATATATGGCAAATGTCATAATGTGACACTGATATGATTTACTTTGATAAAGTAGGCTCTCAGATAAAGGCGTTAGACTGGGTTATTTTTTTTCTTCAGGGTATTCCTGGAGCACAAGGGCCACAAGGACCTCCAGGCTTGGATGGATGTAATGGAACACAGGTAAATAATTTTTTTAGTTGGAATCACTTTGATTCATTAAACAAACATTGTTGTGGCTATCATCCAGTACATAATTTGGAAGGCAGATTTCAAACGTGTTTTTTAAGGTCTTTCTGACGAAACCATAATTGCCCATATTCAGGGAACTTAGGTGAATTTCAAGTGGATTTCAGGTGGATTCAGGGTGGAATTTTAAGCATAATATGCAAATTAGTTATTCTAATATTCTGCTTGAATAAAAAGGTTTCTGCCTGAAATCCTGTACAAAATATTCCAGGCAGACTTTAGGTGGATTTCAGACAGGTTTCTTAAGCATTTTCTGCCCATCCATAAACTTAAAAAAGCTTCAACAAATTTCAATCAGACTTTAGGTGCATTTCTGGTGGAATTTTAGGAAAAACAATCGGATTAATTGTTGTAAGATTCCGCTTAAACAAATAAATCCATCTCAGGTTTCCACCTGAAATAAAATTCTACCTGAAAGAAAACAACCAGAAATTTCCATTTGAAATAAAAATCTGACTAAGCTTTCAGTTTAAAAAAAGTTGCCTAAAATGTCTACATAAATATCATCCAAAAAAAAATCTGCTTTATATTTCCATTTAAACTGCCTAATGATTCTTAGATATTGGGAATCAATGATAAATATTCATAATAATTTTTTAAATGAATCATAAATTTTGTTTTGACTGACATTATCAAAAAAGATTTTGGTTTTCTTGTCCTCATTTTCTTTCTTGCTTATAACACCTAATCCATGATGGCATCATTTGTCTTTTTAATTTCACTGAAAGTTTGGTGAGATTTCACAAATATTTTGACAAAACCTCATTGAAATTTGAAATTTCACAAAAATTCTGACCAAAACTTTTACTGGAATCTGATGAGGTTTCACAAAAATATTGGTCAAAACTTTCACTTAAGTTTTGGTGAGATCTCTACATTTCATTGAAAGTAATGTGAGAGTTTACTGAAATGTTGGTGAGATTTCACTAATGTTTTGGTCATTATATGTTATTTTACTGAAGTTTCAGTAATTTTTCAGACTTTTCAAAAGGTTTCAAATAAATAATGGATATGAATTAAACAGAATATTATTAATCAAGGTGATATTTCAGTGTCAATAAAACAAAATGAAATGGATGTTGTAATTATATGTATAAAAAATTCAACTGTAAAAAGGATGCAAAATTATAGAAAAGCATCCATTTGAGATGTTGATTATAAAAAAAAGAAATGCTAAGAGCCTGCTTTATGTCACCATTGTACTGCAAACTTGAATTCTGATTAATGTACAAACTATGATGCTGTTGTGCTTTCTTGAATTAGTTCTTGTTCCAACATAAGCAGCCATGACGAACATTTATCATGATATAATTACTCGTTTTACATGGAATTCTAACACAACTAACACTACCACTCATGATATTAAAGCATTTTTCATGTATATCTGGCAACAATATCAACAATTCCCACCAGTGTTGTCCCTCCTTAAATTCTGAAAGTTAATCAGTTTGGAGTTATACAACTTCAAAATCATCCTGGTTTGATTCATTGTCATAATTAGTACAATGGCCATTATTGTAGGGCTCTTTATGGTACAAAAAGCAAAATGCTAGTCCTTGCATTCAGTTTTCATACAGAATAACCAATTACATTCCTATTGACTTTGTATTCAAGCAGTTCTCATTGTCACACATTTTTCAAATGGTTATTCAAACTCATATCCCGCTCAAAAGAATCGCCATGTTTAGCAAGCATCCTCATTCTCATCAGTTTCTGTTATGCAACAGTTGATTGGGCAAACTTTTGACCAGTCAGAAAGCTCTTTACAGCAATCACATGTTAAATAATATGCTGAACAAATACTTATTAGAAATCTTGTTGTGGAATGGGTTTGAATTGAGTATTATAAAAAAATAAAATAAAAAGAAAAGTTTTAGAGACAGTAAAAAAAAATCCATACCAATGAAAATCAGATTCAGATCAGGAGAAAGTGAAATTTTTCTTGAAAATGAAAAACAAGAAAACAATCATGTTTAAGGGTAGTTAAATCTAATTGAAGTTAAGCAAAAATACTGCAACCACAACAAAAATTTTAAAAAGAAATATAACAAGGAAAAATGTGGAAAGAAGTTATTGTTCCCAAAATGAACAATACAATTACAGCTATCATAAATAGGAAATAATGTCAGTGATATTACAATCACAAAATATCACTATTTTTTCAGAATTTTTGGCAAACTTTCAGTGAAATTTAACCACAAATTCTCACTGATATTTTCAGAAATGCTGGCAGGGTTAGTGAAATTTCAATTGCAAAATTTTGGAGATTTTGGTAAAATTTCCTAAAATAACATAATTTTAGTGAAATATGGACATTTGAATGCATGTCAAAAAATTTTCACTGTAATTTTGCAGAAATTTTCAGCCACATTTTCACTTGGGTATGTTTTTTGTAGAATATTTTAATAGGAAGAAAAAAATTATTTTTCTGAGTAGACAACAGATGAAGCTTAAAATCCACCTTACACCAAATTTTCTAAGTCCAAAGATTCATCTATGCTTGTAGTTCTTTTGATAAAGTTCAAAATGGTGCCTAATATTTCTGCTAAAATGAGTCCAAAATCCATCTTAAAGTAGGAAAATGAACTGGACTATCAGAACTTTTCTGTCTAGCAGTTATCCTTTAGGAGGAATAAAAAATAGTACAATTAGCTATTAGACAGATTCAGTCTGTCACCATAGCTATATTCCACCTAAAATCCATCTGAAATTTGTGGATTTTAGGCAGAATACACCCTGAATCCACCTAAAATCCATGTGGAATCTGCCTAAAAATTTTGTACAGGTTGGTTTCTATAACAGTGGAAAAGGCTGGTAGGGTATAGAAGGGCACAGATTGCTGCTCTAAGTTCCAGTGTTGATTTGTACCTCACCATTATCGCATTTGTAAGATTGATACCTTATCTTGTTTTCTGGTACCAAGCTCTTCTGAAGATTGACTGATATAAAAAAATATATGCTATTTAAGATATTAAGCAAGCCAATTAAAAATTGATTCAGAATTTATGCAAAGTATTTGTTGATCTTGGTCTGAACAGTTTGCAGCTGGACTCAACATATACAGTATTTGCTTTTGTCTGGTATTTTAATAGTTTTTAAATGAAACTTACATTTATTTATATTACTAAGTATTAATATGTTTTGTATGATGTTATTCAGGTATGTAACAAAAATAATGATATCCTGACAAATTATGAAAGAGTTTTATTTTAAATGACATGTTGATTATCCAAATTTTTTATTATGCAAAAAATGTTTGAGAATTTGTAATAAACCATCTAGCCTTCACTATATTATTTTCTAAGTTTCTGGGTGGACGTTTATGGTCGTTTGTACTCCTACTCATGCTACTGAAGTGTTTACCATCTGAAAAAAGGGTGTCATCAAAAGCTTTGGCTCTGGGGGCAGGGATCGATGGTTAAATACACAATAAATTTAATATAATGACATTCACAAAATGACTTCACAAAAATGAAAGAAGCCAAGTCTCCTCAGATGAAAATAGTGATGATTCAGAGATTTTCATTTTGAACAGTCATATATTGGTACAGAGAATTTTGTGGAGAACATTGTTCATAAAACTCTAGTCTTGCAACCAGAAAAATTCTGAAGACTTTTCTAAACTGCAGCTGTTACTGAAAGATTTTATTGCATTGAAAAAATTCTGAAGTTTGTGTCTGCATCATAAGTTGAGTCTGTATAATATCAATGTTAAATGGTTTCCTCTCAATGAATGACAGAATACATCATGATAAATGAAGACTGCCTCTGGTTTGTGCATTTTTTTCCCCCTCTTTCTGCATCAGGTTGATACAGAAGAAATATAGAGGCAATCAAGTTTAATAATGTGGTAAATTTCTCAGACTGTTTTTGGAAATTTGGCACAAATATCATGTCTGTGAAGCTTAACTACTTATAAAGTCTTTACAGCTTGACAAGAAATTTAACAGTTTGCACATTTGCAACCACAAACTTGGAGAAGGAAATCAGCTCTTACAAAATAATGATGAGTAAGCAATTTTGATACGGAAACAGTTGGAAGTATTGTTCGTTTGATGGTCAAAGTTGTGAGAACTGCTGCATGTCATGCAGATATCTTTTACGCAACATTTGCGTTGTAGAGCAAATTCATTAACAACCATATTATCAGCTGTAGCTAATTTGAAGTAATTTTTTAAAAATTTTTAGGCATGCCATCTCTGTCAGGCCAGAACTTTTAATTTATCAGTCATTTGGTTTTCTTTGTGGCTTGAATGTGCTTTTTGTAGCAGATGATAGGGAAATATATAGAGGCCAGGGAAGACCCTGGGAAGAACCAATGACCGATGGGAAGCTGCTGGGTTAGATAAGAGAGATCTATATAAAAATTTGCCTTAGATAGCTCTGTCACCCAGAGCCCTCGTCAATTTAATGAAAGTTGATTTCCTTTACTTTTTAGCAATATTAATCAAATCATGTAAAAAAAGATATCTTTTTAAAAAACTGATTCAGCACAAATCTGAAGATGCCTTTAATTTTCACTTGGCTTTGTTTGAAAGGTTTATTCCTATTAAAAAATAAAATTCTGGTGGAATTGGGACAGATTTCTTTATTGTTAAATGAGACCTCAAGCCATGTGTAATACATCAAAGACACTTTTAACTTGCATCAAATTTGATATAAAGTATATCTGCCATACATGTATATAGATGCATTTAAGATGGGTCATACAGCAAATTATATTTATCTAGATCTATTGCATAATGTACTGACAGATCTGGGTCTATGCAGTTAGTTCGGAGTAATCACTATAATAAACAAAGTAGACCCTGATCTGCTGGCACATTGTATGACTGCTTATTGAGGTATATGCTGCTTGCAGTTTTACTCAAGATATTAGCAAGTATACAGAATATTTCTGAAGTTAAATATTTACATTACTGTATTATTTAATTTTACATACACTATCAATTCATACAAATCATAATGTGGGGTTGGGGGGTCAGGAAATTTTGATTGCTTCTAAAAATATCGCAGGCTTGAAGTACTGAAGAAAATTACATTTTTTTTTTCTTACCTTTAATTAATTGTACATCTGCAAAAAATTGTTATTAAAACAGGTACCAAAACTGGTATATGTTAATAAGCACAGCAAGCCATGTAGTTTATCTGCAATAAAATGTCTTATTTAAAAATTGGCCAATATGGGGTTAGCTTTAGTATTATTAACTTCATCATATTTTCAGAGAAATAGAGTATACTGTTAAATTCACTTTTTGGTCCTATTGAGGTGTTAGCAGTAGTAAATGTGTGCAATTTCCTTCAAATAAATTATAGATTTTTTTATAGCAAGGACTCCAGCTGGGATGTTCAGCCCTGTTTTCTGACATGTGTTTATAGAAGGCATTGTACCTCATCTTTAATGGAAGGGTCTCCAACTAATAACTATGTTTAGTCTACCAGTTGAAACTTGAAACCAGGAACCAAATTCTGATGACTCATCTCTTGAATAACAGATGTGTGCCCCCCACCAGAAAGATGAATGTGGGGGCACATAATTCATCTGAGGGGTGGATTCCAAAATCTCCATGCAGGAAATATGAGAAGCCTTATTCACTTAGACAACCATATTTGCTATGAAGGAATTGATAAAATGCTGATCTGTCATATCTTGTACCCAAAATTCATTACTTAGATTTTAGTCCCCTCTGATTCTCACAGATCATGTGTAGAATTAAACATAATTTTCTTTATGAAAGAAGGACTATTACATTGAGAAATTTACTTGTCCTGCCAAATATTTAATAATCCCGCCCACAAATACTGTCTGATGATAATTGAAACTTCACTTGCCTTGGACTTAAAGGTTACTGTAAATTTATAACCTTAATTTATACCTTGACCTTTATTTATCAAAGATTTTGTTAGGTGTGAATATACCTGATTAGAAGATTCCCAGGTTTTCCTAATTTTCTTCATGTTGGATTTTAGATTCTGAATTAGGGTGCCTACCTGTGAATTAGGGTATCTCCCTATGAAAGGTGCCTACCTGTGAATTAGGGTATCTCCCTATGAAAGGTGCCTACCTGTGAATTAGGGTATCTCCCTATGAAAGGTGCCTACCTGTGAATTAGGGTATCTCCCTATGAAAGGTGCCTACCTGTGAATTAGGGTATCTCCCTATGAAAGGTGCCTACCTGTGAATTAGGGTATCTCCCTATGAAAGGTGCTTACCTGTGAATTAGGGTATCTCACTATGAAAGGTGCCTACCTGTGAATTAGGGTATCTCCCTATGAAAGGTGCCTACCTGTGAATTAGGGTATCTCCCTATGAAAGGTGCCTACCTGTGAATTAGGGTATCTCCCTATGAAAGGTGCCTACCTGTGAATTAGGGTATCTCCCTATGAAAGGTGCCTACCTGTGAATTAGGGTATCTCCCTATGAGTTAGGGTGACTCCATGATTATAAACAAGATGTTACATATATAGCCTAATGTCATCCCTAGATTTTATCAAATTTAAAAAAAGAAAATATGATTTCTGAATGTCCAAATAGTGTTATGGTATTTGGGGCAAAAACAGAAGGAACAAGAGAAAGAAAAACAAGAAATGACTGAATTGTAAATCTCCAAATATTTCAGATGATAATAGACTAGAGCAAGAACAAATGTTAAACCCAATGGCTGAACTTCTTTTAACTCTGTTCACAACATATTTTATATTTCATTGATAGTTACTTGTTCACTTGTAAGTTTACAAATTTAAAAGATCAACATCTAAGTATCTTCCAAAATGCTCATGGGAAAGTTACAGTTCTGTGCACCATGTTTACATAATTAAAAGTCGAGTCAAATTGCAAACAACAAAGATCCTGATCTGCCATAACATAATAGGCCTGCAGACCAGGGTGTATGTTTGTTTGTTCTACTGATTACTCCCTAGAAAGTGCACAGACACAGCTCTTTCAGTGCATTATGTGAGAACAGATCTGGATCTGTATAGTTTGCAATTGGATCTATCTTAAAAGCAAGTAAAAATGTTTTTCTTAGGTCTTGAAAATTTAATTGTGTGACTTTTAGTTTTCATGTTAATAAATAAACAATCTAAATAATCTCTCATATTACCAAAGCTGTTCTGTTAAACTTTATTCCATCTCATACCTTGTGGATAAGATCCAACTGTGAAGTGTAAAAGTCCACATCTGTCAGCATATTATGCAGGTCTATACAGTTTGTTTGGAATACTCATCAAAACGTACAACATAGACCCAATTTGCAGGTGCATCAGACAGAAGCAGGTCTGGGTTTGTTTTGTTTGCAGTTGGACCAGACTTGTATGTGAAATATTCAGTGTGTCTTATGAAATTTTCAGATCACTGTAGATTTTCTTGCAATAATGCAAGTCACAATTTTGGCCAAGAATAACATGTGCATTGAGGATTGTATCATATATATATATATATGCATCTGTGGTTGTACAAATAAGCAAGCTGGGGATTGCCTGTAGGATGTTATCTATAATTACAAAATTAATGATAACTGCAGCAACAACAAAAAGGGGATGCTGTTGGGGAATATATATTTTTTATTGAAAACTTGTCTGCAAACAAAATCCAAGAAAAGAATGAAGCAACACAAGAAAAAGAAAACTATATGTACTCTGAATTGATTATGTACTGTACTAGTTCTTGGTTGATGCAGTATTAGTGGTTGGTGAATTGTTAGATTACCTGATGCAGTGCTACAGACAGGATTTGTGGGCCCTAGGAAAATTCTCCTGTAGGCTCCTATGAATTACTTAAAAATTTCTTCTCATCAGCACTGCACCCCCTGATTGTTGTGGGCCCACAGAATTTTGTCTTTGTTGTCCTATCTTGTCTACAGCCCTGACTTGTACAGATTATTGAATTATATGAAGAATAGGGGTAAAGCTAGACTTTGTAATGGATAGATGAAATAAATAAATTGCAAATGCAACAAAAACTTGACATCACTTATATTACTTATATTTTGTGGTGATGAATAGTTGTCCATACTAATTAACACATGTCAGATAATTATTGTTTCTATTACCAGGGAGATGCTGGGTTGCCAGGGCTACCAGGCTTTCCAGGTCCTGAGGGACCATCAGGATTTCCAGGTCTTAAGGGAGATAAAGGAGAACCAGCAGTGGCAGGGGCAGGTGTCAAAGGAATAAAAGTAATTAGTAGTTTATATACATGTTTTTTTTATTATATATGATATTAATAAAATGCATTGAAATAATTTGTATTTGATCATTTTTATCACAGACATTAATTATAGTCACTTTGTAATATTTTATGGGTGGGTGCTTATGGATCACAGTAAATACATGGGTTCACTTGTCATTCAGATGGTTTTATAAATTTAATTTTAAGAAAAGATAGATTTTAGATCGTTATCATGTAACTGCAAAAGCTGATTTTCTTGTTGAAAAGTTGCCATGTTGGATCTCTGCATAACTCAGCATATTCTGGTATTTGATGTAAATAAAAAGATGAAAGAGGCAATAGGAATTTTTATTCTGCCCAGCAGATTGATTTGAATCATTTTGTATAAGCTTATTTTACTTCAAAGGTTTTATCTGCTAGGGCATGCTTGATTAGCATAAATAATGTGATTAAGGAAATTTTAAGATGTTCAGGTTAATTTTTAAAATGAAAGAAAATTGACTTTGGTGAACACTTATGAACTTGAGCAATAAAATCAAGTACATCCTGATTTGGTAATGGTCATTAAGCAGTTATTTTTATTAAAAAATGTGATAAATGTTGTGACAAATAAGTTGTAATGTATGGTTTCTACAAACAATAACCATCTGAGTGAGTGTCAAAGTTTCAATTCCAAATCTATGTGAAAAGATTCCTGACTTGTTGAAATCTTATCTAGAGCTATGTTGTGTAGATTTTATCTCAAAATGACATGCAATTTTTATGACATGATTGTGCTTGAGTGTGTGTGTGTGTGTGTGTGATTTAGATTTTTAACATAGCTTTAACAATATTTCAGTCATATCGCTATGATGTCTGCAGTGTGGCAGTTTATAGTGATGTCTAGCACTGGGGCATCATGCCGCAGACATATGGCTTGATGTCCCACCCAATCACATTTTTCTGACTTAACACTAACCTCTTAATGCTGAGTTCCAAGCGAGGCAGCTGTTAGTATCATTTTTTAAAGTCTTTGGTGTGATATGGCTGGGGTTTGAACCTGCATCCGAGGCGGATGCTCTAACCACTAGGCCACCTGTGCAGTCCACGATAGTATGATGCTATTATATGTTAGCATGGTATGATAAGAAATGTGTTAATTCATACAACTTTAGATAATGATAAATAATTAAAAAATTCAATGTTTAACACTCTTGTCTATTTCATAGTTTTAGACTTCCTTCTCACTAGTAGCTGACTTTAGCATAGTGACATTTTTCTGAGATCATTATGAGTTAAAGCCAATAAGTGACAATGATCCAGTTTTAAAAAATACTGATCCATAATCATGCAGTGGTTTGTACCTACAATACTTTATTGTTGTGTTTGTTGTTTGTGAAAGTCAAAAGTGCTTATGTTAATTAAAAGCTTATTTGGCACTGTTCTTTGATGGCATTTTTTAATTATCTCAGCAAATAACTTGAAAAAAGATACTTGCTGGATCCTTGCACTGGAAAGGACTGTTATTGGACGTGATTGTGTGTGTGTGTGTGTGTGTGTGTGTGTGTGTGTGTGTTTAAAAACCCACCCAACCACCATTTTTCCTTCTAAAAAGTTGTACATTTTTCTTACCAAAGACCACATAAAATAACCCATTTTTAGCTATATGAACATACTCAAAAAAAATCAAGCCATCTGAGAAGCAAATTCCCTGGCAGGTTTCTGTGGAGATTTATTTAAATATATAGTTTCTGTTTGTGGCACAAGGTAAAATTGTATATTTTTTGCTTAAGAATAGAGAAAGAAGTCACTTTTAAGCAAAAAAATGAACCACCCATTCAAAATGAAACCATTGGAGAAACCAAATTCTTTGACTGGTTCCTATAGAGATGTACAGAACTGGCAAAAGCAATATATAGTATCAAGTTTTGCAACTTTTAATAATAGAGTTAATTATGTTTAGTTAATATCTGAGCCAGTATATGCTGGATTTAGAGTTCATAAAGCCTTATATTTGTTTGCATCTGCCTGGTAGATAAATGTAATGTAAAAATTATTATACATGTTACTTATAATACAGTTAAAATCATGTATACTTTTAGGGAGAACCAGGACGAGAAGGGTTGCCAGGTGTTCCAGTAAGTACTTCCAGCTGTTCTAAAAAGAATTGAAATCTATTACTTAATTGTAGTATAAAAAAAAATTTGTTATGATTGCAGAGTAATTTCTATTTTATATAAAGTTTGATCATTTTTTTGTGCCATCTGTTTTCATGATGTGAGTGCCATATATACTTGCTTATAAGTCAAGTCCAACTACAAATAACATTGACCCTGATCTGAAATCACATATGTACTGGCATATCTTTATCTGTGTTGCTTGTTCCTCAGATTACTCCTAACAGTTTACTCCAGATTACTCCAAACAGATTACTTGTAGCTGATTACTCTTAACTGATTACTCCAAACATACTCCAAACAGATTACTTGTAACTGATTACTCCTGACAGATTACTCTTAACTGATTACTTCAAACATACTCCAAACAGATTACTTGTAACTGATTACTCCTAACAGATTACTCTTAACTGATTACTCCAAACATACTCCTAACAGATTTCTTGTAACTGATTACTCCTAACAGATTACTCTTAACTGATTACTTCAAACATACTACAAACAGATTACTTGTAACTGATTACTCCTAACATTTCTCTTAACCAATTACTCCAAACATAATACTCCTAACTATTACTCCTAACAAATTACTCCTAACAAACTACATACAACTGGATTTTCTGTTGCATTATGCAACAGCAGATATGGATCTGTACAATTGGACTTGACTTATAGTTGAGTATATAGCAGAACTTGGTATTGAAAAAAAATTTGTTCTGTGGTATACTGCTGTATTTCTGAACATACAGTGATAGTACCACAGTATATGACAATTATCATAGGGACCTGATACTTGTTACTTTTTTATTAACATCTGTCATTAGCAGACAAAATATCCTGCTCTGATTTTCAGCAAATTAACACCATAATAAATTCCATATATTATTTGAAAACAATGAATTATCTTGGAATAAAAAAATATAAATCTGTTCTACTGTTTACAGATTGGGGTCTGTGCAATTTGCAGTTGGACTCATTCTCTAAGTGACTAAATATGGTGCTAATATATGCTAGTAAATAACTTTAAAAAACCAACATGTTTTGAGTACAAAAGTTTTCCTGAAGTTGGATTACACCCAAATATCTTGAACAGCATAAAATTTAGCCACTGTGCTGGCATTCACATGTCAAACATGTGATTACAGGAACAAGAATTTCGTTTTTTTTGTAATATTCAAAATTAATTTGTCACAACTATGACTAATTAGTATAAAAAAAATATTTTAAAAAATTATTGTATCATGAAAAATGAATACATGTTGTTAATATCATTGAATTCTTAACAGGAATACTTATGAATTTCCATACATTCCTGACAAAATATCAGTTTAGTAAAAAAGTACCATAATATATGCCACAGGGGAAAAAAAAGGGTGGTAATTTATACTAAGCTTCTCCATTATATATGGTGTTCTGAATTGGTTTGATTAGTGTTTTACGTTTTAACATACTAAAAAGCGAAAGAACATTTTCTTTCTTTTATTGAAATTTGATTGTAAAGCAGAGACAAATTAAACCTTTTTGAAATTAGAATGGGTGTATCATACAAAACATATTTCTGCTTGAATACTGTTGTTTTAGAAAATAATCTTCATTGTCAAAAGTTTTTTTAAAAAAGAAATTATAGTACAGGTTACATAGTTCATGTATGTGGTCTAAGTCACTTTTTGCAGCTTCAGGTGTCATTTTGGAGAATTTGATTACACATCCCTTTAAATGGCATTTGTTCACTTTATTTTATGTTTTATCCATAAAATTTCCACTGAAGATTATTGTATATATTCCTCAAGAAATGGTTAATGGCAAATGCAAGAAAAATGTACTTCAACGTTTTTAGGCATAGTCAAGCAAGTGAGCTAATCTAGCTGAAATCGAGTTCGTGATGTGCTATGGCATAAGAGAAAATATGCCTTCCTTTGGGAAAAAGTTGTATGACAAACATATACAGAGATGCAATAATGTCGTCATTTATAACAAAACCTGAAGAAACACTGGTAGGAAAAATTTGGCATACACGTCCAATAAATTGGAGGCAGTCATGTAACTTCATATATATTTTTTGTATAGTATGTTATATCTTTATTTCAGTTTATACATAATTCCTATTGTTCCCATACAAGTATGAGCTTTTATACACATCAAAGACCAGAAAGACGGTTGTCACTTCTGCTTTATTTTACTTAAATTTTATATCATTATAAATTTTCATTTTAAAGAAATGGCATATGTGTTTTCATACACATCAAAGACTAGAAAGATGGCTGTCACTTCTAATTTATTTTAGTTAAATTTTCATCATTATAAATTATCATTTTGAAGAAATGGTATATGTAAATGCTGAGAATAAAACTTATTGTATGCTGTTCCTCTGTCACATTCATAGTTCAACATTTGTACAGGATATGATTGAAGATACATGTGACTTCTTGTTCACACGGTCATACAAATGATTTTCCCTGCACTTGTTCAATCCAATATCGACTTTCTTAACCTAAGAAAATTCTGAACTGCCATTATGAAAGTCCATAGCAATTGATAATTTTCATCTGTAAAATTTTGTTATGACAATTAATGTGTAGATCACTCAAAAATCATGATTGAAGAAACTTTGTTTTAACTATCTTAAGATTAAATTTTAAAAATGAAATTATTTTGTAAACTTCCCCATATCACTAAATTGGCTTACATGACCCACGTGACTTGTACTATAACATTGCTGGAAAGTTTTAGTAAATAATTTTTCTGCTTTTAAAATTTCTAAAGGTGATTGTTAGGCCTTTTTTAGGGTTCAAAGCCAATAATAAGTTACAAGTTGTTGAAAAATTGCTTTAAGACAAAAAAATATGGATCATTTGTAATCAGTCTGTTTGTTGTGCATATCTGGCTTTGGCATCTTCATCTAGGTCTACCACACTTGTGAATTGTTGGAAATTTTGTTGTATAACCCATTTTTTAATTAGAGTAATTTGTACATGTAGTTGAACAAATGATAGTACTTAACATAAAGTATGTTGGGTATCATATGTACAGTAGAAATTTTTTTTTTGCAAAAAATGTTGATATAATTGACAGATGCATGTCTTCATTGATATTCAACATTATGTTTTCGGCTGCTGAAGTTATTTTAAATCAAAAATACCTTTGGATTTATTTTCTTCCATAAAGTTACAGACAGGTTGGTGCAATTGCTTTTGGCGCCATGAGAATCCCAGCACAGAATTACTAATGAAAATGTGACCTTATTCAGGTAAATTTTTTTCTGTTACAGGGAAGACCCGGTCTGGACGGAGAGGCAGGACTCAAGGGATTCACCGGTCCAGTCGGACCTCCAGTAAGTTAGTCTGCACCATAGAAACTTATAATTTCAATGAAACCTGTTGATTCAAATGCATTTTCCCTTTATAAAATATAGAAATTAAAGGCTCTCAGACGTCTGAAGAAAATAAATAAAAACATGTTAATGCACCATAGAAACTTATAATTTCAATGAAACCTGTTGATTCAAATGCATTTTCCCTTTATAAAATATAGAAATTAAAGGCTCTCAGACATCTGAAGAAAATAAATAAAAACATGTTAACTTAGATGGCAATATATATAGTATTCCTCGTCGTTCGAATAACTTGCTTGAGTTTGACTTCAATTCTTATGTTGCCTGGGACCTCAATAACTTAAAATGGCTAATAAATGGTACAAAATATTTTGTATCTGCAGCATTCATGGATTTAATGCTCTGCCACATTATCATAGAGAATATGTTGTCTCATCACTGTAAACTGGAAAGATTGTTTAAAAAGCATCGGTAAATTAAATCAGTATAGTAGTATGTCTGTTAGATAACCAAATTGTGAAGACACTTTTATAGTAAAAGAAAGTTAACTGGAGACTATTGTTATCATTTTATGTAAGTCAGATTAGAAATTTTAGTTTTTCTCAGTCTTGTCAGGTATGTATAAAGTCTAATCTGCAGAAAAACACATATCTCTATTAAAAATGTGAACTGTAAACTTTCATATTTCTATTGTATGGAAAACTAATACTACTACTACTTTTACTACCAGTTATACCAATAATAATAGTAATAATAAATATAGTATTATAGTATATAATATTTAGAGATGGTAATTCAGTTATAGAACTAATCTATCTTATGGCCTTCAAGCTGTTATGTACAATATATACAGTGTCATGTAACACAATGTGGTAAATTTGGATTGACACCAAGGAATTATGTGATTCTAAAATTCAAAGTATCAAGCCTGGAATATTAGAATTTATCATCATTGAGGTCCTTTAACTCAACTATGGCCCCATCTTGAACCTCTTTAAATATTTTCCAAGCTTGTTTATCTACTAAGCATTTTCTTAAAGATATACTTTTGACTGCCAGGGTCCCCCAGGTTTGCCTGGATCCCCAGGCCCTAAAGGAAACATGGGTATCAAGTACCAACCCCCTAAAGGAGACAAGGGTGAGAAGGGACCTCCTGGACCTCCAGGGCCCCCAGGGACTACCAACCTGCCTCTGACTGGCAGTAACACAACAGCAGGACCAAAGGGAGATGGCGGAATGAAGGGAGAAAAGGGAGAGCCAGGCCTACAAGGGCTAAGAGGATTTCCAGGAGAGAATGGTTATCCAGTAAATAAATATGTTGTCTATAGTAGAAGATAATATTCAGGAAATTACTCTTTGTTTTGGTAATGTAATATTTTTTAAGCAAGGTCAAGGAAACTGATTTTGTGTTGATTTCTTATTCTAGATCCCTTGTTATTGATGCACTTAAAAATTTTCATATGTGATACAAAATTTTTCACTTGAAACATTAGTTTTTTTTTAATAAAAGCATGAATATCAAATAACATTGATATATTCCCCCATACCCTTCATGAAAAGTTTGTGTATTATATCACTTATTTTGATGCATTTTATATAACTATACATCTTCCTGTGACACTGTTGTACATATGGTCCAGTAAAATAAATTATATTGTCAAGTAACATCAATAGAAGATAGAAAAAAAATTAAATAAAGAAACTTATGTTAACAGTCCTAAAACTATTCTTATGTTTAGTGTTTTTGACTTGACGATAAAAGAATCAAATTGGGATGAATTGTGATAGTTTCATAATAGCATTGTTTACTTGTAATAAACAAATATTGTATTTAGTGAATGACTCTTTTAATCAAAACTTAATTGGTAGTGTGAATATGCAGAACTTCAATCCTTAAATGTGCTGTTTTTTGGATCTTCTGTCTTCTGTTGGATCTTTGGATCTTCTGTTTTGCTTCATTCATAACTTATTTCTCTAGGAGAGAAAGCAATTAGAGACAGAAGACAAAAATTACAGGTTATATTTTCAATTAATTTTCCTTCCTAATTATTATCAAAAATATTTAAGAAAACTTAAATTGGTCCAAATATGTTATATATCAAGATTCTTTTAAAGGAAGATTGAAAAGTCATTGTTAAAATAAAAGTTTTTATTATTCAGATGGAAAATGCTTATACTTTAATTTAAATAAGCAAACAAATTTAGTGGATGATTATTTAATTGTGAAATATATAATTAAAAAAAATGTGTGTCCTTTAAATTTGCAGAAGTTATAATAACTAAGAACCATCTCTGAACATTAGTAATATTAGATTCACATACATCTTTATAACACTGTACTCTCTTCGAAACAGTGTTATTGATGTAGTTAATGTTGTTCCTATCATGCATTCAATAGCAGACTGGTTGCCTGTCATGGCGGGAAGTTTATTGGAATCATCAAAGTAGTTATTATGGATTTTTTGAGGACTTACTGAATGAAATAAAAGAGAATTAGTGAAATTAAGTTTTTTTTCATGGTATGTATATTTATTTCATTATACAACTGATAATGATAGGATCTGTGACAAATTTTTCTGTCTCAGTGACTTGATATTTTTCTGTCTCAGTGACTTGATGTTGATAAGTGTAAACAAATGTTGTGGTTGCCATATTATTGAGAGATTGGTTTTCTCAAGAAGTGAAGTTTATGACACTGGTTTAAAAGAGTGTGGGATAAGACTAATTTAAACTAATGCAATAATTATTAAACAGCTTGATTACTAAATTATTTAGGAAAATAAATGCTATAGCAAATATTTTGCTATAATAAATTTATTGTTTATTATACTCAGAGACAACTGGAGTAAAATTTTATATCTGATTAATTACAGGGTCGTCCAGGTGAGCCAGGTATGAAGGGTGAGAAGGGAGTGCCTGGACCAGCTGGACCAAGAGTGAGTAAATTAATTTATTGGCAGATTTTTTTATGTTTAATCAGTTCTAGAGGATTTTTACTGTTTAAATTTGTATTCAAGATTAAAAATTAAAATCAGCAACACACTTGCATAGTACTGTATTTAGTTGTTTATAACATGCACCCAATTTATGGATATCAAATTAGTTGAAAAACGTTTTCATCATATAATGCACATGTAATATCCCAAATTAAAAATCTTCATGATTTTGCTCATTTTGTGAAACAGTTTGTCCATTACAGCCTCGAAAAACTATCAAATACTATGATTTAGATGAGAATTAAAAAAATGAACATCAACTAGTTCTTTTTATTTCACAATATTTGTATAATGTAATGTTGCTTAAGAAGGATAGACCTTTTTTTATTGAGAAGAAATTGAATGATTTGGATTTCCATCATTCCACATCTCTTTGATAAGAGTTATATCCCTTGATTGCCAATTTCCCTAACTTGCTTTCCATCCAAAGTTTCCTCTGTTCTAGGTCAACCAACCAACTGTAGTTAGTGGGGCCATTTATCATGCATGCATCAATTGCTAATAGCTCTGGTTCCAATTACTTTCCATTTTCAGGGCAAACAAGGTCTATCTGGCATTCCAGGATTTACTGGTCCAAAGGTAAGAAAGGCAGAAGTAGACAAAAAAATACATTGATCCACTTTAATGCATGGCTCAGCATGTTTATGCTTGTATAAACAGTGCTGTCATTTAATGTGAATTTTTTGAAAATTTAACAAAATATTATTTAACATCATATTGTATCAAAATTCTTGTAGTTCATGATTATCAAGCACCATACATTTTTGTTCTTTCTATCTTTTGTAAGTTAATTTGGAAAGTCATAAATATCAATCGGTACAATTAATTTTGATATAACTTCCAATATGATGTTTGGGATAAATGGTTAAAGTTTTACTGAAAGTTATGTTTTGAAACATCACTTTATTTCTTGAAAATTATTCTGTAAATCCGAAATGCAACTAAAAGAACAGGTTGACATTGTATTAACTTAAATTTGTTTTCCTCAAATCATAAGCTTTTCACTCAAAAGATAAAAAAACAAATGTTGTGAGATGTGATCCAATAGTCCTATGATTCAATCCTTCAAAACTGGTTGAAGTTTACTTTGAATAATTGAATGCACATTAAGATACAAAACTGAAATATAAAAAATTCAGTTTAGAAATTTAAATCTTTTTGACACAATATAAATTATCAGGAAATTTTTAAATGTGTTTGTTTGTAGTACTCTTCTGAATGGAAGTTAAAGTTATTCACATTCTATTTCAGGGAGATCGTGGTTTAGATGGTTTGCCAGGTCTGATTGGTTTGCCAGGTATGAAGGGAGAGCGTGGTCCTGAGGGGCCAAAAGGAGATCTTGGACCACCTGGTCTCCCAGGACCTGCTGGAGTAAGTTTTCAATTATATTGGAAACTATGCTAGGTATATCATATCTCTGATCTGTACTCGCTTATAAAACGAGTTAAACTACAAAAAAAGAAAAGATCCAGATCTGCCTATGGATCAGGGTTTATATTATCTGTTCTACTAATTACTCATAACAAACTGCACAGACCCAGACCTATCAGTGCTTTATTCAATCAATAGCAGATCTGTGTTTGTGCAGTTTGCAGATGATCTTTTCTTATAAGCATGTATATATAGTGTGAAACAGGATCTTTTATTTTTAATGATTCTTTAAAAATCAGCTGTTAAAATCAAAATCAACTGCTTTTAAATTGAATTTAAATACAGAAGACCAAATTAACATAAAAGATCTGTTGCTAACTTTTATTAAAAATTCACCATTGAATGTTACTGGAAATATTTATTATTTTGTTATCATGTATTTTCGAGGTAGTAAGCTGGCATGTTGTCAGTTAATAAATTAATTATTTTAAGGGGAAAAAAAGAGAGGGTATTACTTGAAACAAGTTAATAAAAGACATTTTTCTTTGAGTGGTGAAAAACTGTTTTCTCAAGTTTTTCATCCTTAACATGAAATATATCCCTTGTTCACTTGTAGCAAGCAAATTTTCTTTTTATTTTATGCTCAAACATATTGGCTAGCAAGATGTACTGTGTAAAAGATTGAAGTAGTAGATTTTTTTACTGGATCTCATGTGATGTCAGTGATGTACCATTTAGGTTCTGCTGTGTTTTGTGATTATTTGCACTGAAAATATAAATAGTAGCACAATTCTCCTTCACAATTAGAAGCAAGAATAGCACATTAAGATTTGGACTTTGTTGCTTTAGAAGTTGATGGGGAGTATCCATATTTCTTGCTTGCTAATGTAAGTGTCCACAATAACTTTAAATTTCATGGCTATAATGTAATCCATGTCTATTGATGGTCAGTGAAATAATATCACATTTTTTCACTCTGATGAAATATTAGTATTATTTCTCCAGTAATTCATGGCATAAAATTAGGTGCAATAAAATATTGGGTGGAAATTTACAGTAAAGAAAATGGTTTTATGAATATTTAGTCTTAGTTAATCATGGAAGGATAATACTAACACTAAAACTGCAGAAAATCATGAACCACAAATGATAGAATTTCTGGTACTTTTAATAATTTGGTATATCAGTGTTTTCTTTTTTTTCAGGACTTGTTATATCTCCTTTAAATGCTTTTATATTAGATTTTAAAAATATATGGCTGCCATGTAAAATTTTGGGAATAAATGCCCACCATTAGAATTTCATTGATTTTGGTTTATATGTATGCTTTTTCTTTGCTTTATTGTTCACAAATACAAAAGACTTTAAATATACTGTTTTGGGTCAGAAGTACATACTTGTATCAAAATTAATCATCACCTGAAAAAAAAGCATAATTTCCCATAATTCCCTATAATAGAGACAAGAGGCATAGTTTCAAAAGGGAAATGGTTTCTGACCAAATTGCATTGAGGCAAATAAAGGTTCCAAATGAAGCTGCCAAGAAAAAGAACTATGGAAGAGAATGATTTAAATACTTCTCTGTTTAATCCAAAGCAAGTACTTTCTAATCTGACACTTGTTTTGTCTCTAACAATTAATAGGCTTTGTCAAAATTTTCATATTAATCTGCATTTAGGAACCATTTTGTGTATCTGATTAGCTGGCTAGCCCTTGTTTTGTCATTCTTGGGGTGGAACAAGAATTTTATTTCTTGAAGATTAAATTTAGAGAATCATGAGGTCAATTTGATCACGTTCTTTCTTCTGTTTACCAAACAAAATGTACTATTATGATTCAATTTAATGCCCTGAACCTCCTCTAAATTAGGTCATTCATTTTTCTCAAGGGTACTTGGCAATATATTGTTAAACACATAATAGCATCACCATATCTGAAAAGTAGACATGTTTGATTAGTGTGTGGAACTTGTGAACTAAAGGGCATGGGATCAGATCATAACATCAAATAAGCCGGAGTTGGTTACCATGTTGTGTCCATGGGCAAGGGACATTACTCTAATTGATTATGCATGAAATGATACCAGACCCATAGTTCCATTGTGGAGTTTGCTACTGCTCAAAAAATAAAAAGAACACATTACATCATTAACATGTTTGAGTGAAAAGTTTAAATATTATACCTATTTTGATGTTAGGGCCCTGGTGGTGGTGATGGACCCCCAGGACCCCCTGGTGATGTAGGACCCAGAGGACCCCCTGGTGACCCCGGTTTGGATGGACTTCCTGGAGAACGTGGTGAAACTGGCCCAACAGGACCCCGAGGTGGCCCTGGAATTCCTGGCCCTCCTGGTAGACAGGGGCAAGATGGACCCAAGGGAGACAAGGGAACAATAGGACCAGCCGGTATGCAGCGCAATGTTGTTACTAAATTGGCCTCTGCAGGTGCTTGGATGTAGGATATCCCTAAGATTTTCTGTTGTAGAGAGAAGACTAACTGAAGCATTTTATTTTGCCTTGACAAGACAGATATATTGTCAAAAGAACTGCAATTCATCTGCATTCTATGTAAATGGCAAAGGATGCCAAATACAAACCAATAGGTTCATCAAAATTTGATGTATTGGCTGGTTGGTGTCCATGTTACACAAACCGGCATGGTTTCTGTCAGAGGCATCAAATAGAGATCACACAAAAGCTACCAAAAGATTTGCTACAAAGAAATTGAATTGTTTCAATAGATTATCATTCAACATAGAATGGAGTGCTCTCTTAAAGTATTGCAGATTGGATAGATTAGATTTTTAACTCATCTTTAAAAAATTTCAGTTATATTACACCAATGTCTGCAGGGTGACAGTTCATGGTGATGTCTAGTACTGGGGTATCATGCTGCAGACATTTAACATGATGTACCACCCAGTTACATTATTCTGACACCAGACCAACCAGTCTTAACACTAACCTCAAAATGCTGAGTGCCTAGTAAGGCATCTATTAGTACCATTATATAAGTCTCTGGTATGACTCGGCTGCAGTTCGAATCCTTGACCTCCTGCATCTGAGGTGGACGCTCTAAAATACACCAGGGTGGTCTTTGCATATTGGAAATATTTCAATGTACAAATGAATTAAGTAATGGAGAAAGAATGATGACCAGAATATTGCAAATTAAATAATGATTGGAACCTTATGTTTAATATCCAACATGTCAAGTAAGTTAGTGCTCATTTGAGCTCATTTATTGGTCCTATTCAGCAAATAGGGTGAATCTAGGGTCACATACATATGCATACACACACACATACACACACACTTAAGTGAGCAATGCATAATAGATGTCAAACAGTGAGCAAAGTGGATGCATATTTAACAGTGTATTATGGATCAGTATCTAACAGTGTATTATAAGTCACTATCTAACAGTGTAATATGGGTCACTATCTAACAAGGTATTATGGGTCAGTGTGTAACAGTATATTATACGTCAGAATCTAACAGTGTATTATGTGTCAGTATCTAATTATTATGGGTTAGTATATAACAGTGTATTATGGGTCAGTATATAACAGTGTATGATGTGTCAATATCTAAGAGTGTATTATGGTTCAGTATCTAACAGTGTATTATGGGTCAGTAAGTAACAGTATATTATATGTTAGTATCTAACAGTGTATTATGGGTCAGTATCTAATTATTATGGGTTAGTATATAACAGTGTATTATGGGTCAATATCTAACAGTGTCTTTTTGGTTAGTATCAAACAGTATATTATGGGTCAATATGTAACAGTGTATGATGTGTCAATATATAAGAGTGTATTATGGTTCAGTATCTAACAGTGTATAATGGGTCAATATTTAACAGTGTCTTTTTGGTTAGTATCAAACAGTATATTATGGGTCAATATGTAACAGTGTATGATGTGTCAATATATAAGAGTGTATTATGGTTCAGTATCTAACAGTGTATAATGGGTCAATATATAACCAGTGTATTATGGGTCAGTGTCTAACAGTATCAGTTTGTTATGGGTTAGTATAGCTCTTCCTTTTTTTCATCTCATAGACAAATTCATGTATTGTTCACTGATTACAAATTAAATTCATTATTCCAGTATAATTAATGAGATGTTCAGGATCAAGCAGCTTTTCATTTTGTATATAATCATATTTGTCTTGTGTTTGCATAATGGTAAACCAATGCTGTTTGGTACCAAATTCCTCTGATACATTTGTCCTCTTGCAGCTTTTAGTTATGCCTCTTTTTGGTCAAAATACAGTCATTAAGTATCAAGACAGAATGCATTTCAACAACAGTAGCAACTTGAATTAGGTCATTGTGACTTAGTTTATCCTTCATGTTAAATACATATCCTTGTCATTATTATAATAATAATCCATGAACTTTATGGCTCTTATTTCTTCAAGTAATTTTGTTTCACAATGCTCCAGTTTGCAAGTATAATGGTTGTAAAATGTTTCGACAGTTTGCTGTATGAAAACCTCACAAGGTGGCCAAAAGACATGATCTCTTTCTAATTATAAGTATATGCCAAAATACTGCACTGTCAATTTACTTTACAGTGAGATCCCTTTTTGAATGTGAGACTGCTAGTTCCTTCATTAAGCAGCCATCTTTATGTGTAATAAATTGAGTTCACAGTCTATAGGTCAGGCATGTGCAGCATGTGAATCATCTGGACTGTGCATTGGTTGTATCCAGTTGCATTTACATCATACATTTAATCATTGGGATCCAGCCCACACCATGAAAGTAGTTGCACATGCCAGCTATATGCTATGTGTCAAACATGTGGCAGTTGATGATATGTTTTAAAAACAGTTTAGACTCTGACAAAATAAAGAACAATTAGCAGTAGAATTACAGTTGAGCTACCTTAAATGTAGAAAAATTTGCAGTAGAATTATGGTTGAACAACATTAAATGCAGAAAAATTAGCAGTAGAAATATGGTTGAACTACCTTAAATGTGGAAAAATTAGCAGTAGAATTACATATGAACTACCTTAAATGTGGAAAAATTAGCAGTAGAATTACATATGAACTACCTCGAATGCAGAAAAATTAGCAGTAGAATTACAGTTGAATACCTTAAATGCGGAAAAATTAGCAGTAGAATTATGGTTGAACTATACATAAATTCAGATGGCTATGTCTTTATTATTATAAACAATTTTCATAAGAAAGAAAAACCTTTTTTTCAGTGAATCTTTGGCCAGGTAGTATATAGAGAGGTTGTTCAGAGACACAAGTTAGTAATATTAAAATGATGACCTGTAAAGTTAGATTTGATTTCTTACAAATATTTTCAAAGCCAATAAAATATTTTTTTTTTATAAAAAAGAAAATAAAGTTTGAATTAAGATATAAATTTATGCTCCAGATATGAAAAGTAAGAACAAGTTTTTCATGTTTGTGATTACAGGTTTTCCAGGTCTGGATGGACTTCCGGGTCAGTCAGGATATCCTGGAGCCAAGGGAGAACCTGGACCAAAGGGAGAACCTGGATTGTCCATTCCTGGCCCTGCTGGATTTCCAGGAGAACCAGGGAGAGATGGAATCCCTGGACAAAGAGGACCATCAGGTCAAAGGGGACTTCCTGGACCCCCAGGAAATTCTACAAGAGGCCGGCCTGGACCCCCGGGATTAAAAGGAGAAAGGGGCCCAAACGGACGACCAGGGTTAGATGGCTTGCCAGGGCTACCAGGCAGAGATGGTGATAAAGGTAGTAAACTTTCATTTAATTATAACTAGATTATTTTTCACTGTTACTTCCATAGATTTTTAAAATTAAATTTTCATTGTCTTTTGCAAATATTTCTTAAACTCCTACATTGTGAAGATGTGGTGTGTGTGTGTGTGTGTGTGTGTGTGTGTGTGTGTGTGTGTGTGTGTGTAATCCCTCAAAACTGAATTACTTTGACTTTTCTTTCCAGGATTTCTTGAAAACTGTTTTTTAAAATGTGTCCAGGTTCTCTGATTCCAGTATGTTCTGTCCTCAGTCTGTGGCTTTGGGTCTCTGTGACCTACTTTCCAGGATTTATTCATAAATAAATTTATGAATTGATAAATAATTTGCATTTGTCATTGCTCTCTTGGTGGTAACTCATGGTATTATGTTAATTATTGACATCAAACTTGTACTGTGTGTACATAATGTCATGAATATCTCACACACATAAACTTACACTGTGTGTGCACATGTAATCAATATCTCACACACATGAACATACACTGTGTGCAGGGCTACCAGGCAGAGAGATTTGTGTACAGAATCAGGGAGATTAGCATAATGACTATTTTTCTCTTAAGTTTCAGCGAGAAAGTGCAGAATGTACCACAACTAAGTAAAATAACTATAATGAATAATAGTTACTAAACTTTATTACTTTTGTTATGTTATTTTATTAATGTCACAAAAATAATTTAAGAATCTTAACAGAATCACTGTGGTTCAAAAATTAATGACACACTGAAACCTCAAACACTGAAACAAACTTTGGGTTTTTTTTAACATGTGCTGGTTATCTCTTAGTCTTGTAGAGAAGCTCCTTTAGCAGTAATACACAAATCAATTGAAGGTCTGAACTCAAAAGTCACACTTTGCTTTATCTTACACATTATTAGTGATTACAGTTTTTCCACATAAATTTCCATGGTGGTCTGTCTGAATGTTCCTCAACATGCTGAAACAGTTATCAGGGTCAGCATTACTGTGTGGCAAGCTGAGTGCTGCCATAGAGTGCTTCACTAGATTTGGGAATCTGGGTTTCTTCAAGGGTATGGAAACTATGCTTATGTCTACTCACACTAGAAATGTTCAATTGTGTGTTGCAAGCTGTGTAGTATGCAAAGCTTTCTCCCTTATCACTGGGCTTCACACATTTAAATTCGCCTATACAAGCACTGTTGAATTTGCAAGCATACTTCTTATTTTTCAAAGGCATAATTTCCATCGAATCTGTTAGCGGACATTTTGATATGGCACCAGAATTTTTAAAATATCTCCAGAAGTAGTTGTTGGAATATGCATAAATTGTTAAGTGTTTGGTGATTTGCCTCCGGTGGAGCACACTACTTACTGTACAACAGCAAAGGCCGATGACATTCTGATTGAGATGTGTCTCCTTCCACTGTCAAATTGCTCATGTGAGTAAAGGTAGTTCAGAATACAATTCTCAATGTGGATGAATTATATCAGAGGTTTATTTCTTGAATTGACGGAAAAGGCAGAAAACACACTGATTGTATTAACTTGATTGATGGATTATGGTAGTCGTGAAGAATGTATTGAATGTTGTTTTAGCTGGAAATACCTATGCTTGGCAGTTTTGGTTTTATTTCCATGAGATCTTGTCAGCAGATAAGTAGATCAAAAGATGGGGTCAAAAATCAAAAGATTCCTGGACAATTCAGGATACTTGGCATGTATGATTGTAGTGTCCATCTGTCTGTCTGTCCATAATATATTTTTGGAGTAAACCTCTCAAACCGTTCTAGATATTTCCAACAAACTTGGTACACATGTCATACTTAGAACATTTCACATTTAGTATTTTTTTATGTTACCAAGGGTTACAAAGTGTAGGATAAGTAGGTAAATGGACAGTTCTAGTCCAAAGAGTATTTTCAGTAGGTGACCTTACATAGCCGAGGATCAGTGGGATATATCAAATATTGACACCTTTTTAAAATTTTTAGTTGAATCAAAATGAAGCTGCTGTTACCTACTTTTTAATTTCTTCTTTAGATCTAATACTTTTTCCATCTCATAAATGAGTTTCTATTCACCTAAAGCATGGTACTTATTGAATATGCTATTCTACTGTACTGCCCAGGTGAACGTGGTGGGGCTTGCTTAGATTGCCGCCCTGGGGCTAAGGGAGAGAAGGGCAATGCAGGGCTGAATGGACTGCCAGGTGTGCAAGGAGAGAAGGGATTCTCAGGTCCCAAGGGAGAAAAAGGACAGCCTGGACTTGATGGACTTCCAGGACAACAGGGACCAATGGGTCTTAATGTAAGTTGGAATCATTAGTTATTGCTGATTTAACAATTGTAATATCAGTGTCCCAATCAGCAAGAAATTTGTATTACTGTTGATACCAATGTCCCCGTTCATAGGTAATTTTTGACACTGCCAATATCAGTGTTCCATTCAGTAGTGATAATATTAAAATCAGTCTATAATTTTTTTCACTGCTAAAATAAAAGTCCTGTGGGTATATTTTTATGACTGCTAAAATCAATTTCGCATTTAATGGGTAATTCATCTCACTGCTAATATCAGTGTCCCATTCAGTAGGTAATTTTATCACTGTCCATTCAATAGGTAATTTTTATCACTGCTTATATCACTGTGCCATTCAGTATGCAATTTGTATCATTATCCCATTTAAATAGGTAATTTTTATCACTGCCCCATTCAGTAGGTAATTTTTATCACTGATAATATTAAATTCAGTGTATAATTTATGTCATTATTAATATCTATGTCCCATTCAGTGAATAATTTTTTTATCACTGCTGATGTCAGGTTTGTCAGTTGGTAAATTATATCACTGATAGTATCAATGTTCCATTCAGTTGGTAAGATGTATCACTGATAGTATTAGTGTCCCATTCAGTTGGTAAGTTGTATCACTGCTAATATCAGTGTCCCATTCAGTTGGTAAGTTGTATCACTGCTAATATCAGTGTCCCATTCAGTTGGTAAGTTGCATCACAGATAGTATCAGTGTCCCATTCAGTTGGTAATTTTTGTCATGGCTGATACCAATATATTGTAACTCATTTGTTCTAATTGTACAGGAACATTTGTAGGGATATTGATACTCTGTCTCAAATTCCTCTTAGCCATGCTGTACATAAATCATGCAACATATATAGGGATCTTTTAGCCACTGAACAAATAATTCTATAGTAGAAAAGAAGAGATTATATAAAGAAAATGTCCAAGTTTAGCATATTTCTTTTACAGCCCAGATGCATATATTACCTGTCTTTTATTTCCAAACATACAATTTGTACTAAGATGCAAACAATTAAACATATCTGTACATCCATATATGAATCAAAGATACTGAATTTCCAACATACAGACCTGTTATGTGTCATTTGATGATTTAACAACATACATTATTATATGCTCATCTTTTTTTTCTCCCTTTAACTTTACATTGTCAGAATCATGCAATATTCACAGATATTGAACACCTTCATACTGTATCCCACGTGCAAAAGAACTATTTTCTAATGTAAACAATTTTTTATGAATGAACTAAAGCATATATTTCATAGACGGCCACATACCAGCAAATGTTTCATAGACTGACGCATAGAAACTGCTTTGGCACATTCCGCGTTTACCTTTTTTGATACAATGTTTCAAATTTAGCTATATATTGACGCTATACAGGTTCCTCACAATAAAATGCAAGTTATATACATAAACTGTCTTCTTTAGCTGTTAATAAAAATGGCCAAAAATATACTTACAATTTTACATCCTGAATTTCCTCAAAAAATATATTTACGTAGGTCTGTAAATCTGAATTAGATGAGCCATGTCATGAGTTCTCAAGGTTGATTACACATTTTGAAATTGTACTGTAATTTCGAGTATATTACAAGTGTAGCTACAGCCTCCTTACTGCACTCAATATGAAATAAACATAAATTCCACAGCGTGTTTTTGACAATTGCAATGGAAAGGCTTCATAATTTTCCCACATTGTGATCTGAATCATTCAAGGACAGAAAAGAAACACGCATGCCGATGTCAACACAATTCAAAACATTAAAATGGCAGATGCTGCTGGAAACTGATGCAAGTCATTTCATGTAGATAAATCCAGACCATAATCAAAAGATTGCATTGAATCGACAAATATACCAAAAGGTATTCATTCCAGATCAAATGGAAAAGTTGTTGCAAATCATATTCATAAACAATATTACTCCAAATTTCAATTCTATGTAGAGCAAGCACCATTTTCTTTCGAAACTTACGTCTAGCGCACGACCAACTTCATATTTATCTGGGCGGAGTTATGAGCTCATTAATAATGTTGTATGATGATCCATCAACACATATATTTAGTTTAGAATACGGTGTACATTTAGTTACTTTGTTTCTTTCAGTGTATTTTTGTTTATATATTTAAGCCTTGGGAATAATAAGAAATGAGCATATAATAAAATGGTTACTGTATAATAAAAAGGTTACTGTATTTGTATGGGAAAATATGAACTCGTTATGTCGGAAGGATATACTGCACTCCCAAGGTTGTGCAGTATAGCCATCCAAAAAACTCGTTCATATTTTCCCATACAAATGCAGTACCATATAAGTCTTACATTACATTATGCAATACACCTTGTCTTAAATTTCATTTAGAAGAAAAGTCTCAGACTTCTTAATGAATCTTTTCATTCTGGATTATTAAATCACCTTCACAATTATCTGTGTTAAATAAATTTAATTAAAAAAGCACCTCCATTTTATGCATATTAACCCTTTAACTACGACTACCGCATCTGAGCGTCACCTGTAAATAGCTCCTGAACCCCACTGACGCATATATGCAGTGTCGATAAGCCTTGTTAAAAACCC
Source organism: Potamilus streckersoni (assembly GCA_016746295.1). Classification (NCBI taxonomy): domain Eukaryota; kingdom Metazoa; phylum Mollusca; class Bivalvia; order Unionida; family Unionidae; genus Potamilus; species Potamilus streckersoni. The sequence goes on along the minus strand of JAEAOA010000606.1, from coordinate 504,424 downwards.
CAGTGTCGCTTATGAGCGCTTAGTTCTGCTGTACTCAAAACCCCAGTGTCGCATATATGCGGACGTAACTGCTATGTTAACTAAACGTTGATTGGTTGAAAGTACAGATATTTACTTATTTTTCATTATCATAACCAATGAGAAGACTGGTTACTGAACATTTTGATACCAGTTGGAAAGCTGAGAGGTTAAATTTAGACATGCGGGAAGGAAATTTCCAGCAATGTACAAAACACGTGTAGCTGAGATAAACAAAAATGGATTTAAATATCGAAGAGTTTAATGGATCATTCTTAGTAAATGGATCAGATAATGATGTTAGTCCTGTTTCAACACTAGATGTATGTGATTTTGATTCAAATGACCATGATTTATTTTGTGCGATTCAAAACAGTTTACGCGCGGGGGATTTCTTGTCTGATTGTTATAGGAGTAAATAAAATGGAAATATATGAATAACAGACACTATACAAGGTAAGCTGCTTTTTATTTCACTGAAATCCAGCAAAAACTAATGAAATAATGAATATAAACGTAACCATGTTTTTATTGTCAGTTTCCGTAGTCAGCCATGACGATGCACTAGTATTCAGCCTATCAAACAGTATCAGTAGTCTCAGTAACTGATATGCTATCACTCAGCAGTAGCGAAACTGCAGAACAGCTGTAGTAGTTAAAGGGTTAATGGCAATTGACCCAAATGATTGGCAAAAGTTTTATAAGTTTATTAGAGTTTTTCAGACAGAAGTGAGTGCAACTGTTTAGCCAGTGTATTTGCCTCGAGCTGTTTGGAGATGATTTCACGCTGAGATATAATGTGATGACACCTGATGTTTAGTGTCTATAAAAGTTTTAAAATCGTCTGTTTTGCCATTGTGAATCTGTCAAACAGAATATTATGCATGTCCATGCATTGTTTTTGTGTGTGTGTCTTTGATTTGGGTGGTCACTAGTATAATATATGCATTCCTGAAACATAACATATTGCTTGAGATGTAAGCATTTACAAGAGAAATAAATTGAATACATGATTGGTTGTCAAAAAAGACTTGAAGTATAACAAAACTGGATAGTTAGTCACTTGATTTGGAGTCCTGAAGTTTTCTAGATTGTTCAGGAGATATTATATGTACATATATATGTGTGTAAGTGTGTACAAAGTTTCACATGTAAGAATATACCTTCCCACCCCATTTTTAATATTTGGACTTTTGGGGAATAGGATCAGAGTCAATTGAATTTGCTACCACTGGTGGCAGCATATAGTAGCCACTTACCAGTGCACCTAGCAACAATTTTAAATTGTATATTGCCTGCATGAACCAGATCTGAAAATTATTTATTTTCACAGAAATTGTGAGCATTGTAATCACTTTAATTTGCTGACAGAGGAGATAAAACTAAAGCATTGATGAAATTTTGAACTCGCCATTAGTATCACCATTTGCATCACTAGCCACACATACCTTACAACCTATATCATTTGATATCCTTCTGATGTTATGGCACAAACTTTCAAATACTAAATGAAAGTCACATAACTATGTGTAAAAATCAAATGGACACATAATTCTAAGTGTATTTATTTAGAAACCTTTCACTGTCACAGCAGCTTGGTTAAAGTCAGATTCATCAAAAATAGGGCACATGTCAGTGCTTGTTTTGATGTATCATGTGACAACCACTTTCACATGTGCTCTCTTCTTAATCAGTCTGGACCACTTCTGTGGTTTCATGGTTGGAGCATCCACCTCAGATGCAAGAGGTTGTGGGTTTGATCCCCAGCCAAGTCATACCAAAGACTTACAAAAATGGTACTAACAGCTACCTCACTATGCTCTCAGCATGAATAGGTTAGTGTTAGGACTTGTTGGCCTGGTGTCAGGATATTGTGACTGGGTGGAACATCATGCTACATGTCTGAAACATGATGCCCCATTGCTAGACATCACTATAAATAAAAGTCCATGATGAAGACATTGTAGCAATAAGACTGAAAAATCATTAAAGTAACATTAAAAATCCAAATCACACACACACACACACACACACACACACACACACACACTTGATCAATCTGGTAGAGTCAAGGTTGCTGTGACAGCAACAGGTTTCTGATAGTTGTTCTAGGAATAAATATAATTATAATTATACAGCCTTTAATTCTTTTGCAAACAGTATGTGACTATTATTTAATATTTTTTGAAGTTTTGTACAACAACATTGGAAATTGGGGTTATTGTTGATATCACATGACTTATTGGACTTCTGATGTCATAGATTGCCAGATTTGTGTAGACATGTGATAAGCAATGCAAAATGTGAGTACCCTGTCAATTTCTTCAAAGCTTTTGTTTTATCTCATCTTTAAGCAGATTAAAGACATAGCAAATATAATACACACAATTTCTGAGAAAATAAATAATTTTCTTATTAATTTGTCATGCAGGTATGAAAACATTTAACATCATTTATACTTGCTAGTCCTGCTTGTAATCAGCAACTGTATGCTACTATTGCACAATTCTAGATTAAAATTGGGGTGGGAAGGGTGGATTAGATTATGCCATCATACTGTGGTTAATCTTCCCATTGCAATTTTAGGGTCTAAAAGGAGACAGAGGATACCCTGGTGAACCTGGAATACAAGGAAAAGATGCATTTGTGCCTATCAATATTATGAAAGGTAACTGTGTAATTGATCAGTATCCATTTTTGTCTTGCTGATAAACTGTTTGTAGTAGAACGATGATAGTAATAATAATAAACACATTATCATTTTGAAGGACAGCTAATGTCAACCAAGAGCACCAATTTCTGTTAGCTATTTCTTGCCACAAATTTAGTACCATAGCAAGACATGGCAAGTACCATGGCAAGACATGGCAAATACCATAGCAAGACATGGCAAGTACCATAGCAAGACATGGCAAGTATTATAGCAAGACATGGCAAGTATTATAGCAAGACATGGCAAGTATCATAGCAACTTAGCAAGACATGGCAAGTACCATAGCAAGACATGGCAAGTACCATAGCAAGACATGGCAAGAACCATAGTAAGACATGGCAAGTACTATAGCAAGGCATGGCAAGTATCAAAGAAAGACATGGTTACTTTCCATAGCAAGACATGGTTAATTTCCATATCAAGATGTTAGTACTATAGCAAGACATGATTGGTACCATAGCAAGGCATGGTTACTTTCCATAGCAAGACATGGTTAATTTCCATATCAAGATGTTAGTACTATAGCAAATACATGATTGGTACCATAGCAAGGCATGGTTAGTGCTGTGGGTGGTTTTGAATAAAAAATCTGATTGCAATATATTACAATTTTAAAGTAAATATTGCAATATTATTGCAATAAACTAATTTGAGAAATAATTACATATTACTGTTAATTTATTGAAATAATATCAATTTGAGCTGCAAAAAAGTAATAAAGATGATTAATTACAGAATTAAAATACAATACAGAAAATGAATAAAATGCAGTACATTAGTTGCAGTCTAACAAAGATATAAAATGAGTTAGAATAGAAAGCTTGTGTCCGAACAGTGAACATTTTGTGGTTTACTTTTTGATAAACAAAAATGCATAAAACTGCAGATTTGTCTTTTTGTGAAAGTTGCAACATAAAATAGTCCCTGCCTTGCCCATATTTGATGCATTATCTGATACAAAAGGAGGTATAGGGATCCATTCTTTGATGGTCCCTTGATTCATGAGAGCTATATTCTCACCTATGTGGCCTTCATATATGGGGCAAGTTTGAAGAACAGTTTATCAGCTTCCAATCCTTATCAATGTGAATTGATGTTATTGTCAGATAAGATTCTGTTGACCTTGACATCTTTTGTCAGCATTTTGTAGGTTTTCAGTTACCAGTGCCTTGACTTGAATGTATTCTTGGGTAATGATCACCTCTGCAAACTGCTTTCTACCTGGAACATTCTATCAGGAGTCAAATGTAACTAAAAGGTCTCTAAACTCAACATATCCAATATTTGGTATGGAGTCCTTTATGGTAATCAGCACACCTGGTCAGTTATCAGCAAAGCACATGAAGAATGGAAGGAATATTTTGAGCCAATGAACCCTGCTCAGTTATATGGGTTGGCTGCAACACTTTAGCTTTAGAAAGATTGGAATTATCTTCACATGATAAGCTCTCATTAGTAAACATTGTTGATCTGTTGTCTGTCATCTTGTAATTGCCACTTTTCCCAGGATGGTGCTTGCTCATATAGTGGATTAGATTTTTGGCTATACCAGAAAACTTAAATTGAATCTCGTCTAGTCTGCAAACAGCAGTTGCCTCATCAGTTTTCTCATCTGTTTTGCTGTTTCTAAATGCAAAATGGGTCTATTTGGCCAACCTCACTTTCAAACATTTTTCACCAGGTTGTTTTCAGCCATGCTTGAAGTAATTGTAGCTCAACGTCAGTCAGTCATCAATGTCATCAAGGTGCTTATTTGTTGACAAAGAGAAGTTAAAGCTTCAAAGGGAGGGATGAAGATTTACATAAATGTAACTTCTGATCAACAATGCTGCAATTTCCAAGGAAATGAAATAGAAATATTTCTGAGGCAGATTGCTAGAGGTAATAGTAAGAAACAGAGTTGAGAATAAGTTATGATTGTGAGGCATCTGCTTCCTTACAACACCTAATGCAGATCTAGTTATTAGGTGTTTTAATGTCTGAAAAGTGTAGCAGATACATTTAAAAGGATATACAATATGGATACAAAATGTAATTTTGCAGGCCCCAATTGGTTTATTATAAACATGGTTTACTCAACTTAACAAGAGGAACTACTGTCTATTCTTGCTTATAATTTGTTCAATTGCAAACTGTATATTCTTATATCCCTGGTAATATAGAATTTCATTCTAAGGATAAACTGATATGCTAAATCATTTGTTTTATTATACACAAATGAATAACATTCTACTAAAAGAAATCCTTTTTAAGAGATGTCATAATTGGACCTGTTTGATTTTATCCAAATCTTTCTAATTTTTCCAGCTGATAAAGGAGAACCTGGACCACCAGGACAAGCTGGCTTACCAGGTTTTTCAGGAATGAAAGGAGAAAGAGGCCCAAGTGGCCCTTCGGGAGTGCCAGGACCCAAGGGTGAAAGGGTATGATCTCCCAAAATAATTCTGGATTTTCATTGCATGGTCTGATTGATCAAGTTGCCATTTACTATCATTTCTCCTGGTTGTTACATTATTGTCATACAGCATATTCCAATGAAGTCATGTCACGACCTATTTATAGCAACTCATAACATATTTATAACATCTCATAACCTATTTATAACATCTCTGTTGAGATTGTTTAGCTAACATGATCTTCTGAACATGTCTGCTAAACTTGACTTATTTGTTTATGAGTGACATTCTTTTGAATGCCTGTATGCATGAGGGTGAGAAATTATATTCTCTGAATTTTGTATTTCCTCTATTTCTGAAAGAAGAACCATATTAAATGCAATGTCTGTAACACATTTGAAACTTGAAATGTTTTTCAAGATAGCAAACATTTCTCACATGCATAAATTCATAAATAGAACGAGGTTATTGACATTCATCAAGCGTACACCAGTCATGATCTTAAATAAAGAATTAAATGTTGTTCTAAAATGCAATATTAAAGCGGTCTACCAAAGACTTTCATTTTTCATTGATCAATAATCTGCAGCTTATGTCATCATCACAAAACATCCCGAAAAGAATTATTGAATACTATGGAATTTTAGATGGCATACTGCTTGGTATAATCACAACTATTAAAAGGAGAGTAGTTCAAAAGTTTTTCCAATATGTGATACTTTTACTGCAACATCATAGCACTACGTACAAATTGGTTTACAGTGGATCATACCTCTTTGTTAGTCTCATGTAAAAATGCCGGCATAAGTTTTATTGATTGAGTTGCCATTTACTAACTTTTCTGCTGGTTATTGATAACATCTCATAACCTATTTATCAACATTGATTTTCACATCTATTATGTAGCAATTATATTTTTCATCTTCCAAGGAATATTGATTGACAAGGAACAAAATTAAGTGCATCATTGCCATTTAAAGGTATGTGATCAAATCTTTTTTTAAAAAACACCTGTGCTGACATAGTCAGGTACTTACTGCTAACAAGAGCAGTATGACTTGTACTTTAGACATGACTTGTACTTTAGACATGACTTGTAATTTAGACATGACATTGTACTTTAGACATGACTTGTACTTTAGACATGACTTGTAATTTAGACATGACTTGTACTTTAGACCTGACAATTAATGCATGTTAGTTGGTTTGCTTGAATAATCATGTGGTGTAAATATCCTCCGCATAATTGTTATAAATAGGTTATGGGAAGACTGCATAGCTGGCACATTCTAGTGACTGATAGTTACTAGGTCAAAATTTGTAAGTTACACTGAATGTGACAGTGTAACCAAAGCATGTGGCACTTGTCACACCTGGTCTTGTATTTTTCTTGTCTTATGTTTCTCTTTTGTTTTATCATCACCAGCCATATCATTAACTTTGCTAAATTTGTTTTTGTTTTTTCTATTCCTTGTTTGGCTGAGTCACTTAAATTGCACATAAAAATAGGAATTAATGTCTGATAAATTGTACAGTGACTGTGAATGAGCTGTGATGTTAGGATGATGATAAGCATGACGGTGATCACAGACATAAATTCATGTGTTCAGTCATTCATAAACTCAAGATCAGCTAGCTAGATGTAGGCTTCTTGTATAAAAACTATGAAATAATAAAAATAACTTTGTGTCATTTTCAAAGCTGTTCTTAATTTTAATGTCCTAGAGGTTTCTTTCTTGAGAAAGACATTACATTGGCCAGTAGGATTTAAAAATAAACCTTGTATTTTCTACTTTTAAAGTATTTTACACTGAGCTTGATTCCTGTTAAGTGGTGTTTGTACAATTGTGCATGTGCCACTGGTATATTCCTGCATAGCTGGATGATAATTTATTTATGGGGAAAAGAATTAGAACTACATACTCCAGGCATTTATATTTATGCACTTAAGGAGTGCTGTTAAATTTAGCCATCAGGTCGAAGAAATATGGGTTTTAAGCTACCAGAATGTAAGGCTGCATGAGTGGGAAATTAACCCAACATGCATTTATGTTTGCAGTCTGCTTCATCCTAAATAATGAGTGGGAGTAGTACCAGCACATACTCATGTGTTTTAGGTTAAAAAAAATATATGCATGCATTACACACTTAATTTGATGTCCAGTTGAGGCAAGAGAAGAAGAAAGGTAGGAAGGAAAGAGTAGATCTACCAGAAGGCACGCGTAGACACCTGGGTGCTGGCTTAACTTCTGTGTCTTGCATGTGTTTTGAATTTTGATAATTAAATTATGGATTTGGCAGAAATGGTCTTCAAAAGTGCTGAAATTCAGAATATATTCTGTGCAGATCTGAAAAAGATTTAAGCAGATAACTTTTATGACAGCTATTTATTTTATTATTTGTCACCTTGTGTGACTCAATCATTCAGAAAAATTTCTTGTTGTTAAATGTGCCAACTTTCCAGTATAAATTAAGTACTGTTTTTACTCAATTAGAAGTCAAAATGCAAACAAAGACCTAGATCTGCAGGCACATTATGCTGTAGCATAATTTAGCATATTTATTACTCCTAACTGCACAACCCAAATCTGTTGGTGCTTTATGTGAAGGCGAATCTGGATCAGTGCAGTTTGCAGTTGGACACGTCTTATAAGTGAGTACATGTACATACAGTAATGATGCTCAGTTATTGTCACCTTTCAGGGAGAACCAGGTGTAAATGGTATCCCTGGGCGACCAGGTGGCAAAGGAGAACCAGGTTTCCCAGGTGAAAAAGGTGAACCTGGTTTTGGGCGCCCAGGTGTTTCAGGAGACCGTGGTGAACCTGGACTGCCTGGATTGCCAGGTGTGCCAGGGACTAAAGGTGGAAAGGGTGAACCAGGTAAGAAATGTGAATTAAATTTTGATTGCTTGTGAAATATTTTTGAAAATTTTATATTTCTACATAGCTAAGCATATGATCCAACAATGCTTAAAATGTATAGGTTGGTGTGTATTTTCTCACAGTTCTCTCCCTTGAATATATATCCCCAACTGGCCATAGAACACAATTAATTTGACTATATTGTCTCTACATTTGTTTCTCAGTACTGAACTTTCCACTGTGTGACAATCAATACAAATCATATGTTAATCTAAAATACCTTCAAAGATGACTGTACGGTTTAGTTCTTGTCAAGGGTTGACCTGCATTTTTTTGAGAGGCTGAATTGTAAACAAAACACCAGGCAACGGAACACAGATTTCACTTCCGGATCATCACCATGACCTTTTTACTCAATGTGCACTGTCGTCGAAATACACAGAGACAACCACACCATAAGCTCACATTTTAAAGAATAAACAATTGCCTTTTAATCCTTACTAAAAATGCCAAAATCTAACTCTAGTATCACCACCAAACTTAGACAAGAAAAAGTGATCTAAAATTCGTGGGTACTGAACCGGATTTTATTAATTGTGTACTGATTACAACTAATGGTCACTGCATAGAAAAGTATAGGGACCTGTCAATAACTTTTTTTTTTCAAATTCATCAGTCTTGCACAGGTTGTAAATTGCTAATTTAGTAGGTTGAAAATAGCTAATTTTTTTTGGAAGGTTGTAAAACTTTTGGTAGGTTGTATAATACTAATGATTTTTGGCAGGTTGTAAAATGCTAATGATTTTTGGCAGGTTGTAAATGCTAATGATTTTTGGCAGGTTGTAAAATGCTAATGATTTTTGGTAGGTTTAAAATGCTAATGATTTTTGGTGGGATGTAAAATGCTAATGATTTTTAGCAGGTTGTAAAATGCTAATGATTTTTGGTAGGTTGTAAAATGCTAATGATTTTTGGCAGGTTGTATAATGCTAATGATTTTTGGTAGGTTGTAAAATGCTAATGATTTTTGGTAGGTTGTAAAATGTTAATGATTTTTGGTAGGTTGTAAAATGCTAATGATTTTTGGCAGGTTGTAAAATGCTTCATTTGTCTGAGCATGCTTTATACTTCATCATGTTGCTGAGTTATAAACAAACAAACCAAACATTCAAGTCAGCCTCCATTGACAATAGTGACATATAAATCTTGTGGAAAAAAATGAAATATATCTAAAAATATACTTTTTAAATTTTGTTTGATTAAAAAAACATTGCTCATGTAAGTCTGTCTGTGCAATAAACATTATATCATTACAGGTATGTAATTTTATGTACGTCACTTATTTTGACATTTTATAGCCCAATGTTAACTGATATAAGTTTTTTATGTTCAATTATGGCTGAATGGAAGCTTGACTAAACCAATTTCAATGAATGTGAAGCTAGTGAAAAAATGATTGATACACAAGTAATGTTTGTTTGCGGGAGATCTGGTAATTTCTTGCATTGTCCAGATTCACATAGTAACCAACCGGAATTCTGTTTTCATAAAACATGTATCACTGTGCTTCCCAGTTTTATCTTTCACTTTGAAGTTTGAGCCTCTAGAGTAGGTCTCTGTGGGTGATAACTTCCCTTAAGGCTAATCTCAGATGTTTAAATAATCTTTTCATGCTCAGTGAGTACAAACATGGTTATGTGGTGCAGAAGTTCAGAAGCTATGACCCAGTGGTTGAGTGGTGCTTAGTCCCATGGAGGGATGGGTAGAACCCTGAACTAATGTCATTTTCATAAACCTGAGATCCCATTATGGCATGTGTTCACACTTAGGTCATTGATCTCCAACATGTTCTATAAATAGCTCATGAGTTGCTTGAAATTTAATATAAAATCACTCATAAACCCTTGCCCAAACCCCATGAGTGAGATCAAATTTCCATGTGCTGGCTCAGTTTGCATTCACAATACTAAAAGATTCAGGTGTCTAATTTCAATGGTGTTAGAGAAGTAAAAGAGCATTACACACATCTGGATGGACTGTATCCCAATATTCTGGCACTTTCAAAGAAGTGTGGGGATAAAAATGGTGACAAATGCCTATTCTTTTGAGTATCTGACAAGTTATGTTTTTACCATTATATCATGTTATATGTTTGATAATGTGCCATCAATTCTTTTAATCATGTAAGTTATGTCTTCTCCTTTAAAGTAACTTCATATTTTGATAATATGCTATCAATTCCTGCTGATGAGCTATTTATGTATTAAAAGACAGTAATTTTACTATCAATGAAACTGTAATTTGTGCCTTCTTCCGATTTTTCCCTCTTTGTATCTTTTTGGGTTGTAAAATTGTCATCTGTCATTTGTTCTCATTGTTGTTTTTATCTCTATTTAGGAGAGACCCGTCCTTTTGGAGATAACTTTAAGGGAGACAAAGGTGATATTGGACCTCCTGGACCCCCAGGCCCTTCTGGTTTGGATGGACTTCCTGGAATGAAGGGAGAAAGAGGTAAGGAGTTCCTGGATTTGAGTGCTGCAAGGGTCCACTTTGCAGTTTGATCTCAGATAGGATTTTGAGGGCCCATTGAGAAATGCTTGATTCATTAGTCTAGTTTGTGTATTACCAGCGCTTTAGGACAATTCATTTTGGGATGTAAATTTTCTTTATCCTTTCAAATTTCAGGATTCAAAAAAAACATTCTTCTGTCACCAGTAGCATACTTAAGGTTCTGAACAATGAGTGTAGTTGTACTAGTTAAAGTCAAAAATAGATATTTATAGTACAAAAGCAATGCTTGTTCAAAATTAAAAACTATATTTTAGGTTTTAATTGCAAACTGATTTTTCCAAATTTGTAATTCATTAGACCCAAGGAATGTTGATAAAATCTAGGCTCCCTTATCAATAGCATACTGAGCTCAAAATGAATACTATTATTGACATCATTTTGACAATAATACAGCTCTCCCTTGTTATTACATGCCTTATTATAACACGATTCTTGGTATATCACCAAATCTTACCAATCTTTATCAAAGAGAATTGAAAGAAGATAAGGTGAAACTTAGTCTTGTATCTTCATTTCCTTTTCATTACACTATTATTTTACTACAATTTATTCTAGCACCCACTATACCATGGTTCTGTATATTATGCTGTTCCCAATATATCATGGTTCCATATATATCACAGTACTTTGAATAACATGGCTCAGTACATCTGGCAGTAGGCAGTTGTGCACCCTGACTATCCTTCCAGAAAATGCCAGGGATGAATCGAAAGTAGTATAGGTGAAAGTTGTTTATCTTTTCTTGGTGTGATTATAGTGGCCATGACTCATTGCCATAAAGGAGCATGCTATTAATGCAGTCTTGGTACACTTGTATTTTGGTGTGTTCTGTCAGATTGTTGTTGCTGCAAAGATTCAGATTAAATTGGAAACGACTGGAATCATTCCTTTGTTTGAACCAGACTTTATTTAAAACTTCATCAATAAAGCTGAGTCATGCTGAATGGGTAACTGTGGCTCACATGAAAACATGTGAAAGATTGGACATAGTTATCCATGACTTTGTGAACACATGGCTTTGTTTAATTCAAGAAGTTTAGGATTATTTACCTGGCAAACACTCATGTACCAGCAGTCTTGATTAAAATAATGTTAATTTTGCTTGTTTGTTTAGATGTTTTGTCACATAAGCTTCAGTACTGTGCAGTAATTAATGATATACCTAATGTTTCATTAGTAATTGTGCTTCAGGTAACAATTTTAGTATTTTACAGCCATGTTGTTCATTGGGATTAGGCATATATGGCTAGAATGGGACATCCTTTCACCTGGAATTTAATTTTTTTGACAACATTACTTAAATGAAGAATTGATTTAAATAAGTATTAAATCTAATTTTCATATGCTTGTAACATTTATTATTCTTTTATTCATTTTCAGTAATACTAGTGTTTAAGTATTTTGTGTTTTTTATTGATTCTCTCTATCCTTACTTATATCATAGCATATTGATTAAAAGTGATAAGCTGCCGGATGCTATATAGATACATGTGCATTGAAATGATATAAAATGCATTACAGTTCCATATTTTTAATGGGTTAAATTAAAGCAAACACATGTAAAAACTAATATTTATTACCAGATTACAGACATGATGTTGATTTATCAAACAACCTTGTTGATCTCTAGTAATGAAACTCCTTAAGAAGTTAGAGGGTAGGGTTGAGGGCTTCTTACATGTGTATGGCAGATTTTTTTGGGGGGGGGTCTTTAAATTTGTGATTCAGTGCTACAATGAAATCCACCAAAGTTGGTACCCTTAAAACATTATTGACTCTACAGTCAATATGAAAAAGAAAATGAATCTTTTGAAAGCATCCAATTTAATATCTTATTTTATCTTAGCCCTTACTTTTTATTGTTCATCTCCCTGAGTTTTTAAAATAATTTAGTGTTAGCAATTTGATAAATGTTACTAATAGTATTCTGTACCCAATGATCCATGAAAATGGAGATATTGACATTCCAAACTGCTCTAATGCCAGTGGAGTTATTATGTTCCACACCTAATTAGAATCCAACTTAGAACTAATTAAAATCCAGCTTAGAATTAGTTAGTATCAATCTTACAACTAATCAAAATCCAGCTGACAGGCTATTTAGAATCCAGCATAGAGCTAATCAGAATCTAGCTTACAGGCTAATTAGAGTCCAGCATAGAGCTAATTAAGTTAGAATCCAGCTTACAGGCTAATTAGAATCCAGCATAGAGCCAATTAGAATCCAGCATAAAGCTAATTAAATTAGAATCCAACTTACAGGCTAATTAGAATCCAGCATACAGCCAATTAGAATCCAGCTTAGGGCTCACTGGTATCCAAGTTAGGGGGGGATTCATAACAGTATGACTATCACTGCTGTGAGAAACATAAGGCCACTGGTAGTTTCTCTGGATATAAAGGAACAATTAAGACCTTTACGTTTTCCATTTGTCCATAATAATTGCATAAAATTATATTCTCATAAAGATTATATATGTATCATTTTCATTCCATCATGGTACATAGAGATTGATGATCAGTTTGCAGATTTTCATAAAAATGTTCATAATTTCTATAAAATAATATACTTGTTTTTATAAAGAGAAAAGAAAGTCTATCCCATTTCTTCCTCAAGAAATCATATTATATAAACACATATTGCACAGGGAATAAATGAAACCTGACATCAGCACTATTTAATCAAAGAGGACTGAGTAATATCTTTCAACTTTCAGGTGACAATGGATTACCTGGACTGGATGGTTTGCCTGGAATGAAAGGTGACCGTGGATTTGATGGACGACCTGGGGAGTCAGGTCCTAGAGGTAAGTAAACGATTCAGGTTTTCATGGATTCATCCAGATTTCTTACAACTAGTCCTGTTTCATCTAACTTCCTAGTTTTGTCCTCAGAATTAAAATTTTTTGAATATCTTACTTTTTTTTGGCCACTATTTTTTTTTAAATTGATAATAAGTAGGCTTAAACAAGTAAAATGCATTCATAATATCTTTCATTCATCTGTGCGAATGATTGAAGCATTTTCTTAAACATCAAGGAATTACTTAGCTTTTTTCTGTAACAGTGAAAAGATTTTGAGAAGAATTTAAAATCAGCAAGTTTTCATCTAGACTTCTCTCTACCTTAAAAGAAAAATATTGTCCAATGTGTCATTGTTATCCAGTATATTTCTACCTCTACCTTAAATGAAAGTATTTTCCATTTTGTCATTGTTATTCAGTCATCTATCTCCGCTGAAGGTGAAACTATTGTTGAGTGTTTTATTGTTATCCAGTCTTCTATCTCTGCCTTAACTGAAATTGTTGTCCAGTGTGTCATTGTTATCCAGTCTTCTATCTTGGCTGTAGGTGAAACTATTGTTGAGTGTGTTATTGTTATCCAGTCTTCTATCTCTGCCTTAACTGAAATTGTTGTCCAGTGTGTCATTGTTATCCAGTCTTTTGTCTCTGCCTTAACTGAAATTGTTGTCCAGTGTGTCATTGTTATCCAGTCTTCTATCTCTGCCTTAACTGAAATTGTTGTCCAGTGTGTCATTGTTATCCAGTCTTCTATCTCTGCCTTAACTGAAATTGTTGTCCAGTGTGTCATTGTTATCCAGTCTTCTATCTCTGCCTTAACTGAAATTGTTGTCCAGTATGTCATTGTTATCCAGTCTTCTATCTCTGCCTTAAATGAAATTGTTGTCCAGTGTGTCATTATTATCCAGTCTTCTATCTCTATATTAAATGAACATATCGTCCAGTGTGTCATTGCTATCCAGTCTTCTGTCTCTGCCTTAACTAAAATTGTTGTCAAGTGTGTCATTATTATCCAGTCTTCTATCTCTACATTAAGTGAACATATTGTCCAGTGTCCTTATTATTCAGTCTTCTGTCTCTGCTTTAAATGAAAATATTGTCAAGTGTGTCATTGTTATCCTGTCTTCTATCTCTGCCTTAACTGTTATTGTTATCCAGTCTTCTGTCTCTGCTTTAACTGAATTTGTTGTCCAGTGTGTCATTGTTATCCAGTCTTCTATCTTGGCTTTAACTGAAATTGTTGTCCAGTGTGTCATTGTTATCCAGTCTTCTATCTCTGCCTTAACTGAAATTGTTGTCCAGTGTGTCATTGTTATCCAGTCTTCTGTCTCTGCCTTAACTGAAATTGTTGTCCAGTGTGTCATTGTTATCCAGTCTTCTGTCTCTGCCTTAACTGAAATTGTTGTCCAGTGTGTCATTGTTATCCAGTCTTCTATCTCTGCCTTAACTGAAATTGTTGTCCAGTGTGTCATTGTTATCCAGTCTTCTATCTCTGCCTTAACTGAAATTGTTGTCCAGTGTGTCATTGTTATCCAGTCTTCTATCTCTGCCTTAACTGAAATTGTTGTCCAGTGTGTCATTATTATCCAGTCTTCTATCTCTATATTAAATGAACATATTGTCCAGTGTGTCATTGCTATCCAGTCTTCTGTCTCTGCCTTAATTAAAATTGTTGTCAAGTGTGTCATTATTATCCAGTCTTCTATCTCTACATTAAGTAAACATATTGTCCAGTGTCCTTTTTATTCAGTCTTCTGTCTCTGCTTTAAATGAAAATATTGTCAAGTGTGTCATTGTTATCCTGTCTTCTATCTCTGCCTTAACTGTTATTGTTATCCAGTCATCCATCTCTGCTTTAACTGAATTTGTTGTCCAGTGTGTCATTGTTATCCAGTCTTCTATCTCTGCCTTAACTGAATTTGTTGTCCAGTGTATCATTGTTATCCAGTCTTCTATCTCTGCTTTAACTGAATTTGTTGTCCAGTGTATCATTGTTATCCAGTCTTCTATCTCTGCCTTAACTGAAATTGTTGTCCAGTGTGTCATTGTTATCCAGTCTTCTATCTCTGCCTTAACTGAAATTGTTGTCCAGTGTGTCATTGTTATCCAGTCTTCTATCTCTGCCTTAACTGAAATTGTTGTCCAGTGTGTCATTGTTATCCAGTCTTCTATCTCTGCCTTAACTGAAATTGTTGTCCAGTGTGTCATTGTTATCCAGTCTTCTATCTCTGCCTTAACTGAAATTGTTGTCCAGTGTGTCATTGTTATCCAGTCTTCTATCTCTGCCTTAACTGAAATTGTTGTCCAGTGTGTCATTGTTATCCAGTCTTCTATCTCTGCCTTAACTAAAATTGTTGTCCAGTGTGTCATTGTTATCCAGTCTTCTATCTCTGCCTTAACTAAAATTGTTGTCCAGTGTGTCATGAGCATAATAATATGAAATCTCAATCTGAGAAAATGTTTGGTGACTAATATACATTGGAAACTTTGCAAGCATCATTAATGTAATTGTGAAATCATGTACAGTATTTTGATTCATTCAAGATCAAGTGTCCTTATACATTAAATAGTTTGTCCTTTTTTACATTTTGCAGTAGAGCACAGACATAAACATAGTGAAAATAAAACAGTTAAAATATTTCCTATCATACTGAACACACCTACAGCACAAAACCCAATTACAGACTCCTGAGGTAATCATTTCAATTTTAATAACCTGCCCAGGAAGAATGATGTGGTCATTTACATTAATATACATAACTGCTATGACACAATGTGCCATGTGAAAAAACACAATTTTTTACTTACAATCCCCCCCCATCATGGTTGTGTTTAAAAAATAATTTTTTCAGTGGTCTTAGAAGAACAAAAATGTTTATATTTTTTTTATCACAACTGTGTATGACCGATTATGTAGTCTGTATAAATGGTATACAGTCCTGCTGTGGGCCATGTAAAACTATCCTTTTGACAGTTTATACAGCTTAATGTCATAGAGGCAGTTGAAAGGACATTTCATAAATTACTTAATTGGCTGATAAGTGAGTGTAGCTGTGTTTAATTCTTTGAAGACTGCAGTGGGAGAATCCATTTGGCCAATTTGCATAAGTAAAGTGGAACAATTAGATTTGTTTAAGTTATAGGTAAATCAAAAATATGGTTGTTGAAGTACAAAAGTTATTACATACTATTGCCTTGAAATAGACTGTTTATGCCATCTATATTAAAGATTTTTGGCAAGTCTGTGACAAGTGACAACATTTCATTGAACTTTTCTTTAATGCCATATATAAAATGCAAAACATGATATTTCAGTAGTCAGAAGGTAAAATGTTGAAATGCAGCTGTGATTCAATGAACGATAAGCTGTCTGCAAATGGGCAAAGCCCAGCAAAATCAAAATTGCTTCTTTTTTTGTGCACATGCTGCAATCTGTCATTCTGGAATGCATCACACTTGTTGACACATCAGCACTATCCAGCATATTTGACACTCCCTCACAGCAATGCAGATAGATAATTTTGTTTGCTGAGAAAAATTCAGCAAGATTTTTCAGAGAAGTTTGAATAACAGTACCACCCAGTTTCTAATAATTGCATAGGTGAACATATATGATACTTGCACCACCCATAAACTATTGGCAGCAGCAAGGATAGAATCTTATTAAGAAAATATTCCACTGCCCAGTGAATTTTAAACTATACAAACTAAGTTGTTTTTTTTATTTAATATATTAATGTTGGTGCATTTAGTTATCATATTGGACAAAGTTATACCTACTTTTTTTGTTTGTAAGTGTAACTGAATGCTTTAGAGAAAATGGATATGTTATTTGCAACTCGGGTGTAAATCCAATAATTTTTTAAGGTGTAAATTCCAATAATTTTAGAATAGCTTCTATCGATAGCTTATCCACAATTGGTCAAAAAGTCATTTCTTTGGGTGATGTGCATTGACCCCCTCTTGGGACTCCAAAATAAACTGTTGAAGTCTACCGAAAAACCCAACACTGTTTGGGAATATGGCAGGTATATAATGGTGACAGTAGAAATGTAACCTTTTTGAATTAATTAATACTCTTCATATTTTTGTAATGAATTGATTAAAATTAACACTTTTGTTGCAAATTGTAAAATAATTTTAATCTGCACTTTAATTTAATCACAAGAGAAAGAGGATGGTTATTCTGGTTAATGAAAGTTTGGAATTTAGTCTCATCTTTTCTATATCATTTTTCAGAAGTATGTTCAGTATTCATTGGTTACTGCAGTCAACAAGGAAACGGCACATTAGTATTGAATGCTTTTTTTTGTTGATAATTCATGATCAAAATGCATTGATCAATGATAGATATGTACCCTTTCTGGGTTCTGGCATTCTTAAAATCTGATTGGGTTTAAAATCTTGTTATTCCAGGTGTTCCAGGTGAAAGGGGAGATAAGGGTCTGCCAGGATTACCAGGGCTTCCTGGAGCCTCAGGTCCCAAAGGAGATACAGGTTTACCTGGTTTAGCAGGAACACCAGGTTTGTACAAGTACACTCATTATTCCTTTTTCTTAAACTTTATTTTTGAATTTTTATCAATATCTTTAACAATGTTACACATTAAGGATTTGAAATGTTAACATATATGTTACAGGCAAGTTACATGTGACAGTTTATTTCATCTTTGTACAAAATGTATTAAAATCATGATACAGTCCAGACAAGAAAGAAGAGAGGTGGAGAGAGGTTGCAGATATATGGTCAGCCAGACCTAAGCAAAGAAAACAGGGAGAAAAGGAGTGAGAAATAAAGCAATTTACAGTGAAAGAGTCTAAAGTATAAATGTCAATTAAGAGACTACATAAACATGTACCTTGTGAACAGATGTTCTATAAATACAGGTGTCCTTTACATGCATATGGTCTTCTGGATTCTGTCCTTTATGGATAATTATTCATTATGTACAAAAATGTCCTTTCTATGTCTGCATTTTTATGGACATGTACTTTATGTATATGCATCTATTATTGATAGGTCTTCTGTATGACGAGGTTCAGATGAATATAAATATCAGAGAAGGCCACAATAATGTTAGTCATTAATATGAAGAAGGTTTTAATGTAAACATAAATTTCTTCTGCTATTGGCTGTCTGTAGTCTTGTGAATATCTGTATTTACCTTGAATATGTTTTGCAGGGAGGAAAGGTGATGCAGGTATCCCAGGGATGGCAGTACAGGGTCCTAAGGGTGATGCAGGTTTACCTGGTGTACCTGGATTGGATGGATTACCTGGACCTCAGGGAGAATCAGGTAAGATTCTGTTTTACTGGTAGAAACAAATGATCTGTAACATTTTCACATGTAGTTAAACCTTTCTATAGTTGAAATAGTTAAGGAATTATATGACTAGACTTAAAAAGTGACCCCTTTCCATTTTTAAAACTCCTAACAAAAATGATTTCAGAATTAAGCCCTTTCCAGTTGGATTCCTTTTTTGTTTTCATGCTAAAAGCTGAGTTTAGATGTCAATACACAGTATTTGATATTCTTTTAGAGTGAAATATATATGCATGATAAATGCTTTTTTAACATCTATGATGTTATTGCTAGCATTTTGAAATTCCTGGTCTTATATTTTTTTAAACTCCCAAGTTTACTATGTGTCAGGGTGTTTTCCAATAATGACCCAACTTGGACGATGATTAAATAACACTGATTTCATCTCAGGTCTGCCTGGATTGGATGGCCTACCTGGAATGAAGGGAGATCTAGGAAGGGATGGACTGAATGGTTTGCCAGGACCTAAGGGAGAAAGGGGAGAACCTGGACCCTTGGGGCCAGAGGGACCTCAGGGTCCACAGGGTGAACAAGGGCTTCCAGGAATCCCAGGTAAGAGTCATTTCCACTACTATTTCACTCTTTATTCATCTCTCTTTCTCTCTCTCTTTCTTTCTCTCTCTCTACATACATGCATACATACACACACACACATACATACATACATACATACATACATACATACATACATACATACATACATACATACATACATACATACATACATACATACATACATACATACATACATACATACATACATACATACATACATACATACATACATACATACATACATGCATACATACATACACACACATGCACACATACATACATACATACATACATACATACATACATACATACATACATACATACATACATACATACATACATACATACATACATACATACATACATACATACATACATACATACATACATACATACATACATACATACATACATACATACATATTAATTGGTGCATTTTGTAACAGCAGATCTAGATCTGTAAAGTTGGACTCATGAATATATGGAATAAGTTTACAATATTTTTTAGGCCAGCTATCAGTTTAAAAATAGTGTTATGAATTGAAAAAATTTATATAACCAGTTGAATTAAACACATTTAATTGTCTCCTAATCCTATTAAGAATTAATAATTGTTGCTTTACATAAAATAACCTAATTAGACACAGAGTCATGACAATGATAATCCTCTTTCCTTTTAATTAATTTAATTAAGGATTAACATGAATAGATTAACATTACTTGCCTTAATTGTTCAAGGTGGGGCTGGTGTTAAAGGAGAGCCAGGACTTTCAGGTTTACCAGGTCTTCAAGGGCCGAGGGGTCTCAAGGGAGATGCAGGACTACCAGGGAGGGAGGGATTACCTGGACTTGATGGTCCTCCAGGAGCCAGGGGGCCACCAGGAGATAATGGAATTCCAGGACTACCAGGTAAGAAGACATGGAATTTTGCAACACAGCTTTATTATTGAGACCATTGCATTGATATTTGACCATAAATGTAAATGCTTGAAACTATTAAATAATGTCAAATACAGTATAACCTATACAAGATATAGAGTGAAACTTTCATAAACTTCTACATGCTGGAACCAGTATTTTTACAGGCTAACATTTTGTCAAGGATAATCTGAAATCATTACCTCAGCATCATGATAAATATAGTCTCAATCAAATCATTTTCTTTTTCATTTTCATTTATTAGCAAAATCCAGGTTTCTATTCCTGATAATTGCACTTTTATTGCAATTAACTGTATGCTGTACAAATACTTTTCTCTGTTAAGGTAGATAATTAGACTATAGATCATTATACACAGTTTTACAATAGCAGGTCAGCTCATTGATTTTGCCATGTTGTTTTGATTTTTAAAGAGACAGTTGTAGAATTACCGTGTTTAATTAGATTTATGATTAGGTAATACATATGATGACAGACAGATGTTTGAATAATACATTTATTAACAGTTAGATAATAGGATAATTTGTGTGTTAAAGAGTTAGATGAATAAACATGTGTTAACAGTTACTGATTGGATCATTCATAAGTCAACAGATAATTGGGTAATTCACTTCCTGTCATTTAGATGATTGGATCTTCATGTGTTAACAGTTACTGATTGGATCATTCATAAGTCAACAGATAATTGGGTAATTCACTTCCTGTCATTTAGATGATTGGATCTTCATGTGTTAACAGTTACCGATTGGATCATTCATAAGTCAACAGATAATTGGGTAATTCACTTCCTGTCATTTAGATGATTGGATCTTCATGTGTTAACAGATAAAAGGGTAATACATATGATCTCAGATGATTGGATCATTCATTTGTTAACAGCCTGATGATTGGATAATATATTTGTTAACTGTCAGACAATTGGGTAATACATATAATAACAGTTAGATAGTTTTGTAGTATGTGTCTTTACAGTAATAATATATATTTATACTTAGATAATTAGATAATATGTTAGCTAGATAATTGGATAATTATATGTTAATGTTTAATTAACATCTAGTGTGGACATTAGAAACATGTCACCAATGGATTATATATTATCTGTTTTTTATTCTTGAGTTTGCAATAAACACCAGAAAGGGCTTGTACTCCTGCAGTTTCATCTTCATCATGGGTTTGAACTACAAATTATGCTGTAAGGTACTAATCAGGAAAAACAACACATTAAGTTGTAATCTGTTAATCTGGAAAAATAACACATTAAGTTGTAATCTGTTAATCAGGAAAACACAACACCTTAAGTTTTAATCTGTTAATCAGGAAAAACAAAACATTAAGTTGTAATCTGTTAATCAGGAAAACACAACATGTTATGTTGTAATCTGTTAATCAATAAAACACAGCACATTAAGTTGTAATCTGTTAATCAGGTAAACAATACATTAAGTTGTAATCTGTCAATCAGGAAAACAACACATTAAGTTGTAATCTGTTAATCAGGAAAAACAATATATTAAGCTGTAATGTGTTAATCAGGAAAACTACAAATTATTTTGTAATTTGTTCATCAGGAAAAACAAAACATTAAGCTGTAATGTGTTAATCAGGAAAAACTACAAAGTAAGCTGTAATGTGTTAATTGGGAAAACAAACTAATACGGGTAATGTGTAAATTAGATCAAAATATCAATATTGATTAAAAAGAGTAGACAGTCTTAAAGTATATTGAAGAAAATATTCAGCTGCTTTATACATAAATTTGGGGAGCAAATTTATCTAGCAATTTATATAGTTTATTTAAGTAACAATCTGGACAGATTACACAGTAGCAGTGTGACTGTTTGAAATGGATGGTCCCTCCCCTCATACTAGTGTGACCATTTGGAATGGATGGTCCCTTCCCTCATACTAGTGAAACTGTATGGAGTGGATGGTCCCTCCCCTCATACTAGTGTGACCGTTTGGAGTGGATGGTCTGTCCCTTCATGCTAGTATGACTGTTTGGAATAGATGGTCCCTTCCCTCATACTAGTGTGACTAGAATGGATGGTCCCTCCCTTCATACTAGTGTAACTGTTTGGAATGGATGGTCCCTCCCCTCATACTAGTGTGACCGTTTGGAATGGATGGTCCCTCAACTCATACTAGTTTGATCGTTAGGAATGGATGGTCCCTCCCCTCATATTAGTGTGACTGTTTGGAATGGATGGTCCCTCCCCTCATACTAGTGTAACTGTTTGGAATGGATGGTCCCTCCCCTCATACTAGTTTGACCGTTAGGAATGGATGGTCCCTCCCCTCATACAAGTGTGACTGTTTGAAGTGGATGGTTCCTCCCCACAGGAGCTAAGAGATTGGCAGGGAAAATGGTCTTACAGGGTTGCTTGGCAGATCTGAGTAAACAGGGACTCATACCACCCTTTCATTATAGGGACTTCTTAGGCTTCTCAGTCTTCACTATACTTTATTTTAATTCCTGTACCTTATATAAATCTCTATATTTTATACAAATTACTATATTTTGTTACAAAGACCAATATCTTTTATTTCTAAAATTTATCTCCCATATAATTTTCTGAATCCTTATGCTGTAAAAGATGTTTTTCTTACATACCTTTTTTCAGAAATAAAGATAAAAAGGAAAATAATATTGATAAAGATAAAAAGGAAAATAATATTGATATTCTTTTTGTTGGGTAATATTTTGTGTTCAAAAATGGCATAAAATATTGTAATTTGTCAAGCAAGAGACATATTGACATCAAAGGCCAGTTTTGTTTGAAATAAATATTTCCTATTGGGATTTGCAGCTTGTTTTCCAGAATGATTACTTTTCTGAAAATTGATGTAAAGCATTTCCCATAATTCTCATTTATTTCAGCTTTCTAAATGAAATATGCTGAAAACACTTGAAGACTAGAGATATTTTTTTTACAGGTGTGAAGGGAGAGATGGGTGTGGTTGGACTTCCCGGAGAGCCAGGCCGGGATGGCTTGCCAGGGGTGTCAGGCGTGAAGGGAGGCAAGGGAGACAGAGGGCTTCCTGGGTTAAATGGAGAGCCAGGAGCACTAGGGAGACAAGGTGAGTATCACATTGTGAGCCATGGATTTTTTCAATTCTTGAATAATTTAAGATCCATTGAATGCCATGTCACATGCAAAAAAGTTTTAAAGGTGTAGGAAACCAGGTGAATCTCTAATCATTTGAGTTTCTTCATACATTTTTATAGCAATTTTATATAACCAAATTAGCCCAACAAAAATTAAAAGGCATTATGGGTGTTCTGTATTTATATAGTACAAATGCAGTCTTAAGAACTCAGCATTATTTATTTATCCTTTCCACTGAATGTCTGTGTAGCAAATGCTGCAGATGTGATGGAATCTACAGAAAAATGACAGATTTTACCTCATATACATATTCATTCAATATTTCTTTGTAAGCTGATTTTTCTTTCTGACAGAAAGGACAAAAAAGATGACAACATTTATTTTTGAGTTCAGGTATTTTACTGGTTAAATACCTGCTTGACACTTGCTCATTGCTTGTAAAACATTTTCCTGTTTGGTTTGTTATCTATTGAAACACTTCACCTCTGATTTGTTATCTGTTTATGTTTTTAATCAAATATTTGTATTATTGTAACAGATTATCTATTATATCTACCTCAAAAGTTGCTATATTATTTATAAGACATATTTAATACAAGAACTTAATTCAAAAGATGACAATATGCTTGACAATATGCTTGTCATAATAAAAGAGAGTGTACAGGTTTGTTAATAATATTGTACCTCTCCATCAGTAACTTGATAGCAGCAGGATCCTTAAACATTGACTGAAGAATAAGCAAGGGCATATATACCAATGAACACAAGTTCTGATTAACAATAACAGGGGTAGGGGTGAGAGAGGGGACTGCTGGCAAAATTTCTTTTTTATATGATAGTGCAATCTCCTTTGCAATACACAGATATTTGTATAATGGATTTTAAGATTATTGGATGTTATATCTTAAGAAGTCAAAGTTAACAAATTGATGATATACTTTTAATCTAAATCAAGTTGACATACAGTGCTCACAAACTTGTGCATGCTAACATATCAGGCCATGTGTTCCTTCAGATGCTAACATAAATGAACTAAAGGTTCAAACCACTAGAACTCAATGAATCACAATGTTTGCATTGTTTTTTCCCATCAAGATAGAAATTCTAAATGTTGCAACTTCTTTGTTAATTGCATGTGGCAATGGCTGAAGACTGATCCAGTGCCATTTGTACTGATATGGACAGATAGATTAAAAATACCATGCATATTTTATTAGAATTTTCAAGTTATTTTCAAATATATTTATGCCAAATGTGAAGAACAATCTACAGATTAACTAAAGAACAAACTAAAAGTATTTGTGGGCATAGTGACTATAATTGAATCTTTTCACATTTCAACATCACATTTGTGATGACTAACACAAGGTACAAATGGAATACATACATGAATTTTAAGTGGGTTAGTTAGTTTTCTGGGTATACTATAACAAAGGAGTGGTATAATAATTATTACAGAGTGATCTAAAGCGATGTCCGTTACAGATCACTGCCATCTCACCTCTGTCTTCGTGGGTTTGAATCTAAGATTCGGTGAATATGGATATGTGAGAAAGCTTGTCAGTAGCTTCTCGTGGGTTGGTGGTTCTTTCCGGTGATTTCCCGGTTTCTTCCTCCACCATTAATACTGGCCGCCATGAATAGCCTATTGTGTGCTGAAAAATGGCATTAAGCCCAACAACATCAACAACAACAACAACTTTAGAACATATCTGCAGACTGAGAATCAAATTGTTGTATTATAATTATGGCAGGTTCTCAAGGTTACAGTCATTTTTAAGGAAAAGAATTGGATTTAGATATTTTATCCAGCCAATTTACCAGCAGTATGGTTACCACAAAAGTACCACATATACTTACTTACAATTCAAGTCCAACTACAAACAACAAAGATCCACATCTGCTATAGCATAAAGCGGCTGCAGGTCAGGGTCTGTGTTGTATGCACTTGTACTTTTAAATTTCTTTAATGTGAGAGTTGTTTGTGAGTTCATTTGCTGTCTTAAGTAATTGGACAACTGTTGGGAAAATGTACATTTTGATGAATGTTACAAGTTTATTATAAATTAACTTACTGTATATACTTGCTTATAAGTCAAGCAAAACTGCAAAGAACAATGATGCTGATCTGCCTTATCATAACGCACCTGCAGATCAGGGTCTGTGTTGTTTGTTCTACAGATTACTCCTAACAAAAAGCACAGACCCAGATCTGCTGGTGCATTATGCAAAGGCAGATCTGGAATTGTGTAGTTTGCAGTTGGACTCGATTTATAAGTGAGTACATATGGTAATAGCTGTATTATACTTTAAAAAACCTTAAAATTATATAATTATTTATGTGTTATCTTCAGTATGTTTTTGTCAAGTTCATATAATATGGTGATCACAATGCCATATCTAAAAAAAATATTGTATTTGCTTTCTAATGCTAGTGATACTGTTTTTTCAGAATATATATCTACAAGTGATATTACTTTGGGCTAATTACTAGTTATAAAGTTGTTTTCCAGTATTTATACTTATTTCTACCATGATTCTGACAATCCAAATGTCCAGTCATTCCTTATTTGATTTTATAATTTTGTTTTTCATTTTTCACCAATTCATGTCCTGTTTTGGAGAAAGACAGGTTGTCATGGAGATGCCCACAAATGCCATTGGTAACTTAAAGCATCATACAAGAATCACAATAATAATCTTGCTTAAAAAAAACGATGAGATTAGCAAAAATTCTTTACAGACATCTGTATCTTTAAATCATTGTTGTGGAATTTATTCTTATACCTAAAATCATGGTATTGACCACAAATGCAGCGATTTGCATAAAATGGTTTTATGCAAATGCAGTGTTTGCTGATCTTTACTAACCAATCCAGTTGTTACACAATGGACAAGTTGCTTGATAAAACAGAATCTACTGCTCCAATATCTGATTGGATGCATCTGAAAGATTCTGATATATTTGGATTGCTTCTTATGTTTACCATGAAAGATAAATGAAAACAATCATAGTGACTTCCATAGACAACATCAGATGCTCCATATAGATTTCTCCCATTTTAACCATCCAACACTGATTTCCCTTTCAAGTCAAGGAGTGACAAAATCATGGAAGTCACCATATTAAATTCTTAACAGATCACTTAATGAGCTTTCATTAGTTAATTGATTTGGCATAATATGGGCTGTGAGCCTTTGATCTGCAAAAGGACACTTTAAAACAGTATCTTGTCTGGTCACTTATTCCAAGAGTTGATGTGCATTGACACGGATCAGTGGCATTTGATTGGACAAGACATGAAAACTTTTTACTACACCCAGGTTTCTAATTAATTAGAATGCTACTGTCTTTTGGGTATTTAATAAAATGTTTCATCTAGTAAAGTGTAATAATAAAATTAGGAGGCTTTTCCAGCTTGCTTGGCCATTATTTCATTTCTGATTGTTTTCCAGGTCAAAAGGGAGATACTGGTATTCCTGGATTGCAAGGGTTGGATGGTATTTCTGGAGAACCAGGAGCTCCTGGACTGAAGGGAGAGACAGGATTACCTGGACTGCCTGGATCCAGGGGACTTCCAGGAATTGATGGTAAGGATTTGGTTTTCTGTGTGAATGTTGAATTCAACTTGATATTGTATGGTTAAAGTCTTGCTTCCATTATAGGAATTATACCTTTAAATTCAGTGAGAAAATTCAGATTCCTGGGAATTGTTATTTCTTGCTTGTGGTGTCATTTTGAGTGTGTTTGACTGTGCAGGAAGACTGCATTAGATTAACTGTTGCACATTTTATAAGATTCATCTGAAGCAACTACTCACTTCCTTTTTTTATTTGTGTCAGTTTGTAAATATTCTTTATTTTAGCAAACCTCACTTCAGACAAATTAAATTTGAATAATAAAGTAATACATGTTGTCAATTAAAATGTTCATGGTACAGTTAAACAGTGTATACATATATTGCTAATAAATTACAGTTCCTTGCACTGTTACACATATATGCATGTATTGTCAATGAAAATATTTATGGTATAGTTGTACAGTACCTGCATATTGTTACTAAGTCACAATTCATTGCACAGTTACACATATAACCATAAATTATCAATGAAAATATTCATAGTAAAGCATATGCATGTGGTCAAAAAATTTATTGTACAGTATTTGTACAAAATATGCAGTACATAACGATGCATATAGATGTATGAAGAAAGTTAAACATAAACAGATACAGCATTATGTACAATATGTACAGATACAACTTAGTTTATTGACACTGACCCAAATACAGCATTGATAGAGGTACACCAGTGCAGAGTTGATTTTACTAGTGATAAAGTAGTAACCCAATATTTAATCACCGGATGTTCGATTACTGCAATACTGAATACAGTATGGTGTACTGACAGTTACCAAAAGACAGTATGAAGTATTGCCAGAAGAATATATGGTGTATTGACAGTTACCAAAAGACAGTATGAAGCATTGCCAGAAGAATATATGGTGTATTGACAGTTACCAAAAGACAGTATGAAGTATTGACAGAAGAATATATGGTGTATTGACAGTTACCAAAGGACAGTATGAAGTATTGCCAGAAGAATATATGGTGTATTGACAGTTACCAAAAGACAGTATGAAATATTGCCAGGAGAATGTATGCTGTATTGACAGGGAGAACAGTAGAGCATGATTTGTTGATAAATACATCTACAACCTGGTGAACTAACACTGGAGCTGAGATAAAGTCATGGACAGAAGATGTACCTTAAAATAAGTTTCATTTTATGTCCAGTTTTCTTTATTGACAATTTTCATTTCTGAAAAATGCATAAGAATGAGTTTTGGGTGAAGATTCTGAGAAGAATTTGTTATTGTACAATTTGCCGTATTACCAAGATTGTGCTACTGTACAATTATACTCTAGACTACATAAACACACTTTGTTGAATGCATAAAATAAGAAGTAGAATGAATGTAAACATTTGTGAAACAGTATACTATATAATGGCAGCTATGGAACCTGCTGTTTTCAATTGAAATAAAATTTAAATCAAATTCAAAATGCAAGAAAATTCTATTTTGCTTTTCAATAGGCCAGGCAGGTTTGCCAGGAATGAAGGGTGATCGAGGACAAGATGGCCTCGGTATACCTGGGGAACCTGGGTTACCTGGAACACCTGGACGAGATGGGCTACCTGGATTGGGAGGGTTACCAGGACCAAAGGGAGATCCTGGATTGAATGGATTCCCAGGAATCAAGGGACAGTCGGTATGTGACAAAACGCTGTGGTGACATTGTTGTGACAATGAAATAGATTTGTATGCTTCAGGAAAGAGAGTACAGTAAAGATTGTCAAATACAGATCTTTTGTTGTCCAGGCTCAGGCTTTACTAAATGTCTGAAATTCTCTTTCTTTCTTGTTACTTGCTAAAATAATGATCATTATAATACATAAACAATGTAAGATTTCTAGCTATGCAAATACTGCAAAGTCATGCATTTTCATGGGAATGAATTTTCATAGCTGGAAATATATTATATTCATCTGGTTTTGCAAAATTATAGATTGCTTCAAGAGTTATGTTGTTTGCCCAGAAAGATCATAATTCTTTGGGTCTTTAAATTTATGGCTGGTTGCAACCATGAAATCCATGAAAATGATACACCACATAAACAGGTACACTTCAAAAGAGTGAAATAAAAGTATAGTAATAAATCTGATTACATTTTGGATCAAACCAAATGGAAGAAAATGTTTTGACAGAAAAATGTTTCATTGAGTATTTAGTTGGAACTTGCTGCAAACAGATCATGCAGACAAGGACTTAAAAAATGCCATCAGAGAAGGACTTATCATTACTGCTGCCAATGTTTACAAAATAGCAAGGGACCCTGGATGGATGACTTGCCTAATGTGCCCTACTTTACTGACCACTAACATCTCACCTTTGTCCTCATAGTTTGAAGTTTTAAGTCCGGTCATTGTGGGCACATGAGAAAGTTTGTCAGTACTTTCCTGTATGCATACATGGCAACCATTATGCTTTTGGCGTAATCATTACACTTTTTTCCACTAAATTACGCCTTACATGTAAATGTATTTGGATTGTGCTTTTTTGTTACATCCCCCTCCCAAACAAATTTATAATTTGTTTCCTCATTTTTATAAACATCACACTAATCACACAGAATGTTTTCTAGAAAAGATGGCTTCTGTGTAATTATGACATAAAAGTACACTTGTCAGTAGACTAGCAGTGACTTTCCTTTGTGTAATATTCTATTTATAGCAGCTTCCCTATTTCCAAGAAGACTATTTATAATTTATGACAGCTGTCTAGCTTAGGACAGAACAGACTGGTTTTCTAACTTTTAATCTTTCCTCATATATTCTTTGTTAAAAATAATGTGAGGTAAAGAACCATCCTGTAGGAATTAGGCGGTATTTATTCTAGTTGATGCATATGTTACAGCAAAACTGTTTCTCAAATGATTTCACAGATGGATTAGAAATAAAAAAAATGTGGAAAAACAACTCAGAGATGAATACATGAATAACACAATACAGTGCCATTCTAGGGTAGCTTCACACTCATTGCAAGCTGTGCGGAAGGATTTTAATATTGGTCATAGTATAAAACAGACATCTTGAATTAGATCATGTACTAACTCCAATACTAAGGTAACTTCTTTTTTACAGCAGAACTAAATTGTGGAAATGAATTTTATAAATGCAAGGGCGTTTTTTACCAAGCTCTTAATAGAACACTAAATAAAACTATTGGTAGAATTTAACTTTGGTCCTTTGTTCAAACAGATGATTCCTGATGCCAAGATATACATGTGTTTTGTACATTTGCACATTGAATTATATTATATTATATGTGGATTATGCTTTTTCTGCTCAGATTACTCATTTTGTCCACTTAGATTATGCCATTTCCTCACCAGTGGTTGGCACGTATGTGTTTGGTTGATGATTCTTTCCAGGGTTAACCTGAGTTTGGCTTCCACCAAAATATACGGGCTGCCATGTATAGCATATCATGTGCTAAAAAATGGTGTTAAATCAATAACAACCAACCAACTAACAAAATAGTAGTTGAAACAATTGTTTTAATTTTTCATGTGTTTGACAATTACATATTATGGGTTTAAGAAATACAGCAATTTAGTACATAAAAGTGTTCATGAATCAAAGTTTTAGTATGTGTTTTCCTGCATAAAGTTTGCATACAAAAAAATGCTTAAAATCTGCGTTGCATATTATCATTCCTAATATATAAATCCAGGGTGAACCAGGACTACCAGGACTGCGTGGACTACCAGGACTTAATGGACTACCAGGCATGAAGGGTAAGTCAGAAAATTCCTCATTTAGATATTGGAATGGATGTTACAAGATAGAGATATTTTCTTGGCTCATACTTTAAAATAGACTGCCCAAATTACTTCTGTCAAATTGAATTAATTAAAAAAAATCCCATTTTTTATTATAATTTACTTGTAAGTAACTTTACACTTTCCTTGTCCAACAAAATTTCATATCTGCTTTGCTGCAGGATTAGAGAGTACAGTAGTACACCTCTTATACGGTCACCTCTTTTGCACCAGGAAAGTGGCCTTATAAGGTGGGTGGCCTTCCCAGAGAGGGACTAAATTGTTTGTGAGAAGTATATGTAATGTACCTAGTAAGAGGGGGACTACTGTATACCAATGTTCATTTTTTGAAATTTGTAAAAATTTTGATTACTGAAAGACAATAAATTTGCCATATATACTAACTTAGAAGTTACGCCAATCTGTCAGTAACATAGACCCTGATTATGTGTCACATCATGTGCCTGCAGATCAGGGTCTTTGTTGTTTGTCTACTGATTACTTCTAACAAACTGCACAGATCATCTGGCTTCTAATGTGCCAGCAGATCTCAGTCTGCAGTTTGCAGATAGTATTGGCATATAAGCTTGTATATATAGTATTCATGATTTTGAAACCAAGAATGTATGCTTTTGAAATTTGGGTAATTATATGAACAAAATCTCTCTGAACATGTGCAAAAATGAAGTTGGTTTTCAATATCTTGGCTATTGATTTGTTTATTAGTTGTTTAGTATAAAGATGACTCTTTT
The DNA here is from genome assembly GCA_016746295.1 of Potamilus streckersoni. Lineage (NCBI taxonomy): Eukaryota > Metazoa > Mollusca > Bivalvia > Unionida > Unionidae > Potamilus > Potamilus streckersoni. The sequence goes on along the minus strand of JAEAOA010000606.1, from coordinate 472,999 downwards.
TAAGATATTAAAGTTCAAAATATAATAAAGGAGTTTGTATATAATTTTATATAGAAACCTCTTTGTGAGCATCCTGTTAATTCGATTTCTAGCACAGATGTTGCTTACTGTTTGATTTCAATTCCAGGTAACCCTGGGTTGTCAGGACGACCAGGAGAGCCAGGTGCCCCAGGAGAACCAGGTTTGGGTGGTCTGGATGGATTGCCAGGACAGAAGGGAGAAATTGGACTCAGGGGGCCAGCTGGACTGCCAGGTCTTGATGGAGCTAAAGGAGAAAGGGGTTTACCTGGACCAGAGGGACCACCAGGTAAGATAGCAATAACTTTAAATCTACATGGTAGGCCTGAACTTAACTTTATGAAAGGAAAAAAAGAGTGTAAATTGGGGGATCAAATGTCACGGTCAAAGTCACTCAGAAGGAAGAAAATATTTGTTAGTAACAGCTTTACTTTTACACTATAAACCTAGATTAAATATTGTGTACTTGTACTTATAGTAAGGACAAGACCTATTCCATGACTAAAGTTTGCAAAGGGCTTGCACATAATTTAGATTTTAGGATCACAAGGTGAAAGGTCAGGGTCACTGTTACTCCTTTCCCCTCCAGTGTTCCAGAATACATTCCCAGACTCAATTTATTGGATGGCTTGCACTTTAGGACGGAAAGAAACCTTGATCTTTTGAGGGTTTAAAAGTATGTGACCAAGATCATGATTAGTTTAAAAAGAAAATAATGTTTTTTTTGCGCAATAAGTTTAGTACAAGAGTGCCATTAATCTTATACAGTTAGTCATGCCATACTAGTTTCTACATAGAGGACTGTTAAATACATGGTCGGAATATAATTTACAATCTGTTGAGTATGTTGACTCGTACTTGATATTATTGATATGCTGTACTTGTGGACAATTTCTCTGTGTAAATTGAGATGTCATATTTACAGATGTTCTCTATCCTTAACATGCCATATCAACTCAAGATATATAGGATAAGAAGTATATTCACTCAACATCACATAATAAATTGATATGGTTGAAACATTAATTGAAGCAACTGACATGACAATTGAATAACATAGTCTGATTGCTTGATTTATTATGGTGATATTTCCACTGTTGAATGGTAAATAAATTGTTGATTGCTTGATTCATTATGGTGATATTTCCACTGTTGAATGGTAAATAAATTGTTGATTTCTTGATTCATTATGGTGATATTTCCACTGTTGATTGGTAATTAAATTGTTGATTGCTTGATTCATTATGGTGATATTTCCACTGTTGAATGGTAAATAAATTGTTGATTGCTTGATTCATTATGGTGATATTTCCACTGTTGAATGGTAAATAAATTGTTGATTGCTTGATTCATTATGGTGATATTTCCACTGTTGAATGGTAAATAAATTGTTGATTGCTTGATTCATTATGGTGATATTTCCACTGTTGAATGGTAAATGAGTTATTGATTGCTTGATTCATTATGGTGATATTTCCATTGTTGAATGGTAAATGAGTTATTGATTGCTAGATTCATTATAGTGATATTTCCATTGTGGAATGGTAAATGAGTTTTTGATTGCTTGATTCATTATGGTGATATTTCCACTGTTGAATGGTAAATAAGTTATTTTGGCCAGTCCACAGTTAAATGTTATTTAGTCAAGAATAATTTGGCATTTTCTAGAATGACAGTTGTATTTGAATGAAAGTACTGCTGGATGTCCCTGTAAAATAAAAACTCCCCTACATCTACTGTCATTTAAATAAGAATTGCCAAATTTTAAACTACTCATATTGGATGAATTTGCAAGATTTTACATCAGTGAAAATACCCACTATGTTGTATTTGTCAAATAATCAAATATGGATTGATGCATAAATTAACCAATACATTCCAGATTTATGCTGCTCTACACATCTTATTGCCATCAAAATGTATCTTCCAGGGAATTTCAGTGGACTATAATGGAAACATATTAATATTAGATGGTGGGTATGTTTGGTATGATAATGTTTCTGTCGATGTATTTTGAAAAGCAGAATAAATTTTTTATCTTTTCATTCCATTTTTAGGAGAACCAGGGTTAGCAGGCATGAAGGGAGAATCAGGATTGCCAGGGTTACCAGGTCTTCAAGGTCAGAAGGGTGATTCTGGTATCCCTGGGCAACCAGGACTGTCAGGTCAGTACAATATTGTTTATGAAATTACTCGGTGAATAAGTACTGATTGATTTGCATACACAGTGAGACAGAATATATCTGTTGATGATATCTATATTTGTAACAAATTTCAGAAAGTGGGTAATAAAAATGTGTTGCTTTTTTTTCCCTCCAAAATCTCTTAAAGTGCTTTCGGCTGTGGATCTTAATTTACATCCTATATACTTATGTCTCCTCAGATTTCTGTTTACAGTGCATAGGAAACTCTTTATGATAAATTCTTTCTTACAGAACATTTAATCACTGGATTCTCAGGTTCAATAATTTACAGAATCAAGTTCAGATGTAACTGAAGATGTCTTAATCAATTTGTTTCATTTGAGTTCTACTGTTATCTTTCTAGATTATTTCAATATAGATCAAAGCAGATTTGTTATGACAAATGATTGTCTGTGAAATTTACATATCTTAGTGCCCCATGTTTGATTACAGGTCTAAAGGGAGAACCAGGTTTTCCAGGAAGAGAAGGAGACCCTGGGTTGCCAGGAATGAAGGGAGAAAGAGGTAATTTCCAAACAATAAACTTTCTGTGCACTAAGATAGAATTCATACTGATAGTTTGTTTTTGGAGATTTATGTTTCATAATCTCACATAGAGTAAATAAAAATCAGGGGAATTTCAGAATAAACTAATTCTATCTAAAAGATAAAAATTAATATTTTTATTACTGTATAATATTACATTCTACTACATATTGATATGTTGGTTGTTATATAATATGGCAATATATCACATGTCAGTAGAAATATTTGGCTATATAATATGGCAATATATCACATGTCAGTAGAAATATTTGGCCATATAATATGGCAATATATCACATGTCAGTAGAAATATTTGGCTATATAATATGGCAATATATCACATGCCAATAGAAATATTTGGCTATATAATATGGCAATATATCACATGCCAATAGAAATGTTTTGGCTCTACAATGTGGCAATATGGCATTTTCTGTTCTTTCCTCAATTTTCTTAATATTATATATGTCACATATATAAAGTAGATCTTTTTAATTTCTAACATTTTTTTTAAATTCACCTGCCAGTTACAAAATGAGATTAAAATGGCTATGATTCCAATTTTTATGAATTGACTGTGTTTTCTATGTTTTGATTGGATATAAACCGATCTGGAATTTTTTACACATCAATAAATTCTGTGGACTACTTTTGGTTCCATGTGTCCAGATCATTTGATTTGAAGTTTTATCTATTATCTATGCTTTACACACTAATGGTAACAACAACAAGCTCCCACCCATTCACTCCTGTGATTTTCGATCAGAAATGACAAGCCACAGATTAAAATTGACCATTAGAAGTTAAAACAATGTAATTAAACAGACCTTCCTGCACTCCAACACTCACCTCTTTTACCAAAGAAGAAATATGACAGGGTTTAGAAGCCAATCTTCCAGAATTATTGCATTTCACCTTGACAACATGTTACAGCAGCAGTTATAAAATTTAGGTCAAAGTCATGTCAACCAAGGGATCTCACTAAAAATGGAAACGACTTTGCTTTTGAAATATCAAAATGCTTAGAAAGTAAGAACGATGTTGCTATAACAACACGTGCCATACGTGTTTTTTAAAAAAAGGGAATATTCCTGGTTTAACCGCAACAACCTTTTTTATATATTAATGTAATGATCATAACAATATGTTACTGGCATGATCTGCTATGACATTCTACCCTATATCACTGTATAAAGAATTGATGAATCTAGGCTAGTGAAGATAGGGCTATGTATTCTATCGCAGTTAAGAAGCTAATGAAAGAAAATTTTGAGGTACATAAAAGTGAATATTTTGTTGATTACGTCTGCTGATCTGATGTTAGAAAGGAAAAAAAACTGGAATTTGTAAATTTTAGGTAAAATTTATACATCAATAAATACACAGCCATGATCATTTAATCATAAACTTGCTCCTAAGAATCAACAATAAGTATCCCAAGATGCAAAAGTTGTATATAGAAATTTATTTATAACAAAAAATATAAACTTGCTTCTAGGAGTCAACAGTGTATATCCCTTGATACAGAAGTAGTATATTAAAATATAAATTATAACAGAGAATACAAACTTGCTCATAGGAGTCAACACTGAATATCCCAAGATACAAGACATCTTGAAACTGGTTTAATTGTAAAATTATGGATATTTTTTTATGTTTACATCAAGGATAAACTAATAAAAACTATTAAGAAAAAATGCTTTTGATGTATGAATCAAAAAAGCACCTGCTTCTGTGTAGCAGGCATCTTCCTTACCAATTAATCTAGGTATTCTATTAAAACTCATGTCTCATTGCAAGCTGCATATAATGTATTTACAATATGTATTTACAATATAGCTGCATATAATGTGTTTTACAATATGGATGAATGTAATATGTTGACAATATAGTTACATGTAATGTGTTTACAATATACCTATATATAATGTTTATAATATAGCTACATTTAATATGTTTACAATATAGCTACATATAATATGTTTATGATATAGTATTGAGGATACCCTGCTGCATTTATTTTTTAAAAAAGTATTATGGTGAAAGATGGACTCATTTAAATTTTCTTAATGTACCTCTAGGTTATTTTTAAATACTTGGTTATGAATAACCCTGATATATATTGATAGAAGAGATTTGTAACAGAATTGAGCATGCAACATGTTAATCTTTTATTATATTCTGTTTGCAAACTATTCAAATATCCACTCATCTATGCCTATAGTCATGGCCTCATTTCTGTGATATCAATATTCAGGTTTGTTGAACAACAAAGTATTACTTTTAAGTACAACTCTTAAGTTTGTTTAAGTAACTGCTGGCACTCCTCAGAAAACTTGAGCCACATGTGAGATTAAAATAAGGAAAGATAAAGGAAAAGGTGATTAGGATTGTTTCAAACCATCAGAATTTATTATTCTGTTTTTTTAAAGTACAATTTTTTAAAAATGAAATAGAAGCATCACAAGAAACTACGGTTTAGTTTCTTCATTAATACATTCTCTGACCATTACAGATATAACCTAATACCTCTCAAATCCAGCCCTACTAAAAAGAAGAATATTTGTCTTTTCATTCCATCTCTTACAGCATTAACTCTTTACAATTACCTCCCCTTTCCACCATCAGGTAACACAAGTTTTTAAACTTCGCTTTTACAAAAGACATCCTGTTAATACAGTGCCAAATTTTGAACCATTCAAGCAGAATTTTTATTTGTTTGGATTAATTTTGTTTTCTAAACAGGTGGTAAATATTATCCTTTTGAATTTTATTATTATTTTTAAAAAATTTGTTCGCTCTTTCCAACTTGGCAATTTTAAACCTCATGGTACAACACACTGTCTATGATACATGTTGTTATTCATGCTTTTGGGCAAACTGCCTATTGCTTGCTCACTGAGTTAGTAACAGGACCTATGGTTGTTTTAGTGATGTATGAACATATGAATTTATATACTGTTGCTGTGTTTTGCTTATCTTTTCATTTTAGCGAAACCTGTCAAAAAAGTCTAATAAATGAAATAAGTTTACAGTTAAGTAAGACATGTACAAGTCATGCCTTGTATGTACAAAGCATACTTATTCAGTACTGTGGAGTATATATGCCAGTGTGTATAGATTACAGTTGTACAAAAGTCGGCCAAGGCAAAGAAAGAGGTTATGAGAACACAAAATTTAAAATTCCTGCAAGTAATTATGATTAGATATGAGAGAGTTGCCCACATTTTAAGGCAGCCTAGGTGGCATAAACCTCACTGCATCTCTAAACATAGCCTTTGGGCATTGTGTTGATTCTTTTCACTGCTTCAACACACGTATAATTTATTACCATATAGTCAACCAAGATTGTCCAACTAGTTGAGTCAGATGTCCAGCTGGTCCAGCTGTCTGAATCAGGGGATCTTACTGAAAGATCCATCCATCTTACAAGGTCTATGGCTTCATCTTTCAGCAATTATAGAGATCTTAAAGATAGATCTATCCATATTTCTGAGCTACAGCCATAAATAATTACAATTATTATGGAGATCTTAGTGATAGACCCACCTGTCTTTCCAGATCTTTGACTTCCTCTCTCTACAATAATGGAGATCTCTATGAAGGAGTTGTCCATCCATTTGATTTCTAAGCTTTTCCTATGTTCACAGGGTATTGACCAAGGATTATACAGAGATGATGACTTTGTTTCATCATTGCCACAGGGAATGGCTTGTCTTTGAAGCAGACCATGAACAGTCTGGTACAAGACATATTCCATTGCCACAGGGAATGGCTTGTCTTGGAAGCAGACCATGAACAGTCTGGTACAAGACATATTCCATTGCCACAGGGAATGGCTTGTCTTGGAAGCAGACCATGAACAGTCTGGTACAAGACATATTCCATTGCCACAGGGAATGGCCTGTCTTGGAAGCAGACCATGAACAGTCTGGTACAAGACATATTCCATTGCCACAGGGAATGGCCTGTCTTGGAAGCAGACCATGAACAGTCTGGTACAAGACATATTCCATTGCCACAGGGAATGGCTTGTCTTGGAAGCAGACCATGAACAGTCTGGTACAAGACATATTCCATTGCCACAGGGAATGGCTTGTCTTTGAAGCAGACCATGAACAGTCTGGTACAAGACATATTCCATTGCCACAGGGAATGGCTTGTCTTGGAAGCAAACCATGAACAGTCTGGTACAAGACATATTCCATTGCCACAGGGAATGGCTTGTCTTTGAAGCAGACCATGAACAGTCTGGTACAAGACATATTCCATTGCCACAGGGAATGGCTTGTCTTGGAAGCAGACCATGAACAGTCTGGTACAAGACATATTCCATTGCCATAGGGAATGGCTTGTCTTGGAAGCAGACCATGAACAGTCTGGTACAAGACATATTCCATTGCCACAGGGAATGGCTTGTCTTGGAAGCAGACCATGAACAGTCTGGTACAAGACATATTCCATTGCCACAGGGAATGGCTTGTCTTGGAAGCAGACCATGAACAGTCTGGTACAAGACATATTCCATTGCCACAGGGAATGGCTTGTCTTGGAAGCAGACCATGAACAGTCTGGTACAAGACATATTCCATTGCCACAGGGAATGGCTTGTCTTGGAAGCAGACCATGAACAGTCTGGTACAAGACATATTCCATTGCCACAGGGAATGGCTTGTCTTGGAAGCAGACCATGAACAGTCTGGTACAAGACATATTCCATTGCCTATCATACTGAACTCCTGGCATTAGATACAAATTCGGTGGCAGTTAACATGTCTAACACACTTTTTATAAAATAGATTCATTTTAAAAGAAGCTTTAGGCTGATATGCTGAATCAACCTTCTTGAGCTTTAATCTTAGGGATTTAGCTTCACAAAACCTAAATCTATTGGGTCCCATGGCTGTTTCCAAGGTGACCATCACACCCAATTAAACCAATACAGTCTTTTAGCTTTGCTGGATTTGGCAGTCAATTTTGATGGTAAGAAGATGTTTTTAATCATCTTCTAAACCTGAAGGAGTGGACATGTTCGTGTGACCAAACACTGTATTATCTCAAATACAGAGGCGTAGCTATGATATTTTGCACCCGGGGATGATCTATAAAATTGGCGCCTCACCCCCTCTCCCCATTTAATCACATTTTTCTATTTTACTTATTATAATGTAACATTGTAAGCCTCATTTTGGTGCCCTGAACCTTGGCGCCCGGGGACATATGTACCCCCCTGCCCCACCCTAGCTATCCCTCTGCTCAAGTAAGAGAGCTGCTTATTGTTTACATAGGGAATCTAATTTTTATTCCCTTGAAGGAGACCCAAGGTATAGCCTGGATGTTTCTTCCACCTATGATCATAATGTTATATGATACAGGAACATATTGCACAAAGAAAGCAAATTTTAAGTAAAGTATTTCTCAGATAATACTTACCCAGTTACATCATTTAACAACCTTCCCAAGCAATATGTCATGTGAGCATACTCATTGGTATATCATTCAGCTTAAAAACTAGCAACACCTTTTTTCGTGGAAAGGGGAGGTAATTGGAAAGAAATGATTGCAATTTGTGTAAATGAGATGGACAGAAAAGTTGACTTTTCAGTTTTATCGTGTGGTTGGATTCAGGTGGTAGTTGACTTATGTCCCTGATTGTAATCAGGTAAGTGTTTTAGGAGAAACACAAATTGCTTAAAAATGTTTTCTCTATGCATTGTTATTTGCTGACTCTAATGCATATAATGAAAGAGCATTAAAATGCCAAAGTGGTATGGTAAAATTTTAAAATATTTTAGACAACAGTACAACCTTGCTTAGTGATTGTATTTTGTCCATTCTCACTGTGTTGAAATGCTTTCATGGAACAAACCTTGTATCTATTTTCATTTTTAAAGTTGCAGCTCTACACTTTCCATTAGACTACCTTTGATGGTCATCTTCTGCATGGAACAGATCTATAAACAAAATGACTGTGAAACGGTTTGATTTTCTTATTTAATAGCAATTTAGCATGTACAGTCTAGAAATTGGTCCAAATTTAAGACAACAGAAAGCATAAAATTGTAGTCATAAAATGGCCACTATTTAATATAGACTGTTCTTATCTTTTGAACATTAATTTTGATATATCTTCTTAACACATATCATAAAAAATTCTTTGCTATTTCCAGGTTTGGATGGTGCCCCTGGACGCATTGGAGAACCTGGCAGATCATTCCCAGGACCAAAAGGAGATCGTGGCCCAGGTGGTCCTTCTGGTCTGGATGGATTACCAGGACTCAAGGGAGAACCAGGTACAATAGCTAAGTTGGCTCTAGAATTTCTAAAGTAGCCACCAGTTTTTCTCTGCAAGTACTGATAAGTCAGATTGTCTAGAATTCCAGAAAAGAGCTGCACTATGAATTGTTTTATTACTCTGACTCTGGCTTCTCTTTAACTTTAGTCACTGTCCTTTGTTAATTAATATTGTGTTCCATAATTTCCCTCTGAAGCTGTTCTCTAAGATGATTTATAGCTAAATTATGCATTTTTGTCTATTCCTTTGCACATAATTTTAGACCCTGACATCATCTATACATCAAATATATGTTATATACTTAATATCAGTGACTCCAAAGCAAATATCCACAAAGGATGGTGAAATTTTAAATGCCAATTTTTGATATTTTTAATGAGATGAATCACCATCTGAACACAGCAGTAGTACACACAAAATGGGTAAGGGATCTGGCATATTGTCTGAACACAGCAGTAGTACACACAAAATTGGGAAGGGATCTGGCATATTATCTGAAAACAGCAGTAGTGTACACAAAATGGGGAAGGGATCTGGCATATTGTCTGAACACAGCAGTAGTACACACAAAATGGGGAAGGGATCTGGCATATTGTCTGAACACAGCACAGCAGTAGTACACACAAAATGGGGAAGGGATCTGACATATTGTCTGAACACAGCAGTAGTACACACAAAATGGGGAAGGGATTTGGCATATTGTCTGAACACAGCAGTAGTACACACAAAATGGGGAAGGAATCTGGCATATTGTCTGAACACAGCAGTAGTACACACAAAATGGGGAAGGAATCTGGCATATTGTCTGAACACAGCAGTAGTACACACAAAATGGGGAAGGCATCTGGCATATTGTCTGAACACAGCAGTAGTACACACAAAATGGGGAAGGCATCTGGCATATTGTCTGAACACAGCAGTAGTACACACAAAATGGGAAAGGGATCTGGCATATCTGGCATATTGTCTGAACACAGCACAGCAGTAGTACACACAAAATGGTGAAGAGATCTGACATATTGTCTGAACACAGCAGTAGCACACACAAAAAAGAATTAATAGAATTTGACACAAAAGCTACCTAACATGCAGGCAGTTGATGATTTTACCAATGATGCTTGAAATCCTTTGAATGGCGTCTTCACAGAAACACTGATCAACTGACAGTATTTAACAGAAAGCATCAAGGCATGTAGAGCTTTAATATTTTCATAAATGATGCCAGTCTGCTGTCAGATATGGCCACTGTTACCTCAAGCAGAATAATCATTCTATGAGTTCTTATTAAAAGCAGCCTAATGGAATGTAATAACTTTGAAAGAAAGCATTAAAGTCTTTCGTTTCTATATAGATAATTCTGATAATGACCACCTTTACTAAAAATAGAATTTATTTTAAATGAATGCTGAAAAATCAGCAGGCAAAATGTGACCAATTCTTGGGCATAAAGGGCTTTCTTATTTGTATCAATGAAGCCAATCCACCATCAGGGGCTTTCTTATTTGTATCAATGAAGCCAATCCACCATCAGGGGCTTTCTTTTTTGTATTAATGAAGCCAATCCACCATAAGGGGCTTTCTTATTTGTATTAATGAAGCCAATCCACCATCAGGGGCTTTCTTTTTTGTGTTAATAAAGCCAATCTATCATTAGGGGCTTTCTTGTTTGTATCAATGAAGCCAATCCACCATCAGGGGCTTTTTTATTTGTATCAATGAAACCAATCCACCATCAGGGGCTTTCTGTATGTGTTAATGAAGCCAATCCACCATCAGGGGCTTTCTTATTTGTATCAATGAAGCCAATCCACCATCAGGGGCTTTCTTATTTGTATCAATGAAGCCAATCCACCATCAGGGGCTTTCTTATTTGTATCAATGAAGCCAATCCACCATCAGGGGCTTTCTTATTTGTATCAATGAAGCCAATCCACCATCAGGGGCTTTCTTATTTGTATCAATGAAGCCAATCCACCATCAGGGGCTTTCTTATTTGTATCAATGAAGCCAATCCACCATCAGGGGCTTTCTTATTTGTATCAATGAAACCAATCCACCATCAGGGGCTTTCTTATTTGTATCAATGAAACCAATCCACCATCAGGGGCTTTCTGTATGTGTTAATGAAGCCAATCCACCATCAGAGGCTTTCTTATTTGTATCAATGAAGCCAATCCACCATCAGGGGCTTTCTTATTTGTATCAATGAAGCCAATCCACCATCAGGGGCTTTCTTATTTGTATCAATGAAGCCAATCCACCATCAGGGGCTTTCTTATTTGTATCAATGAAGCCAATCCACCATCAGGGGCTTTCTTATTTGTATCAATGAAACCAATCCACCATCAGGGGCTTTCTTATTTGTATCAATGAAACCAATCCACCATCAGGGGCTTTCTGTATGTGTTAATGAAGCCAATCCACCATCAGAGGCTTTCTTATTTGTATCAATGAAGCCAATCCACCATCAGGGGCTTTCTTATTTGTATCAATGAAGCCAATCCACCATCAGGGGCTTTCTTATTTGTATCAATGAAGCCAATCCACCATCAGGGGCTTTCTTATTTGTATCAATGAAGCCAATCCACCATCAGGGGCTTTCTTATTTGTATTAATGAAGCCAATCCACCATCAGGGGCTTTCTTATTTGTATCAATGAAGCCAATCCACCATCAGGGGCTTTCTTATTTGTATCAATGAAGCCAATCCACCATCAGGGGCTTTCTTATTTGTATCAATGAAGCCAATCCACCATCAAGGGCTTTCTTATTTGTATCAATGAAGCCAATCCACCATCAGGGGCTTTCTTATTTGTGTTAATAAAGCCAATCTTCCATCAAGTGTTGCTAGCATTATGTCAGTTAAAAAAAAAACTTTCAACATCATTTTCTCAAAAACTGTTCAACAGAAGTTGACCAAATTTGACAGCATTCTGGCATATTTTAAGTCCTTTCTTTTTTGTACAAACAATAACAATTTGCCATTAAATATGGATGTCATTACAGATAAATACAAAAACTTTGAAATAGTTTCTCAAATGTCATTTTCAAAACCATTGGATTACATTTCACAAACTGGTTTCTACTTAGGTTTCAATTATGCAAAAAGCATTCTTCATAAAGACATCTGTGTAATGGTGCCAATCTGCCATAATGTAAAGTTGCACTTACTAATAATAGAAGAACCTTGAAAAGGCTTTTCCAAATTAACCATTTAACAGCAATGGACGACATTTGACAGAAAGCAACCAAGCATGAAGGGTTTTCAAGTTTATACAGATGGTATTGATCCAGCCTATGCTGTCATTGCTAAAAGTGGTCAAATATTTAAATAACATTATCTTAGTTGGTAAATCATTGGACTTATCATTGATGAGTTGTGGGTTCAGTACCTACCCAGTCAGCCTGTGTTGGCTGTCTCTGTGTGTCCTTCAGAAAGTCACTTAGCTCCCATTTATTCTGCTCGAAATAATGTGACAAACTTTGAGAGAAAGTATCCTTGCATATTAGCCTGTCAGTATTTGGTGATGGAATGTAATCAGATATTGATGACAATAAATAGAACAGAAATCTTGAAACAGTTATTTTAACTGCATTGGACAAAATTTCCCCTGAAAGAATCCTTCTGATCCACATTTCTTGGTCAGCTTCTCTTGCATTTGGCATAGGACCATTTTTATTAATATCCTAATTGTTATTTATGTATTAAACAAACTATACTACACCAGGCAGTTTGGCTCACAAACCAAAGAACAAAACACATCATTCACTATTGTGTAATTATAATCGACTGTCAAGATAACACTACTCACACTACAATATATTTGAAAATCTGTCAAGGTAACACCACTCACACAACAATATATTTGAAAATCTGTCAAGGTAACACCACTCACACAACAATATATTTGAAAATCTGTCAAGATAACACCACTCACACAACAATATAGTTAAAATCAGGCCATCCACATACCACCATCACACTACAATGTAATATGGAAATCTGTCAAAGGTAAAACCACTGACACTACAATGTAATTAAAATAAGGTTGTCAAGGCAGCGTCACTCACACTACAATGTAGTTAAAATCAGGCACTGTCAAGATAACACCACTAACACTACAAGGTAATGAAAATAATACCACTAACACTACAATGTAATTAAAATCAGACTGTCAAGGTAGAAACACTCTACAATGTAATTAAAATGTCAAGATAACACCACTAACATTACAATGTAATTAAAATAACACCACTAACACTACAATGTAATTAAAATCAGACTGTCAAGGTAGCAACACTCTACAATGTAATTAAAATGTCAAGATAACACCACTAACACTACAATGTAATTAAAATAACACCACTAACACTACCATGTAATTAAAATCAGACTGTCAAGGTAGCAACACTCTACAATGTAATTCAGACTGTCAGGGCAGCAACACTCACACTAAGATGTAATTAAAAAGTCAAGGTAACACCACTGACACTACCATGTAATTAAAATCAGACTGTCAAGGTAGCACCACTCACACTACAGTGTAATTAAAATGAGACTGTCAAGGCACCACTCTCACACTAACATGAATAAGAGAGAAGAACAAACAAACAATACAAAAGTGCTGAACCTGCTTATGTAAAGCCAACAAAACCAATTTATATTCATCTTGTTTATATGCTTTTTTGTCCTCATACTAAAGTTTTTACCTGTGAATGTACTATTGATGCAGTAACTATTAATGATAAAGGTATTTTTTATACTCAAATAATTAAGTGAATGCTTTTTAAATTTTCATGTAGATGAACCTTTTAATTGTGACAGGAAGATAACAACGGTGTTGCTGCTGTTTATTTTTATTATTATTGTTATTATCATCATCATCATTATTATTATTATTATTATTATTATTATTATTATTATTATTATTATTATTATTATTATTACTACTACTACTACTATTACTACTACTAATACTAGGTAACTATATATGGTGTAGGTAATATAAATTTATAAATATTTAACTTTAGTTTTTAACATCTCAACATAATATTGGTAATCGTTGTGCTGTTTTCAGGTTTAGTGGGTGCATGAATTATTAACCTCACCATGATCAGAATAGAATTAGAAAACCAGACTAATTGTTCTTAATCTTATTGCTAATTGTTAAATAAAGAGATTATGAACTGTTATCTTACATTTATCAGCATATATTATTTGTTTTCTTTCAGCTGCTTGTAATGTTTTTAAATTGCATCAATGTATTTTTATAGAGAGGATTTATCAGATGTTGTGAGAAGATGTGCCCATCCCTTTGTATAATTTAGCAAATTATTTATAATCTAAGCTTCCGATGACAAATACTTGGAATAAAGTTTTATATCAAGGCCACTTAATCGGCCAAATAAAATGTGGTTCTATATCTCATTATGAGCAGTGCCTCATCATGGCTCCTTGCAACAATGTATTGATTTTGTCAATCATTTTTCTCTAAAGATCGAAGCTTTAGATTGATATGCTGAATCAACCTTCTTGAGCTTTAATCTTAGGGATTTAGCTTCACAAAACCTAAATCTATTGGGTCCCATGGCTGTTTCCAAGTTGACCATCACACCCAATTAAACCAATACAGTCTTTTAGCTTTGCTGGATTTGGCAGTCAATTTTGATGGTAAGAAGATGTTTTTAATCATTTTCTTAACCTGAAGGAGTGGACACTTTCATGTGACCAAACACTGTATGGTTTCAAGTAAGACAGCTGCTTATTGTTTACATAGGGAATCTAATTTTTATTCCCTTGAATGAGACCCAAGGTATAGATTGGATGTTCCTTCCAACTACTACCAATATACTGTAAGATTAGGTATTTATGGAATTAACATTTCCTATGAATCAAAAACAACAAATCTGTCATGGCTTTGCTCTTGGAAGTGTTCAGCAGTAACCATTGTTGATGCAGTTGTAATTCTATATGCCTATCTTATCCATTATATTGACCTATTGACCAGTGGTCAGATAAATACACAAATTTATTTAAGAAGGGTTTTTTTTTCAGAAGTCTGTTGTGTATGCTGTTTTATGCATGCATGGTGCTTTAGTTTTCATTTTATGATTCATTGTGCATCTTATATTATTTACGGTATCATCTTGTCACTTTTCTGGAATCTTTAAAATTCAAAATGACAGTACCCAAAAAAACTTACTGATCATTTTTGACAAGAAGAAAACAAGTATATGTACCATAAATATCTGTGATGTAAATTGTGATTCACACATAGTTTGCCATCTTGATTGGTCATTGATATCTATGATCATGAGCAGCTATTGGTTGAAAATAGTTGATATGCAAATCATGCCAAAACAATTTGATTATGGATACAAGTCATGTCTAAATAATTGATAAATATCAGTGTAAAATATTTTATGCCAGTCTGTTCTTTGGACTAATTTTGTCAGCTTGATTGCAAATATTTTCCATTTTCTGGGTTGATAATGCCCATCTTGAAGTCTGCCTGTCTGCCCATTCATCTGCCATCAACACTCAGGTTATGGTTTGAGCTTAAATCCCTATCTCAGACATTATTGCGCATAGACTTACAGGAAATGTTTCATGATGAGTGCTATATCAGTTGGTGTATGCTGTGTCACAGGAACCAGTATTTTAATGTTTGGAATCCAGCTTTACTATCATTAGTGTTTTGCTTGTTACAGGTTTGTCGGGTCGTGATGGACTACCAGGAATGAAAGGAGAGCCAGGAAGACCTGGAGATGGACTTCCAGGGGTGAAGGGAGAACCTGGACTTCCAGGAAGAGATGGTAATTGGTTTCTTATGTCAGAGTCCCATACAAAACTAATATATTTATCATTGCTCCATATCTGAATATGTCATATAAAGGCTACCAGCACCACTTTTTACCCTTCAGAATTGTAGCTATGTTAAAATTTAAACTAAAGACCATTCTTGGATTCTTTTGTCCAAAAAAAATTTTAAGAAATACATTGTAAGTATTGACAAGCACTATCATAATTTTTTGTCATTTTAGTTTTACATTGTTTTAATGTAAATCTAGAATTTAAATTTTGAATCTGATTTTGAATTCTGCACATAATAATTTTTTTCACTATTTGGGCTGCAACAGGTAACAATTTTGGGATTTGATTACTGAAAGTGGCAGACTTGACTTGTCTCTAAAATGTATTTCAATCCTGACCTACTTTTTCTTAGGCTCTTTTATAATTCAGTTACAACATAGTAGAACCTTTTTCTATTAATTATATTTTCCCAATTTACTTATAGATTTTTTTATGTGTACATTAAAATTTAGTCAACAGTTACAAAAATCATCCAGAAAGGATTGCATTTGCTCTTCCTTTCATTTGACCTGTCAGAATGTAATATTTCATGCTCTGCAACATCATGGCTAACCATTGCAGCCTTGGCCATTCAATCTAATAAAATTATCTATCACTGTTCAGTGGTATAAAAAAGCAAGCAGATGGTGCTTAAGATGTGAAACATGAGCTAGACATCAGTACAGCTTTCATTAGGTCATGCTTAACATAATTTATAAAATCAGTTTGATTCAAAAGTAGGTCATGTGGAGAATCGACCTCACATGTACCAGAATGAATAAGATTTCCATATTGCATATTAAACTGATATGAAAAGAAAATCGCAAGTTTTACATTTTTCAAATTTATAGCATGTGCTGGCAGCTGTTTTGGTTAAATATTTAAGTCCAAGATTTAGAATAGTGCTTGAGATGCTTGGGTGCTTGCACATAGGGGCACATGTTTGCTCCTGCTCCCAATAATCCTTTGTGCACCCCTGTGCTGAGATGTACCTGACTTGTGCTTAGGTAATTGAATACTTGTTGCAACACTACTGTCTATACAGAAGGTTTTAAATCAAAGTATAAAGACAACCATTCTAATGAAACTAGGTCACGATTATCCAGGAATTTCTTTTAAAATATTACAATAGATGAGAGCCTTGAAAAGAAAATGTGCATGTGTGAAACTTTTACCTGATATTTGGAGAAAAAAATAAATTCAGGAATCCCCTACATCGCAATTAAAACATTAGTATATGACTAAACCACAAATAATTAAAACTTGTATCACAAAATTTTTGAACATTTGTGATATCTTTTTAATATAAAT
Source organism: Potamilus streckersoni (assembly GCA_016746295.1). Lineage (NCBI taxonomy): Eukaryota > Metazoa > Mollusca > Bivalvia > Unionida > Unionidae > Potamilus > Potamilus streckersoni. The sequence continues at coordinate 455,794 of JAEAOA010000606.1, read as the reverse complement.
TCTCTACTCTAGAGTTTATAGCCATTAAAGTTACATGCAGTGTTGAATTTATTATTGTATTATGCTAAATTTTATTTTATTTGTAAGATGTCAGCTAGGCCTTCCTTATAGTATAGTTGCTACTATCTTCACACATATATCAAAAGAATGTATCTGATCCAGATTTTGTTACTGTGCAGGTGAGCCTGGCCCAGTAGGTCCTGCAGGAGAACCTGGATTGCCTGGTGTGTCTGGTCTGAAGGGTGTCCCAGGAGAACCTGGACAACCAGGGTTGCCAGGCAGAGAGGGTCTCAGAGGACTGGTAGGAGAGAAAGGTAAGTGATGGGGTAAAATCTTTTATGAATAATCAGCAAAATATGATGCCAGATATTCCTGTACTTGAAAATACTTTTAAGTGTTTGTTTTATATGTAGGAAAAAAAAAACATTTGAGTTTTATCCATATCTGTTGGATGCCATTTATTTGCTTCTAGGTTAGTTTTGTGTTCATTGTCTGATAATGGATGTTTACCAGAAAAAGAATTACAAACAGCAAGCATCCCTGTCAAACCCCATGGGCTAAGGTAAATTCCTGAGTGATATTATTTTTGCAGACCACTTGCCTAGTAATCATGTATACATGTTTCTCCATTGAATACTTTATCCAATCACCTTGACATCAGGAATGAATCTCTGTTACCTCCAGAATCCAGCCCTTCTTTAGATGTCAAAATATCTTTCTGTCATATAAACAAAATGAAACAACTCTTATAGATTAGCCCCTGTGATTCTGCTAAATGACTACCTGTAATCTGGATGTAGACAGTTTTAAACTGTCACTTATAACTGTTAGCAGGCCTCTGTGGACATTCAATGGAGTTTACACATAATATCAATAATCCATGACTATATTTTGGGTAGTATTGCAAATCTAATTGTAGCTACACAAAGTTAAATTACTTTTGATGAATTTAGTACCATTTGTGGGGAAATTGTTTCTGGTTTCATGCTGTCAATGTGCTTCAGTCTGCAGACTCTTTCTTTGTTCTTATTATGTTATTACAACTCTGTGGTCTTAAATATGTAATAGAAAGAATTAGAACCATCAAGTTTTGTAAAATTCAACAAATTATTCAAATCTTTAGATTTTAAGTGAAAATGTAAAACTAATTTATTGTATTATGAGTTGAATTCCAAATAATCCTAAAATTTCTAATACAAGTCCTAATGATTAAAGTTCTGTATAAATGTTAGTCGTGTTCCCAAAAAAAAACCCCAATGCTTCAAATGTTGATGTGCCTGTGGTGCGCCATGTTGTGGCTATTTGCCAATATTATTTTGTTGGATTATAAAAAACATTTGAAGAATTTATCCTTATGTAGATTTTACTATAAATCCAAGTCTCTATTTCCAAGAATGTTATTTTTGGATACTTTGTATTTCCTTAGAAGAATACTTTGATTTAAATAATTTGAATAAATAAATTCCAGCTCAAATGAAATACTCCTGGGAGTTGACATGGTGCAACTTATCTCAATTTCAAACATCTGCCTAATACCCTGCTGAATCAGATTTCATACAAGACCTGTTTCATGACAACCTTAGCTTCAGGATGATGAACTTGCAAGCTTTTTCCTTGGATACAGTTTCATTCTGTCTGCTCAGTTGTTCTAATAACACAGCTTGCATTTTTCATTGCCAAGAACAGGCTGCTGTCAACCAGCAACCACCAAATTGCAGAACCAAGTACATGTTTTCAGATTCTGACTGAAACACAGAGAGAATACCAAGGCTGAACGTCAAAAGATTTTTTTGTCACTCAAGGCAAGTAAAGCAAGATATAATAGGGCTTACAAGACCAGTTATGGTTTATGAAGATCCCAGCTAATGAAAAACTAGCAGTGTCTATGAGTCCGGTTTTTGAACACAATGATTCAATTAAAGACATATTGGAATCAGGTGTCTGGTCTTGTGAAGAAGGAAAAGCTGAATCTTGTTGATCAAGACAGTCACCAGTCTCCACAAATGCACAACCACATTTCTGGGTACAGGTGTCAACTTCTGCTGGATTCACTCAATACATATTTTAAAAAAATAATTGCATGGCAAGGGAACCCAGAGGGTACTTCCCTCACACACTTAATCACATAAGTTTGGTTGTGCTAACTAGACTTAGGAGAATTTTATCATTGTAGAGAATTTATTATGCTCCTGTAGTGTGATGAAGGAAGAGGTTGGATGCTCAGTGTCCTCATCTCAGGTCTCCCAATGTTAATGTAGTTTGTATATGATGGAGAAAGGAAATTTGTTTAGTAAATTATGTTTGTCTGAAGATATTTACTTGATTACATTTCTATCAAGTCTTCCCATCCTTCCCCACAATGTGAGTATCCTGCTTCATGGATTGCTCAGGTTTAAACATGTTGCATGCAGGTTATTTGTCGCCACCTAGTGTTTTAAGGGGAGTTAATCTGTAGGAGTTGCTTTCATTTGTCTAAATTATATATATATATATATATATATATATATATATATATATATAGACACATACTTACATATACATACATATACAGAAAGATGTTTTTATGCCTATATGAGAGCTAGATTCCAGAGTTAGCTGAAAATCAAATTAAATGTTACTGTGATTCCGTAAGTATTTTCAGACAAACAATATACTACAGCATTTCCTTTCTTTTGACACTAATAACTTTGGGGGAAAGCATTCTCAATGCTATCTAAAAGCAGAAGATTACATTATAGAACAGTTTTATAAATATTTGCCTCCAAAAGGTTTCATTGGAACAAGAATATGTTTAACCAATATCCTTTGAGTGGCTTTAAAGATATTTTATTATGATGGGATCATTATTTATGTTTGTTTTTTGCTTTACTGATGTTGAGTATCTCACACTTCTAAGATTTTGTAGTTTAATTCTTTTTAATGTCATTTTGCAGCATGGTCAGTCTGAAGATCCGCACATTTCTCTTTTGTTCAGAGTTTGTCGCTTATCACTGAAATCCATTTAGTTCCATAAAGGACTGGACTTTTTTCACCTTTAGACCTATTTTTGTAGGGGAATCGGGTCTTCCAGGATTTAATGGCTTACCAGGGCCAAAAGGGGAACTTGGACTCAATGGCCGACCAGGTTTGCCTGGACCGAAAGGAGAAAGAGGTTTGGCAGGATTTGATGGAGAGCCAGGGCGGACAGGTTGGTTCCTATCTAACATTTCATTAGGATCTAAATAATGTGTGTTTGTGTTTTTTAGAATATTTTTAATGTAGCTTTAACAGCATGAGTCATATTACTATGATGTCATAAGCATGGATGTTTAGCACTAAGGGATTATGCATCAGACATCATATCACATTATCCTGACATCCAGCCAAACAGTCCTAACACTCAACTCTTAAGTGCCAAGCAAGGCATCTGCTAGTACCATTTGTATAAGTCTTTCGCATGACTTGGCCAGGGTTCAAACTCATGACTTCACATATCTAGGGCATATACTTTTGCCACTTAGGATGCCAGAACTGTTGATCTAAATAATGTATATAAGCAAATGGTGAAATAAATATCATGGTTCCTGTCTGTGTTGAAACTTGTTGATAAACATTCTTTGGATGTTTCGATCATTCATGATGGTTCTCCAGAATACACTAGCATGTGATGGGACATTGCTTCTTTTATAAACTAATGAACTGTCTGTTTGGTATGGAAGAGCCTACTAGTTAGATAGGTAAAATAATGAAGGTCAAGGTCAAGGACACTGAATGGCACAAGAAAAATGGTACCTACACACATATTTTCTTTCTCGATCATGTATCTTCACCAAAGTTTGTGGACAGCTTAAAGGTGGGAGAAGGAAGAAACCTGTCTTAGCATATGACTGGAAGAAGGAAAAAAAGGTTTTTCTTAACTTCATTTCTAGACCATGTACCTTAACCAGTGTTTGTGGATGACTTGGCATAACAAGGCTTATTTTGATTTTGGGGTCAAAATTTCAAAGGTCAAGGATAAATAGGCTCAGAGTAACATTGGTTTTGGATAAGAAATTTTGTTCTCAAGCAAGTTTCCCTATCAAATCATTTTCAATAATATTAACTTTAGTACAACAAAAAAGCCAATTGATTTTGGATTTCTAAGGTCTGAGGTCATAATAATGTTCATAGTAAGTTTAATAAGAAAGTAAGTTTAGTTCATAACTGCACAGCTTGACCATATGTTCAGGTCATTGAGACGTGTTGGTTAATGGTCACTTTGTTAACAATGCCTGACATTTGTCTACATGAAAGAGTATTGAACACGGGGCAGGTTTATAATAAACTATATATGCTTGCTTATTAGTCAAACTGCACAGACCCAGATCTACCATTAAATTATGCACTGGCAGATTTGTGTTTATTCAGCTTATTAATAACAAAATTCTGAACCTAAATTTGATTGATTCTGATCTGCAGGCACATTACGCTATGTCATATCAAGATCTTTGTTGTTTGCAGTTTGACTTGACCTATAAGCAAATATAGATGGTTGCATTCTACTACAATCATTTGTGTTATTTTAGCAATAGAAGCTTCACAAGATATCCACCGACATATTCATGGAAAAAAGTAAGATCAAAAGATATGACTCTGGTGTTGTATACACCAATTTATATGGTAAATATGTTTGTTGCCATGACATAGCTGTCCAACTTGGAAGTAGAATATTCATTATGATGACCATATTTCCATTGATCAGATTGTTCTAGTTTATGTTGCAATCTTTATATTCCATTGTAATGAATGTTGTTGTTGTTGCAGGGTTAAATGCCATTTTTCAGCACAAGATAGGCTATTCATGGCATCCAGTTTAAATGGGTAAGGAAGAACCTGGGAAAACCCCAGAAAGAACCACCAACCTATGAGAAGCTACTGGCAAGCTTTTTTACATATCCACATTGGCTGAGCCCGAGACTTGAACTCAGACAGAGGTAAGATGGCAGTGATCCATGACAGTGAGCACTTTATAGACCACTCAGACACTCAAGGCCCTGAATGTTGTGGTAACGAGAACTGATAGTAAAAATACCAGAAAGTTACAGCAAAACATTTGATGAGTAGGTAGAAGTGGTTCCCTATAGCAAAACTAAATTTCAAACTACTTTCCATACTGATAATAAGCTTAGCAGTTCTAGTAATATTAATACTTGGACAATGCAGCTCTCATTTATGTTACAGTCACACTGCTCCAAAGTCACAGTGCTACTTTCACTTGTTTGGGCCATTGCCAAGTTTCATTCATTCAAAAAACTTTGCTTTTAAAACCCAATTTGTGTCAGTACTTAAATGCACTTGACTATTATGCCCATATACTTCATATCTGCTTCCTGCAGTGCATGTATGGAGCATCGGCTGATGTTTGTTATAATGGCATCCTTGGATTAGACTTGTCGTGTTTCGGTTGTCATTGTCCCTATATACCTCCTGTCAGCCCCTGGCTGTTCAACATGCAGGTATCGGACCATTGTCCCTATATACCTCCTGTCAGCCCCTGGCTGTTCAACATGCAGGTATTGGACCATTGTCCCTATATACCTCCTGTCAGCCCCTGGCTGTTCAACATGCAGGTATCGGACCATTGTCCCTATATACCTCCTGTCAGCCCCTGGCTGTTCAACATGCAGGTATCGGACCATTGTCCCTATATACCTCCTGTCAGCCCCTTGCGGCCGCACGCTTGCAGGTATCAGACAATTTTAAAACCCTACAAACTCCAACATGCTTCCTGTCCTGAGGTATCCTTTAAAACAATTCAGAGCCGGGCTGGTGCAGTGTGCTGTGACAGGATTTGCCCCCATTATGCCAAAAAGATTATTTTATATGTACAATAAAGTGACTATTGAACCTGTGTATTGTGTGTTATTTAAATACTTGGACAATGCAGCTCTCATTTCAGATGCTTACACCTTACAATATACTCTCTCAAGAAGGTTAGTTGCTGTAAATGTTAAATTAATATAAATAAAGAAAATAAACATTGTAATAAAAAAATTGCCATGTTAGAGAGAAGATATTCACTGACAACCTCCATAAATGAAATATCTTTATACCCTTTTCAGGTAATGATGGAGATAAGGGAGATAAAGGTGAAAGAGGACCTCCAGGAGTTCCCCCAGCAAACCTGTTCCTTAAGGGAGATAAGGGTGAACCTGGCCCTCGAGGTCTTGATGGCATACGGGGTCTTCCTGGTTTAAAGGGAGATATAGGTCTACCAGGTAATGTGCAGTACATGAAGAAGAATCCATATTTAATACCACTTGTATACAATGAACTTTGGCCTGATAAGGCCATATTTTGGGATAAACAGGTTTCTTTGTATTTGTTTGTTATATAACCTTATTATTACCAACAGATGACACTTGTAGCCTGAGAGTCCGTTCTCTTTATGACCTTAAAGGACACTTTAAATTGTTACAAACCGTTAACTTCACCATTTAGTCTTTTCTAAGGCACCTTTGCAGAAGTTTGCTGCTGTTATGGTTTTTGCACTTGAATTTTATTAAAAATTTAAGATGTTGAATGAGCACTGCAAGGAAAAATAATAAATGTATGCACACATTGATATTTAGAGTGTATTCAAGACTGCATTATATGCAGTAATCTTGTCATTGAAAGCCAACATTGGCAAAAAGTCAACCTATGACATGATTAATTTAGTTAAGCCTTTTGCAGAAAACAAAAGTGTAGAGCATGGACAAGGGCTGTTCCAAGGTAGACTACTCTATGTGCATTATGTTAACAAGTCCTTTTAAAGTTTGAGGCATGTGGTGGTCTTGGAAAGGTGTGCCCTTCTGAACCCATCATACCCTCTCCCTTTATTTCTTAAACAGTTCTTATCAAATTTTATACTTTGTTCAGCAATTAGCTGATTGTGCCACCAGGCTTTACTTTACCCATCTAATCATTTATGTCAGCAAGGAGACAGTTCTTACCTCTGCTGTATTCAACAATTAGTTGATCTTGCTGCCAGGCTTTAATGTGGCCTTGGAATTAAAAGAATCCCAGGCTTTTGCTTGGTCCTATAAAGCTGGCTTCTCCTGGAGACTTAAAAGCAAGGAAATCTGATTGATTCTTGCATTTTCCAAAGTGATCAGTGATTAAAACATGTCAATAATGCTTTTAAAGTTTACTTTTTAACTTTATTTATATTTAGGATGGCTACCAATGGCAGTGTAAAATGCAGATTAAATTTACAGTATCTGGGAACTAAATATAAGGTTGTTATGGAAGTTGAGGGTTGGGAATCTTGCAGAGATTGTCTATGAAAAATTTTCTCTTAATCCTATACTTAATATAAGCGCCTTTTAGCAATTTACCCGATGTCACTCTAATCGCCTTTTGCAACTCCGTAAACAACAGCTATTTTGAGCGGGTTTTGTAGCGACACCTTACCTTCGGGGAAAACCCCCTGTTAGATACTACATTCATTGGTGAGAATGACCATTACGTCAGATCATGTGGTCACTGTTCATGCTCTGATTGCAATCTGCTATTTAAAGTAAGTAGGTAGTAACTGGGTCATATTCTCCATTGGACAAAATGGCAGTCTCTGATATTGTTCAGTACTTGAACCAGTAAAATCACAACTATGAAAGCTTCAATAACTTGGGGAAAGGCTCTGAGACTGAGGTAGAAAGCCCTTAGTTTTAATAAATTATAAATTTAAATTATTTTGTGATGTGGACGCAGACAAAAAAACTTGTAAATTTTGAGTATGGAAATTTGCCACTGCCATCAATCACGCAACTTCACTGATTTGATACTGAACTAGTTCTCTCAAGATTTTAAAGTACATACAAAATTCTTTTGTTAAAATAATTATACAGCTATAACGACTTTATTTTACTCTTAAATCTTTCCATATATAATATATGTGTACCAAAAACGTAAAATGGTAAAAATTGCTGTTAAACATAACATACACTTCACTGCTTAACAGGCCTATGCATAGCAGACTGTACTGTGTAACTTTGATACATGTGTATCGAAGGGCTAAAAAGCAATATACTCTATGAGGAAATGGGTTAAAAATAACGCCTTGTCAGGATGGATTAAAGCTGCCGAGTCTATAAAGAAAGACTACGTTGAAGGTAACTTCGCTCTCCAAAGAAAGAAACAGAAGACTGATAAATTTGAAAACGTTGAGGCAGCCACAGCAAAATGGTTGAATGAAACCCTCATTGAACATTCCACTTTATCATCCATAGATCATGATATGATCATTGAAAAAGCGAATGAATTTGTGAAAAAACTTAGTGTGGAGAACTTTGCTGCAACAAGTGGTTGGTTCAGTCTGTGTAAAGTTTGTCACAACATCAGATACAAAAGGATTTGTGGAGAAGCCAACTCAGCAGACATATCACAGCTTGATGTATGGAAAGCCCAACTTAAAGATATATTGCGAATTATAAGTCTGAAGATATTAACAATGCAGACGAAACAGATTTATTCTGTAAGTGTACTCCAAATAAGATATACTGCATCAAAGGTCAGCCATGTGCTGGTGAGAAAAAAGTCTAAAGAACGCATCTCTGTTCTAGTCACATCAAACATGATTGGCAATGATAAAATGTTATTAGCAAGTCTAAGAAGCCTCGCTGTTTTAAAAATGTGCACCATCTTCCTGTGGATTTTTATGCAAACACAAATGCCTGGATGACATCAGGCATTTTTTTTGGAGTGGATAAGGAAACTCTACAGAAAAATTAAAGTGCAAGGAAGAAAAATTGCCTTGCTTCTGGATAATTATTCTGCGCACCGCATGTGGATGATCAACACGTCCAACTAATTTTTCTAATGCCAAATACCACGTCACTCATACAGCCGATGGATCAAGGATTCATTCAGAATCCAAAGTTACATTATAGAAAACTTCTCACACTCAAAAAGCTTGATGTGATTGATCAGCAAGAAGAATTTAAGGAAGATTTGCTTGGGGCTCTCTACAACTTGAGGAAAGCTTGGGGATTGGTGAAGTCAGAGACCATACAGGACTGCATTATGGATACTTTCTTGAGGAATTTCATGGATTCTCCCCATCAGATAGTCCACATAGTCTTGAAGAAGATGGCTTATATGATGGTATTGGAGTTTGTTTGGATGGCTATTGAAACCAATGACAATGAACAATGCCAAGCAGCTCTATCAGATGATGACATTATTGCTGCCGTCAAAATGGATAATGTTTCAAAAGACAGCACTGAAGACAACATTGATACTGATGCTAACGATAAATTGGAAACACTACCATTGCCATGTTTTTCATGCAGAGAGGTCTTTTCAATGTGCAATGGTTTGACAAGATTTTGTGTGCAATCAAATTCATTGATATTATTGGAAGAAAAGTATGGTCAGTTGGAAATGTTATAGCATCTTCTCCAAAGAGAACAACTATCAAGCCTCAAACAGAAGAAGCTTGCATAAAGTTCAGAAATGCATCCACTCTCATTATCTCCTGTGCCCACTTGTTGTGCTAACATTTAATTTAAATTTAAATTTAAATTAAATTAAATTTTATTGTAATTTTATGCATTGATTATGCTTTAGATAAGCTAAATTAAAGGTCATTGTATTTGTCATTAAAATCTTTTACTGCTACATGTACTGTGTATTTGTATTTTGAGAGAATTCATTACTTGTTATCTCCGGAACATATTTTATATGTACACCACTTGAGCTGACATTGTTACAATATTGTATTGTAAGAATTGTTTTCTTTTAATTTGCATGTGTCAATGTATACAATTTTAAGCCTTCATTAATCATGTCAGCCGCATATTGCTTGTCTGCTTTTATATACTTTTAACAATGACTTCTGTAACTAAATATATGTACTGTTTAAATCAACTTGTTGATAGGTTTTCATTTCCCCATGAATTGCCCCAAACCCTTGGTAGCCTCAATAAGATGAGAACAGACTGACCAAAATCTAGGCCAATTTAAGTGCATGTACATGTACTTAAAGCATGTAAATAACTATGTGATAATTCGACATTGAATATCATTGAATATGTATTGTTTTTCATATCAGGATGTGACATGCAATATTTTATTGTGGATTTTATTACACAAAAGTAACTGAAATGTAATTTGTCAATATACAAGTGTCTTTCACACTGGTTTTGCCTTCATGTAATCAAAATTTCCGTTTCTTTTCTCAACAGTGTAAATGCTACTCACTGACTAGAGGTCACTCCTTACTGATGAATTTAACTTGTATCTTTTTTCCAACATCCCCCACCCCAACACTTATCTCAACATCTGCCTAATTCCACAATATTTCCTCTGGCCCAAGGATGTTGACATAAATGGGTAGGACTGTACAATTGCAAATCAAGGAGCTCTGGTCAGAAGAAAGGTTTGAAGTTGTGCGCGTTAAAATTAAGTTTGTTAGAAATTTAGTTCCGATGAATTCACTGTCTGTGATTTGTACTATTAATTGAAAGTTCCATTTCATATGAGTTTTGTATGACTATAATATGCATAGGTTTATGAAAATTAAGATTTCAGAGCATCAAAGAAGCTCATATTGAAATAGATTATAAGATGATGTAATATTGTTTGATCAGTTCTTAGTTTTTCTTCAATAGATTCATCACTAAAAATTATTTAAACAAAATTAACAGGAATTTGGACCAGAATCATTTGCCTGTCATTAATTGTACAATCCTTTATTGCAGGTCTGAAGGGTTTGCAAGGTATCCCAGGTGAACCAGGAGCACCTGGATTCCCAGGTGAGAGGGGAGATATTGGACAGCCAGGATTACCTGGACTGCAAGGACAGGATGGATTGCCAGGTGAGGAAGCTGATACTGAAAGTAGACATTGTTATCACTCTGCATAACAAGATATGCAAAATTTAATAAACCAATTTGTATTTAAAAATGTCTTTTTGCTGCAGTCATTATAGACAAGAAGTGCATAGCAAACAACATTAATTTCAGAATGTGAAAAAAAATGAATTTTAAGTGTTTAGAATTTCATTGATTCAGTTAGACATTATAATTGGCAGAAGTTTGGAAGTTCAGGTTTAAAACTCTGAAGCCAGTTTGATTGGCTAACACTCATAGCATTAATGTAGCACTTGTCTCATGGAGTTTAGTTCGCAAAGAAATGCTTGGATGATATCACCTGTTGTATGTATATTCTCATTTTATGAGAGCCTTTTGTATTGATCAATTTATATTAATGGACTCCCAAATGTTAACAATGGATCCAAATTTGCCTTTGAATATAAAATAGTATAACTGTTGGAAGAAGAACCTGGAAAGAACCGCCAACACATCGAAAGGTACTAGCAAACTCTCTCACATAACCACATTGGCCAAGTCTAACATTTGAACTGTTGTTGTTTTTTTGTTGTTTTGGGGCTTAACGACATTTTTCAGCACACGATAGGCTATTCATGGCGACCAGTATTAATGGTGGAGGAAGAAACCAGAAAATCACCGGAAAGAACCACCAACCCACGAGAAGCTGCTGGCAAGCTTTCTCACATATCCACTTTAGCCGAATCCTAGACTCGAACCCATGCAGACAGAGGTGAGATGGCAATGATCCGTAACGGACAGTGCTTTAGACCACTGGGCCACTCGGGGCCCCTTAACATTTGAACTCACATGGACACAGTTAGGATGGCAGTGATCAGTTAATGTGAGTGCTTTAGACTGTTTTTGCCACTCAGGGTCAGTTTTAAGGCGATATGTGATCATAAAGTTTTTCATTGAGATCAATCATGTAATGAAGCTTGTCTTATTATTTAATAGTAGACATAATAAAAAAAATGTGATGTCATTGGCTGCTGGTAAGGTAGGCACTTTTTATCAAATCAGGGAATATGCACAAGTCCAGTATGTATGTCTGATAGATGACCAAAACAAAAATACCACCTTGTGTCTGTAACTTGTTTTTTTAATACTAAAAGATGTTACTTTCAAGTGATGGTTTCAGAAACTTCTATGCATAGGTGTGAACCTCTTGAGATGAAAACCTGTACACCAGACCTATAAAAACCTTACAAAGATCAAAAAAATCTTACATGAAAAAATGTATTCATACATTATATAAGATCAACAATTTTAAAACAAGAAATGCTATACAAAAAGTAATTTTTGCACATATTTACATAATTATCTATGTTTCTGAAACTTTATTTCATTCTTTTTACTTGTGTGTAAAACATGAAACACATGTACCTGTCACACTTTTCAAAATTTATTCTGGGGTTTTAAAGTCTCTGCAGCAGATGTCTTTTTTTACATTCTAGAAACAATGCTAATTTATCTGAATTCATACTTCCTACATTCTTTATGTATTTTTTTCATCATCAAAAAAGATCTCTTAGTCCGCAGTGTTCCTTCGATCATATATACCCTATGCCACCACTTTAATGTCTTTACTGCATAATTTACAAAAAGCTTGGGAAAATCCTAACTTTGATAGATCTATAATGCCATGGAAGACTTTAATCCTGTCAGCCTGAAACCTGCCAAGAACTTGGTCAGTGTCTAAAAGTTTGTGTTTCTTCGAGTTAGGTTCAGCCATTTGATGGATGGAATATTTCAACTAGATGAAAGAAATTTTTAAAAATAATTTTAATTTGTAATGTTTTAGAAGATCTTCCAATTACAAATGTGTTATGAATTTTTGTTTTTTACCCATCAACACCAAGATATTACACCAGGAGCTATCTAAAAATTGAAATCTATAAATAAATAAAAAATCAACAAAGTAGCAGTCCAGAGATTTGTACCTCATAAGCTGTTAATCATTTCCATTAATTGTGTCTGGTGTTTGATAAAATTGTAAATTTGCTATGTGTGCAGATTTTTGGTCCAAACGGGATATAAAATATGGCAGTGTATATATTTTCAAGCCACAAGAATAATATCTCTCAGTATCTGTACTACTTTCATCATGCTGGCAATGCATCTTCCTGTTTGCATGATGTAAACTTAATTTTAAAAAAATGACAGCAAGATACAATGCCAGCAGACTGGATGAACTTCAGTTACACCATCATGACTGCCACAGTATGTAAAGTATGAAAATTGATGTCAACTGTATGCATTTGATAATAATAAGTATAAATAATAATGTATATAATAAAGAACATACTACACAGGTAATTTGTCAATATGAGAAGTCAGAGTGGGCGTCAAATTTCTGAGTGATAAATGATAAGATCTTCACAAACAGGAGCTGAACTATAAAATGAAATTCATATCATTATCATACAAAGAAAAAGTGTGGTTTTGAGTATGATTTGATTGGTTGTAAGGCCACCCTGGTGTTGTTCAAATCTCATTCTAACAAAATTATGTCCAGAGTTTCGGATGCATACACAATGAGGAAAAGAAAAAGAAGAAAAATGTACAAAAAACTATACAAATAGTTGTACGGCCATACACTGACAAAAATGGGAAAAACGGTACAAATTATCTGTAAACCATACTAGTTGAGATGTGTTTGTTAAGTATGACCAACAGGCTAAATTATTTGAGGTCATAGTATAGATTTTTTTTAAAAATAGACACCTGCAGGGCAGCTTTGAAACTTATCTGACCTTTTCGTACCCTTAATACCAATGTGACTCATCAATGGTACAGAATAACTGTCCAGATTGTTGTTATTACTGTAATTTAAATTATTACAATAAATTACTGTTTTTATTCAACAGGTATACCTGGAGTGCAGGGTCAACCTGGAATTCCAGGGAAACAAGGCTATGTGCCCCCAATGGGTTATATAGTGGTGCGTCACAGTCAAACTCCTGAAGTGCCCCAGTGCCCAGACAGAATGAAGGTGATGTGGGAAGGATACAGTTTACTTTATGTGGAGGGAGATGAGAGGGCACACCATCAGGATCTTGGTGTGTATTTTCATTTGTTTGAATATTTCACACATTTAGCTCACTATCCTTTTGGACTTAACCTAGCAAAAGTTGCCTGCCTGGGTAGGAAGCAGAGAGAAAGCCACATTCAGTTTAAATAAGTAGTAACAAAGATGAATAATTATTATAAACCAGAAATCTGTGCATGAAAACTGCAGTAATGTTAAAAACATTTGCAAAAACTAACACCAATATTGTGAAATCAGCTAATTTGTAACACCTTAGGGACTGAAAAATATTTATGGAATAGATACTGAGTCATTGTAAAACAGGTCATGCCTGATAAGACAAATATTTGATAAGAATTCACAAGATATATGGTTTTTTGAGTTTGCATACATTTGCCAGAGCACAAGGAGGGAGTTAGAGTTGGTGGGTTCAAAATCATTCCCAAGTAAATGTTTGAACACAGGAAACCGTGCATGATTATTATAATTTATGTTATACATTTAGGTAATTAGGGTCTAAGTGTAATTTACAAAATTTGAAGTTGAACATAATGTTTACTGTTGCTGCATCAGTGTTTGATTACATCTCTGAACTTTTTAAATGTATGCTTTTCAACTTTACAATATCAGTAAATGATATTTAATTATATCTTACTAAAAATTGGTCTGTCTGGAGGAAAATATCAACTGCCTGACAGAGAAAGTCTAGTTAGAGTGGACAGGTGTGACACTGAAAAGCTGCACATGAATCATCAATGTTTGAGTATGGCTGGAATTAAAAAATCACATGAACTGTTGATGTCTGAGTACAGCTGACATTAACAGTTTCAAATGTACTATGATGTTTGAACACAACTGACATTACAAAATCACATGCACTGTTGATGTTTGAGTACAGCTGACATTACTAAATCAAATGTACTATGATGTTTGAACACAGCTGACATTACAAAATCACATGCACTGTTGATGTTTGAGTACAGCTGACATTACAAAATCAAATGTACTATGATGATTTGAACACAGCTGACATTACAAAATAACATGCCCTGTTGATGTTTGAGTACAGCTGACATTACAAAATCAACATGCACTGTTGATGTTTGAACACAGCTGACATTACAAAATCAAATGTACTATGATATTTGAACACAGCTGACATTACAAAATCACATGCACTGTTGATGTTTGAGTACAGCTGACATTACTAAATCAAATGTACTATGATGTTTGAACACAGCTGACATTACAAAATCACATGCACTGTTGATGTTTGAGTACAGCTGACATTACAAAATCAAATGTACTATGATGATTTGAACACAGCTGACATTACAAAATAACATGCCCTGTTGATGTTTGAGTACAGCTGACATTACAAAATCAACATGCACTGTTGATGTTTGAACACAGCTGACATTACGAAATCAAATGTACTATGATATTTGAACACAGCTGACATTACAAAATCACATGCACTGTTGACGTTTGAGTATAGCTGTTATTATAGAATCACATAGCAAGGCAGATACATCCAGTTTGATCAAATAAGGGCTTAGATTTCATAGGCTTGATTTTATAATCCTTGACATGTTTTAAACTCATTTCAGGATGGGCAGGATCATGTATTCGACGATTCAGCACCATGCCTTTCATGTTCTGCAACACTAATAACGTCTGTGACTATGCCAGTCGCAATGACAAATCATACTGGCTCTCCACTAATGCTGCCATTCCTATGATGCCTGTAGCAGACAATGATATAGTTCCCTACATCAGCCGCTGTGTGGTGTGTGACGCTCCTGCAAACATGATTGCTGTGCACAGTCAGACACTATCCGTCCCAGAGTGTCCCATTGGTTGGACAGGCTTGTGGATTGGATACAGCTTTGTAATGGTAAGTATATGTCAGTTAGTGTCTAATTGGTTGGACAAACTTGTGGATTAGATAAAGCTTTGTCATGGTAGATCAGAAAGTGTCTTGGTTGGACAGGCTTGTGGATTAGATACAGCTTTGTCATGGTAGGTCTGAGAGTGTCTTATTGGTTGGACAGGTTTGTGGATTGGATACAGCTTGTCATGACAAGTATGTGACCAGAGTGTCTAATTGGTTGGACAGGCTTGTAGATTAGATACAGCTTTGTCATAGTAGGTCAGAGAGTGTTTTATTGGTTGGACAGCTTTGTGGATTGGATACAGCTTTGTCATAGTAGGTCAGAGAGTGTCTAATTGGTTGGACAGGCTTGTGGATTAGATACAGCTTTGTCATGGTAGGTCAGAGAGTATCTAATTGGTTGGACAGGCTTGTGGATTAGATACAGCTTTGTCATAGTAGGTCAGAGAGTGTTTTATTGGTTGGACAGGTTTGTGGATTGGATACAGCTTTGTCATAGTAGGTCAGTGTTTTATTGGTTGGACAGGCATGTGGATTGGATACAGCTTTGTCATAGTAGGTCAGAGAGTGTCTAATTGGTTGGACAGGCTTGTGGATTGGAAACAGCTTTGTCATGGTAGGTCAGAGAGTGTCTTATTGGTTTGGTCAGTCGTTTTTTTTTTTTAAAATGGTCTGTCTGGTCCCATTCCACAACAACCCTTGTAAAGTTTTGTTCCATATATTAGTTAGCACATGGCTCTTGTAAAGAGTATTCTGATTAGTCAGAAGTTTAAATTCATCCAGTGAATCTTCATGTAATGGAAACTGATGGCATTGGAAAGAAGAAGCATGCTTGCAAAACATGGTGTCCTGAGTTGTTGAGAGAGACCATGACACGGAAAGTTTAGATAAAGGTTTAAAAAACGAATGTTTTTTTTGGGAATGGCTAGAGAGAAAAGTTGACGACAATTTAGTTGGTCAGTTTATAAGCAAACTAAATGCTAGAGGACTAGCATTTTGTGACATCTGCAAGAAAGATCTGAATCATGGTAATCGTGGTTGGAAGAGTTTGGAACAGCACCTACAAAGAAGTTGCATACGGAAAAATTGAAGCTCAGAAGACATCTGGAAAAAGTGCAGTTAATTACTATAAGAAGAAAGATTTCTTGCATGAAAGAACAGATGTAGCCCTCTGTCAGAATATACATACTGCATGTTGCTAATAAAATAACAAGCTTGAAATGAAAAGGCTCTTGTTGAGAAGGAAAAGAAATAATTGCACATTAAGCCAAAAAGTCAGTGGTGTCAAAAAGAAAGACTAAAGAAATCTTTGCCAAAGCCGCATAAAGATGTCAACTGGCATATCAACTGGTTCTGTCCAGTGGAGAAAAAGACAAGTGAATGTATGGGATTATTTGTATATAGTTGATGTAATTGGTTTATTTTATAGATTTTTTATGAAAAGAGAAAGTATAATACTTTCTGCAAAAATTGACAAATTATAGTGACTTAATTATGATGTGAACAGTGGCATGCACATGAAATAATTTCAGCATCAAAATTATTGGAGAACAAATTCATGTGACAATAAATATTATGAAATTATTCAAGTCAAGTTGAACATTTTTGGTAGGTTTAATAGTTTTTCAAATGATTATTTTGTTTTATATTATGATCATAAGTTGCACCAGGATTAGTTTTTTATGATTGTAAAATGTGTTTTTGGACCCCAGGATCAGGAACACTTCCCATCAAGACCCTGTTGGGGAAGGATCCCCAAAACCACCTTAAAATGTTTTCAGCTTTTTTTATGGAAGACCAAATCATGTTTGATTATGGACTAGTGTATTCTTCAGAGGTGAATGAAAGTAAATTAAATGAGTCTTTACATGTTGTCCTTCACGGACAATTCTCCTTCATGCAGAGGCAAATATGAGTAAAGTGAAGGAAATAAGTTGTTACATTTTGTCCTTTATAAATAGGTGTTCTTTATACAGAGGTGAATGTGCATGCAGAGGTAAATGTGTATAAACTTCAGGAAAATAATCTTTACATTTTGTTCTTTATAGAAAGGACTTCTACATGCAGAGTTAAATGTGAGCAAACTTTCAGATATTAGTCTTAACATCTTGTCTTTTATGGACACAGGTATCCTTCTTGAACCTGTAAAGGAAATTTGTCTTTCCAATTTGTCATTCATGGACAGTTCTCCTTCATCTAGAGGTGAATGTGAATTAACTGAAGGAAATGAGTCTTTACAATTTATCCTTAATGGACAGGTCTTGTTTAAACAGAGGTGAATGTGCATCCAGAGGTGAATGGGTGTAAACTTAAGGAAATTAATCTTTACATTTAATCTTTTATTGACAAGTGTTCTTATAACAGAGGTAAATGTGAGTAAACTTAAGGAAATGAGTCTCTAGATTTTGTCATTTATGGACAGGTCTTCTTTATACAACGGTGAATGAATGTGAGTAAACTTAAGGAAATGAGTTTCTACATTTTGTCATTTATGGACAGGTCTTCTTTATACAAAGGTGAATGAATGTGAGTAAACTTAAGGAAATGAGTTTCTACATTTTGTCATTTATGGACAGGTCTTCTTTATACAATGGCGAATGAATGTGAGTAAACTTAAGGAAATGAGTTTTTATCTTCTGTCCTTTATGGACAGGTCTTCTCTGAACAAAAGCAAATGAATGTGAGTGAGCTTAATGGAAATGAGTCTGTCCTTTACAAACAACTTTCCTTTATGGTGGTATCTGCTAAGGGAGATCTCAGTGCATTTAGTTTATATAATAAGAAACTGACCAAATACAAACTTCTCTTTATCTTCAGCACACGGGAGCTGGCCCTAGTGGTGGTGGTCAGTCACTGTCCAGCCCAGGTAGCTGTTTGGAAGATTTCCGTGCTACGCCCTTCATCGAATGCAATGGTGCTAGAGGCAGCTGTCATTTCTATTCCAACAAATACAGCTTCTGGTTGACAACTATCGAACAAAATGATCAATTCAGGACACCGCAGTCACAAACTCTAAAGGCTGGAAACTTACGATCACGTGTCAGTAGATGCCAAGTTTGCATGAAACAGACATGAAGCTCAAAATTTATGTAAATAACATCTATGACAGTTCGTTAATGTAACAGGAACATTTACTAAAAATACTCAAATGCTTAGAGATAATATTACCTTTTAATGCTAAATGTAGAATGCTGAATGTTATGTCTCATGGATCAAAACATAATGGTGAATTTAAAATTATGCAAATTGCATTTTTTGCTTATTAGTGTTTGTATTTGGCAAGCCACAAGTGCCTTACAGAGATCTTCAATTTTTGTTATGTGGTCTTGATGTACATGATGTGAGTGTTAAGTTGTTAGCATCATTTTTATACTATACATAATACTGTATCTGTTACTATATAATTATATACATGTTGTATACAATTTCCAAATTACTCTCAGATCTGTGATTTTTATTGCTTTTGTCCAAGAGTCCAGCCAGGGTATGTTGTACAGATGCTCAATTTCAGTGCAACATTGGGATGTTTTACGTGGTAGAATTCCATTTTCTAACTGAATTTACTTTAATAGGAACCCATCATAATGTATAGGTTTTGAATCATCATGAACACATAAGGAAATGAAGCTTGTTTATCCTATAATAAATATAAATGTCCATAGTTCAAAATTAGGTTGGTGTTGATAAAGTTATAGCTAGGTTTAATTTGCAAAGTATATATTAGTGCAATGCATTCAAGAATCCATGGGTGGTATTAAATACAATATTATTGATCTTATCTTTTTTCTAAGATTCTCCACATAAAATGTCCCTTTTTCCATTCATATGGATTCATGGAGAAATGTGATGCTGAACACTGCCATATTTTAAGCGCAAAGTATTCACTTGCGTCCCGTCCACTTTATTTCACAGAGCTCATGATAAAAGTTGTGTATATTTGTGTATTTTAATTCATATTTTGGAACCAATTTCGTTTTAAAACAATTAGATGAAATATTCTTTGAACACAAAAGAAAACACTGGTAGATAAGGGACTGGTCGTAAAGATGTTAACTTTTCATTGTGAATGCATCATGTGACCAAGAATAGGTTGGGGGGTGTTTGATTAGATAGCTCTATGCATGTGTTACAACAGTGATCAAACACCATCATTTTAAATGTGCAAGGAATGTCTGGAACTTTAATTGATAGCATAGTTTATATTGATGGAATATGCCATCATGCAGTATGAACTTGCTTATTGAATAAGCAGGTAACGTTGGATTAAATGCTTTACATTTTTTCATAAACTTTGTAGGCATTTACAAATTTATCAATTTCATAAAATATACAACAATGCTGCTTATCTTGAGCTCTGTTTCATCAGTTGCAATGGTAACTCTGCAATTTTTCAAAAATAGTATGTAAAAGTGTCAATCTCTTAATGATTTTCCAAACATAAACATTTTCTACCATTTATTCTTATACATGTAGTTGCTAAAAATAATTGAACTATTTTGAGGGTTTTTTTTGTAATTAAGTTCTGTTTGTGATTTTTACTCTAGTCTTCCAGAAATTAAAACATGAAAAGTGTTTTTAACCTATATTATGCTTTTTGTATGTGTAAGTAAGTGCATTACATTGTATGTAGTTAATAAAAGATTTTCATCTTTTATAAAAAAAAAATGTTCATAATTCTGTAAAGATGTAAGTTTTGCTTAGTTTTTGTTTTACTTTGCATTGCATGTCATAACTGATTTTGGCTGTCCAGAAGAAATGTATAATTTGACATATTGAGATTATCCAAATAACATCTGTCAGATTGTAGTAATTCTGAGGTAAAACTAAACATATTTGTAAGCATGTACATGTTAATATGTGTCCTGTTTCCACAAATCATCCAATTAAAATTGTCTTTCATGGGGTATTTTTTTCTTCTAAGTTAAAGTATTACTCCTCATTTTATTCTTGACTAAAGTATCCTAGTTGCCAGTGTGGATTTCCATGACAAATTTATGTAGAGTTGTCTGTCCAGGATTGAACTTTAAAACCATAAACTCCAAAGTCTTTATCAAGTGTGAAATTTCCTATCTTTACAGTGTGAAGCTTTAAAACTAAACCACACAAAATACTTATCTTTATCATATGTACAATTACCTATCTGTTCAGCATTAAATTTTAAAACTCTAAACCACACAGTCATAATCCAGTGAGTGTGAAATTTTCTATTAGTATGATGTAACTTAATCACAAGTCAAGGCCATTTAATCAAGTACTTGTACTTGGCAAATAAATCACTAGTCAAGGCCATTTAATCAAGTACTTGTACATGGCAAATAAATCACTAGTCAAGGCCATTTAATCAAGTACTTGTACCTGGCAAATAAATCTAGTCAAGGCCATTTAATCAAGTACTTGTACATGGCAAATAAATCACTAGTCAAGGCCATTTAATCAAGTACTTGTACCTGGCAAATAAATCTAGTCAAGGCCATTTAATCAAGTACTTGTACATGGCAAATAAATCACTAGTCAAGGCCATTTAATCAAGTACTTGTACATGGCAAATAAATCACTAGTCAAGGCCATTTAATCAAGTACTTGTACATGGCAAATAAATCACTAGTCAAGGCCATTTAATCAAGTACTTGTACATGGCAAATAAATCACTAGTCAAGGCCATTTAATCAAGTACTTGTACATGGCAAATAAATCACTAGTCAAGGCCATTTAATCAAGTACTTGTACATGGCAAATAAATCAAGAGTCAAAGCCTTTTAATCAAGTACTTGTACATGACAGTAAAGATATTATTGATTATGGATTCTATCACTGCATATAATTTGCAGTTCTAAGAAACATTTTTTCTACAAATTTGTCAGCCTTATCGGCTGACACAGAAATATGTCATTTTCTGAAGCCATTGTTTGTTTATAGGGTAGCAGGAGTTACAATGAAATACAATCAGAATTATGGTTGTGTTTAACACTGAAATAGTCAAAATTCTGAGCCTACTTTATCACTGAAATACAGTCAGAATTATGGGTGTGTTTAGCATTAATTATTATATTCATGCAAGATTAGATATAAAATAATATCAAGAGCAGTACATATTTCAAGTAATTCCTGTGTTCAGTGGAACTGAAATGTTTTGTTTAGTAATAGAAGTGTAAATAAATGTTCACTTGTATGGCATTGGCAGTCTTAGTCAGGCGTAAGATCATTTTATACATATCTTTGTTGTTCACTCAAAGAGTTAAACCAGTAATGTTTGTAAACATCATAAATCAAGAGACTGTATATATCCCATTTGGATTAACAGCTTTAGTTTGTAGGTACAGTATTTAAAAGCAATTTTGTGATCTATTTTTGACAAAAGAGGTATAACTGCTTGAGTATGACTGTGAGCCATAAATTCTATTTCGGTCGTCTTAGAAAATAAACCGGTGCAAATGTGTATGATGCAGTAATGTTTTAAAGTTATCTAAGTTATTATGATAAATTTAAATTTAAGATATTTACCATTGCTTTTAACTAAGTCATTCAAAATGAATTTGTCATGAAAAGCCTATCTGTCACTAGAGTGAATTCTCAATGTGCCAAAACTTTGTACAAAAATTAGTTGTTGCATTTGACCCTTCTAGCTCAAATACTTTATAGAAATGTACTCATTTAGAGATTACCCAAGAACTAAGTTTTATTCATTTTTATGGCAACATTTTGGAATAAAACATTTTGGATGAAATCTTAATTGTTTGTCATCTCATTCAAATGTAACAAAAGTGTACTATATTTGGTGACCTAGAATGATGTTATGGCTGACCTTAAACAATGCAAATTGCAAATGGATGCAGCATATAAGTGTATATAGTAGCTAAATTGAAGAATTGTAAGTAAATTGCAATCTGGTAATCATTGGGGGTGGGCTTATCATTGCATGTGGATCTATTATTGGAGAGATATGGTACACTTTCTCTGATGTTATTATTTACCATTTCATAACTGATTTTGGGGTCCTGAGTGGCCAAGTGGTCTAAAGTGCTCACCATCACGGATCACTGCCATCTCACCTCTGAGTGAGTTTAAGTCTTAGACTCAGCTAACATGGATACATTAGAAAGCCTGCCAGTAGCTTATTGTGGGTCAATAGTTCTTTCTGGCTTTTCCAGGAATCTTCCTCCACCAATTATACTGGCTGCCATGTACAGCCTATCTTGTGCTGAAAAATAGTGTTAAACCCTACAACAACAACATAACTGATTTCATATTTGTGATATTACAGAAGTATAGTACAGCATTCTGCCACATGTGATTTAAGTCATACATCCAGGCCTGACCCTAGGATGTATGAGGCCCAAGGTAGCAAGCGATAAGCGCAGGGTCCTAGCAAAAAACACTGCATTGCAGAGAAGTGCTGGGCCTAAGGGTGTTGCCTCGTTTGCCTTGCCCTAGGACTGGGCCTGCTTACATGATGGGTATCATTATGAAATTTAAGTCATACCACTGCTTATTATAGCTATCTGTGGATGTAAAATAAAATAAAATATTGTACACTCATATTATTGATATGCATTGCTCAGGTGACATTTCAATGTAGATTTACTTCCATAAAGTCAGCTTAATTAGATAATTACTGGTAAGGACCAAACAAATGTTTACAGCAAACATTAAAAGAATCACACAAAATATCTTGCACAAGAAAGGTAACAACATTTCTCTTGGTAAAGTTAAGCTTGAAATTCTAAAGCAAATTCCATGATTTCAGACATTTTTAAGGGAATTATGAGATTTCATACATGTTTATTCTTGATTAATGATCCAAAAATCTCCCATTTGGTCCAAAATTCAATCCTGAGGAGTATGCCTTCACAAGTTATTAACATTTCAGGGAATTTCGAAATTTGTCTTTCTTATGCTTCTGATGTACAGTATCATTTATGTGCAGCTAGACTGGGTGCTACGGATGGAAAAAAGCATTTTCAGATCACATTGGACAGGTATCAATTATCAGTTTACCTCAGCATCAGTTATCAAGCGCATCAAAACAAAGTGATTGTTTTGAAATGATGCAAAACATTTATACATCAGCATCAAGCAAACAACATTTTTTGTTCCACTGTAAGCTTAATTTGAAGACTGATCCATGCATATTTGCTCTTGGACCAATCAGAAAGAAGAATAACAGACCATATTTGCTCTTGGACCAATCAGAAAGAAGAAAACATACCACTGTGTAGCATGTGCGGCTTTATAAAAGTATCAAATGTAGTGTCTACCTGTACATTGTATAAAGCCTGACATTATCTAATGGATCAGGTGTAGTGTTTACCTGTACAACATAAAAAGCCTGACATTATTTTCAGTATCAGGCATAGTGTAATAGAAAAAATCAAAACCAATATGTTTTGTAAAACATAAAGAATAATTTATCTAAGTTATAAATTTAAGAGGAACTTCCACAATGTATCCACAGGCAAAGCAAGTGTGAGAATAAAAAAAAACTCCTTGGTGTGAAAACTGGGGGTCATACTAAGTTAAAAACAAAAACAAACTTTGGTATGAAAACTGGGGGTCAAATTACAAATTTGTGGTGTCTCTGAAGTGCAAATGATAGTGAAAGGAAACACTGCTTCCAGTATTATGAATTAAATCCAAATTAATCCTAAAACGTTCTACAAAAGTCCAAAAGAATTGAGTGCTCTGAATAAACTCTAAGTCCTCGAATGTGCTGATGTGCCAACAGTTTTGATGTCTCACAAAGGTACTGTCCAAAAGTTTTCTGAATATATTCATAATAATCTGAGAATAATACTGTAGTCCAGATTAAAAAATCACTTATGTAATTCAAACAAATAATCCAAACAAATATATCCTCTCAAATTATATCTAAACACATCTGCTGATTGATATTAAAATGAGAACATAGAAAACAAGAATGATAGGAACTAGGAATGAATCTAATTACAAATTTTTCTCTCGATATATACTTCCACAGTATACTATAATGTCTGTATTTTGCAATACTGCTTTCATGACGACTCTCACTACTTAACCTCACATTTCACAATACCTATCAATGCAACTTACATCATATTCCTTAACCACCTTACTTAACTACTCCAAACTTTTCAACATGTTAAATATATGAACTGAACTTATCAACACCTATTTACATCTTAATACCATAAAATTTAATCTACAATCATGGGCAAAAATTAGTTATATAATATCTTCTTTATAGATGATTACTACAAGAACAATATTTACACAATATACAGTAATGTAGTAAAAGTTAAACAAAAGATGGATATACATAACAAGTGTATGGAGCCTAACATTATCACATTATCTTTACTGTTGGGGTGCTTACCTATTTAATGTATACCTAACATATTTTTGTATTATGTTAAATGTTTACCTGTAGAGTGGTCATTATCATCAGTATCACCTGGAGTAATTACCTGTACACTACATGGCTCCTGACATTATAATCTGTATCACCTTGAGTAATTACCTGTACTATACATGGCTTCTGACGGAATATGTATCAGGTGGAGCATTTACCTGTACTCTACATGGATCCTGACATTATAATCTGTATCATGTGGAGTATTTACCTGTACACTACATGGCTTCTGACATAATCTGTATCATGTGGAGCATTTACCTGTACACTACTTGGCTCCTGACATAATCTGTATCATGTGGAGCATTTACCTGTACACTACATGGCTCTTGACATAATCTGTATCATGTGGAGCATTTACCTGTACACTACATGGATACTGACATTATAATCTGTATCGTGTGGAGCATTTACCTGTAGATCCTGACATAATCTGTATCATGTGGAGCATTTACCTGTACACTACATGGCTCCTGACATAATCTATCATGTGGAGTATTTACCTGTACACTACATGGATACTGACATTATAATCTGTATCATGTGGAGTATTTACCTGTACACTACATGCCACCACATCCAATGAAATACACAGACCCAATGCACACAAATATCTGCTTGATCTGCCAAGGTGTAGATAGGGTTAACATAAAAGAACCTTGGCTAGTGAAGATGCAGCATTTGTATCTGCTATCAGATCAAATGTAAAATTTGTATTAAATTTATAAATTTTCTTAGTAGTTAAATTTTGCAGTGCTCATAGATAATATTGCTTATGAAATTGTGTTATCAGGAATATTAAAGCCATCAGTGAAAACTAGGTCACCCTAAATTATTTTTAGGGTCCAGTGAGTTTGGTTAGCAATTTATTTAGCTGTGTGTCTCTAGGTTTATGCAGTCATTTCTAAAATACAATAGTGCTCAGTCACAGGAGTTGGTATTTAGATACCAGTCCTACTAAATACTGCTAAGCCTGACAAAGCCACACAAAGCTTGACAAAGCCACACAAAGCTTGACAAAGCCACACAAAGTCTCATAAAGCTACACAAAGCTTGACAAAACCACACAAAGCTTCATAAAGCCTCACAAAGCCTGACAAAGCCACACAAAGCCTCACAAAGCTACACAAAGCCTGACAAAGCCTCAGAAAGCCACACAAAACCTCACAAAGCCACACAAGCCTCACAAAGGCATACAAAGTCAAATTAAAAAGCGTATTTACATTGTTAATTATATTGATGAATAAATGAACCAAACTGAAAAGTCTAGTTTTCAATAAAATTATGCTAAAATAATTACTGAACATTGTTTGACAAAGTTAAAATTCAAACATTGATAAAGTATGGATAAAGTCTTGATACAGTCATATTTGAAATGATTCTATTATTTTATAAATTAGTTTTTTTTTTGGACTGATTATGGACAGAAAAGGCAATGTTACAATGTTATTATTAGTTATCAATTTTTATCTTCTTCTGTCTATACTTGATACAACATAACAAAGGTACACAAAACCAGAAAAAGTCCTATTAGGAAGGTGTATTTATGTTGTAATATCAGATTGTTGAATGCATCAACCAAACCATAACACATGTTATACACATACCTCATTAATAGACCGCGAATCGGGAGATTAATTAATTTGGATAATAACAAAGTCAGACAAAATCATATTTGAAATGTTTTCTATTTTTATGAGTTACTTGGAAAAACTATGGAAATAAAATGCTATATCTTTAAGTACGTCTTACTAAATTATCAAATATGTTGTAAACTCAACAAGAGTATCAGTGTTTGACAAAGTATAAAAGAGGCAAATAACTCATGACAAAATCATAACTAAAATGTTTATTATTATTATTATTATTATTATATATATATATATATATATATATATATATATATATATATATATATATATATATATATATATATATATATATATATATATATATATATATATATATATATATATATATTCCAATCAATTATCGACAAAAATGGCTATTTTCACACAGGCACACCATGTCATAAATAAGGCAGACAAAATCATGCAAAGTCATCACAGAAAGTAGTGTTATCATTCCTAACCTGAAAAGTAAACTCCAAAAATGTAACACCTGTATATCGTTGAATAACTAACCAATTAAAAGCATGAAACATGCCAAAGGATGCCTGTTAATGTTAGGGAACACGTTAATATTGGTATATCAATAATAAAAAAGGTTACTTCATGTTAACATTTAAAGTTGATCCAAGTTATTTTTCTGCTTTATATAACATTACTACCGACCATAAAATTCTCTCTCTCTCTCTCTCTCTCTCTCTCTCTCTCTCTCTCTCTCTCTCTCTCTCTCTCTCTCTCTCTCTCTCTCTCTCTCTCTCTCTCTCTCTCTCTCTCTCTCTCTCTCTCCTCTTTCTTTGGTCAGTTTGACTGAATAATTACCATCATCCTTCATAGGTCCAGAGACACTGGTGTTTCACAAGCGAATATCTTCTATTCCCTTCTTTTCATGGATTCCTTTTGGATCTTCATATTTAATAAATAATAATCGATTTTTAGAAACATATGTTAGGTTTAAGATTCAACATCGCCAAAGCCTTAAATACATTACATTTGTGTGCCCTGTAACCAAGACATTTACTTTACTATGTTGACCAGCAATTGCAACTTTGTATCATTGATTATATAAACACTTTAGATAGGTCCCAAAGGAAGTGTACATATACCGATATGATGCACTGTATTCTTGTAGGTTAGTTAGTGCAATTTCAGTTTCAATGTTTGTTTTGTTTTTTTATCGAGCCCAATTTATTTTTCTCTCTCAGGACCGTGATCGTCTTTTTAACTGAAATATTTTCTTTTTTTTTCTCAAGATAATTTTTTTTCTTCAAATAATAGCAAGGAAATAATCATTTGTTTCGGTATGCCCCTTGTAAAAGTTTTCGAAATTACCAGCTCCAATTAATATCGCTTTGTTTCTTTGGCAGTGTAACCCCAATAAGTTTCGTCTCAAAGACTCGTTGGTCCTACTAAACACCACAAAGACGAGCAAAGACATGCAATTATAGTGAATTACGTTAAATATTAAATAATGCATTTTCTTAAACATATTCTTTTATCATTATTACTTAATTACGGTTAGTTTAAGTTTATAAAAATATCTTCCCAAATGGATGCTGAATTTTCTTAGTTAATTCTACTCCTACTCCTTTTGTCTGACAGAGAAATATCCTTGTGTCAATTTATACAAATAATTAATCGCGTGCGGTTACTTACAATATTCGAAAATACGTATAAATCTATATTAATAAAAATAATAGAATTAGAAAATGTTTGCTTTGTCTATAATCATTAAAGAATAATGAGTTTCTTTTTATTATCTATTTAACTCAGTACAAGGATATAAACATTTTTAAACTCTCAGTAATGGAAATTATTTACTGTTGATATAAAGTTTACGGCATATGGTATTGTTCCGTACCCAAGTTGTTCGTACCCAGTGAAAATTGGTTGTCGTTTCGTACCCATGATGCTAGTTGTTTCGTACCCGAGGTCCTGGTCGTTTCGAACCCAGTGGTTGTCGTTTCGTACCATGGTGCTAGTCGTTTCGTACCCGAGGTCCTGGTCGTTTCGTACCCAATGTGCTGGTCGTTTCGTACCCATTAATTTACAAGGTCAGATATACTATACTGTCATATTTACAGCTCCCACTCTAGGCCTAATCTTTTTCCTACCTTAAAAATTGCACGAGCAATGCATATCCAGGCAATAAATTGAACTAACACAAATAATTACAATAATTGTATTGTTTTTCACTGTCTAATAGCATATATGTACTAAATAGTATTTTTAAAAAATTACCAGTAAAAATAAAAAGAAAATGTTGGCCAGGCTTAAATAACTGAATAAATCCATTCTTTTTTCTATCGTTCAATTTAACAAACATTATCCTATTTCTTAGTATTATTTAGTAATGTCTAATGTCACTGAAAAAAAAAATACAAATCCTTTCAAAGCAACTAGAAATTATGCGATCTTTTAATAATGGGGTTGAATGCAGATAAAACTATTTCTTGATTAAGATTCTGTTCTCCAATGACCAATACTGGTGTTAATTTCAATTTTTGTCGCCTGCTCTTAAAGGTGTTGAACGTTTGTATACTATACGGACCGCCAAACCATTTTTTGGTCGACAGTCGGCCGCATTAGCATACTTGTGCAAAGTTTTGGACATGTTCACCGATCTGAAGACACTAGCAAGTTAGTGGCATAATTGAAATTCTCTGTTTTCAATTTAGTCTAAATATTAATAATGTTTCTTGGCAAGTGAAATTTTGTTTTAATTTTTTGACATAATCTAATTTATTTTGTTATCATCCTAAATAAAAAAAAAACGCACATAAATAAACGCGCAGAGAGAGAGAGAGAGAGAGAGAGAGAGAGAGAGAGAGAGAGAGAGAGAGAGAGAGAGAGAGAGAGAGAGAGAGAGAGAGAGATGATTTAACTTAGCACTGCATTTTAGACATATTTACTTTTGTGTTTTAAATATGATGTATTTAATTATTTAAATAATCAAAGATATGTATGCATGTTTTGATTCTGCCAATATTGAAACTTTTATAATACAGCATCCCATGTACTACGGCATATATATTTTCCATAATAGAACAGTAAAAATTACAATCCAGTTAATAAAGGAGACTTCTCAGAAAGCAGAAAGATTAGCTCAAACATGTTTCTTAAATAACAAATGACTAACAACATTATTCCGAATTGTACATTCCTGAGTTTTATTACATTCATGTAGAAAACATAATTACATTATACATTTCTGTTTTCAGATTTAAAAATCATTGTCCAATAATACAGTTAATTTGCCTTGTCAATCAGATGTTGGACCGTATATGCTGCTGCAATGTTTCTGTAATTTTGAGGAGGAGATAACGCTGTTCTGGTACTCTTCCCACACCGAGAATATTCTCACCTGCATTTTTTAAAAAATTTTTCTTTCTTTCTGGACGACAAAAAAAAAAAGAGTGGATCATATGTCAATTGTAACCGATAAAGGAGAGTAAGAGCTTGGACAATTAATAATAATGTATGCCTCCATGAGAACTATTGAGTGAATTTTCTATCTGATTATTTTTGGCTTAATGACTGATTTTAATATTTGAAAACTATAGTATTATGTACGAAACGACCAGGACCTTGGGTACGAAACGACCAGTATCTTGGGTACGAATCGACTCGTTTGGGTACGAAACGACTTGGGTGCGGAATGACCAGTTCCCGTATTGAAGTGCAACTGAATTCCATTAACACATGTTAACGCATGTTACAAACACAAGTAAATTAGTAGGACCGTCCTACCTTTAACTCAATTAACACATCTGTATTATGCCATTATATGCCAATGTGTGCATTTGTGAAAAAGAACCATTTCTGTTGAAAATGTGTCATATAGACATTTTATAATAATAAATATTCCAGTTAAAATTTTGTCACGCTCTTTATGCCATTTTGAGATGCAGTGAATTAAGAATTTGTCTCCCAATTACCAGTTATTCATTACGGTATGCATCTTAAATCCGACATTTATCTTTTGTAATCTATGTGGCAAAAACCCCACACAACAGTATTACACATTTTTATTATCACTTTTTTTTTAGGCTTTGTATGTATGCCTTTCTTATGAAACATCGAAAGGTTTGTTGAGTTTGTTAACCTATGTTTCAGTAATCAGTCAAATGAACAGTTTATAAAATAACAAACATTTCAAATATGCTTTGTTCAGACTTTACCAGTTCTTTACTTTTATTTATAATTATTATTGAAACTAGTCCGTCTGTTTGGCTAATTTAATCGTCAGCATAATTTATGATATACATTTGTCTAATATGACTTTGCACGACTGTCAGGCTTTGTGTGGCTTTGTCGGGCTTTGCATGACTTTGTCAGGCTTTGTATAATTAGGACATATTTAAATACTGCATTTTCTTTCAAAAAATCATTCAAATAAACAATTTATCAAATAATGAGCTTTTTACATACGATTTTGTCATTATTCAAATTCGAACTTTGCCGCCAAAGTTTATTTGGTTATCTATTTAAGAATCATTGTGTTGAAACTAATCATTCAGTTTGGTTTATTTATTCATCACTATAATTTACAATATAAATACACTTGTCTAATATAAGATGTAAGACTCTGTCAGGCTGTGTGAGGATTTATCAGGTATTTGTATAACTTTGTCTGGCTTTGTGTGATTGGGATCTATTTGAAAAATTGTGTTTTCTTTCGATAATAAGTTAAATGAACAATTTATAAAGTAATCAACATTTTACATATGATTTTGTCAGGTTTTGTTATCACTTTGTCATTATTCAATTTCGAACTTTGTCGCCCTATGTTTGGTCATTTAATTCTGCATAAATATGTTGAAAACTACTCTTTCTGCTTGACTGATTTATTCATCAGTATAATTAACAGTATATACTTTTTTTCATTTGACTTTGCATGGTTTTGAGTGGCTTTGTCAGTTTTTTTGTTGCTTTTGTCAGTCATTGTGTTGCTTTTGTCAGGCTTTGTGTTGCTTTTGTCAGTCTTTGTGTTGCTTTTGTCAGGCTTTGTAGTATTTAGTAGGACCCTTTAGATACATCATTTGCAGCTATACACCTTTTACTAAAATTGGGTCACTATGACTTATATTTCATATTCCAATGATCTGGTTAACCTTTGTCTTTAGCTACCACTTATAGCAATGGACACGTTGGTTCTAGGCATGGAGAATATATGAAAAACTGCCTCGATGATACCTATTTTGAATTGCAACAAGCTATTAAGTACATAATGTTTTTAAAAATTATCACCAAGGTAAATGGCTTGTGTAAGCACTGTGAGCATCACGTGTTCTCAAAAATGGCCTTTGGTCAGGTAAAATGCATGAATAAATTTCGGGGTGGGGTGAATAAACATTTTATTCTATGAATTCCCATTGTCTTGTCATGTCAAGTGAATGATACTCATATGTTTGGCTTTATAATAGCTATCCAAAAATAAGGACCTTTTTGCCTCACTCATGTTTTATGAATTTTTATATTAGGCAGATCTATGCAATTTGTGCACAAAAACTGTGCATAGTAACGCCGAAACGTACCGAAACGCCGGAAAGCACAGAAATGCCGGAACGCAATATAAACATAGAAACGCACTTCAGTTATATCGTATATATCATAGTATATATTGACTGTATATGTCTAATTCATATCTATTAAATTTAATATTAGTTAATATAATAAATTAATATGTACTTTCTTTTCTGCAAGTGATGCAGCATCAAACTAAAAGAAGCTAGAAACTGCAAATTTTTGCGAGTTTTGAAAGTAAAAAAAATAATATTAACAGCGTGTATTGCAATTTATACACGAGTTGAATGCTTCAGCTATTAATAATAAACATATATTAATATTCATTTATTAAGTTGATTGTTATATTATAGTTATTAATAAATAAATTTTTCTTAATATGTGAAGTTCCACGATGTGAGATTTACGCAAACCAGCCGGCGAGACAGCTATATCGTTTAAATGTAACTATCATGAATTATGCGCGATAATGGTCTAAATGCAAAGAAACATGCGATAATGGCGTGTCAAATTATTTCCGTCTTTCATTGACCTTTTTTTTTAGACCTATATTTTGCTTTTTGAAGAAGAGTATGGGATACTGGAAAGTGGCAGAATTGGGTTTAATACACAAACACAACTTTTGGAACATCGTCAAAATGTTGTTTGTTTTTTCTTCTTCATATAACACACAGATGTTTAAAAGATTGTTAAAATTACGAGTTGGAACACTGTGTTTCAACATTTTTATCCAACTTTTTATGTCTTGCGATCTACACTAAGAAAACAAAGGGAATATATATTTATGCATATTTGCATAGTTCTGTGTTTGTGTTTGTTAGTCTAGAATTGCATAATACATTGTACTGTTCACTTTATTTGACAGCCATGATGTGAAATATTGTTGTAGTGTAAGGTATATGTGTAGAATTTAGTATATGAATTTAATATGCATGTATTATCACTAATTGTTGTTATTATTAGCACGATTCAGAGTAGTTACATATTCCATACTGACTTCCGTTACTGGTGTATACTACAAACGTAGTAGCTAATAGTACATAATACACATTGGTGGGCTAATGTATGCTTTCAAGTTAAGCTATTGGAGGAAGAGTTTGGGATATCGGATAGTTGCAGAAATCTGATTAATACGCAAAGACAATTTGGGGGATTATATTTCAAACAGTATATGGTTCATAGGTATAATATTATTATTCAAAATAAGACATGTTCTCAAACAGCAAATAAGATTAAATATTATGAACAGCATAAATAAATACATCCCAAGTTTCATCAATGAAAATGATACGTCTGTGACTTCATCATACTGACGAATGAACACGTTGCCATACCATATATAAAATTATGATACAAGTCCAATTAATATGAAATATAAACCTTATAAAAAATTTGACTAAGAAATGCGGACATGTGCATGTTAAGATACTAGTTGCATACAAATCAAATATTGGAATTGTCGCTTATTTGTTTATGAAAATCAGTGAAAATAGCTGGCTGATAATAAACACACGAATAGTACATACAAGTTGTTATATAGGATCAGAGAAATTATTATCCAAGAAGAAGTGCGTCCGTTGCAATGTACCACATATAAAATCATGCTATTTGCTTGTCTTAGTCGTTTTTATTTCGTCAGTGTATGTTCGTTGATTTTCCGTTTTCGTTATCCTGGATGTTTTTCCCCACGAATCCTCTGAGCCACGATTTATGACCGTCCATCGGACGATATAATGTATTTACTGTCTGTCTGTAAGAATGAAGAGTGAATTTTATGAAGAGTTTTACTCTTTGTTAGGTAATTTGTTTCACCCAGTCCGTCTTCGAAATGTGAAATTGTCTGTGACTGTCAGTGAGTCAATATTCACCAGTCCCAATTAATGCACCGCTCAAGTCTTTGAACTGTCTGTCCACCAATTATTTAAATGAGAGACAAATTCTGTCAGAGGCTTCTATTCCGCTCTAAAATCTGCTTTAACACGTGGTTAACGGACTTGCAGTTGTTGTTAGTCCATTTTTTGTATATCAAATTGAGTCATGTAGGTCCGTTTGCCTTGGTCAGCAGCTGATT
The DNA here is from genome assembly GCA_016746295.1 of Potamilus streckersoni. Lineage (NCBI taxonomy): Eukaryota > Metazoa > Mollusca > Bivalvia > Unionida > Unionidae > Potamilus > Potamilus streckersoni. Next base: position 421,433 of record JAEAOA010000606.1, on the reverse strand, counting down.
TTTCAGTTTATACCGAAAGGAGTCAATAAACATTGGGGCAACTTCCAGGACAGAAACACTCCAAGTTAGCACATTTCTCTTCAAAACAAATTGTGCCATATTTTTTTTTCAAAATAAGATTTCGGTCCTTTTTATCAACAGCGTCGTATTTAAGTTTGCGCGTAGTGTCTGATACATAAGACATCAGTAGAATTTGGAAATGCGGTCATTATGGTTTTAATCATTGCCGTTTCATCGTCAGTTCCAATCACAAGTTTAGTCAAATCTATATCTACTAATTTTAATTTAAATGATGGAAAAAATGTCGGTAATTCTCAAAATTGCTGTTGTCGTGCACGAAGACCGGTCCTATAAAAATTGGTGATTTTCCTGTACCCTGTCTAATCGCAGAAAGTTGTTTATAAGAAGTCACAGTCACATGCATGTCACAGAGTTTATGTTTTATCCACTCCTAAAACAGTCTGTCCAGTGCAGTAAATATTGTTAATGTCAGTTAGCTGTTCATCGTCCAACAGTAAAATGCTTGGCGTTTCTCCATTAGTCCGTGTTAGAGTTCTTACGAAAGAATGGCTTAGTGTAATCATATTTTCAAGTTGCTGAATATGATCCGCGACAGTTTTTATATGTCCTGTTGTATGTCCCTTCGATTTTTCATACTTCTTTTTGTCATTTACTTGCTGTATTCCAGTCGGTCGTATCACCTCATCATATTTCTTCTTAAGCTTTTTATAGATACTTTGTGGTTTGTCTGTCTTTTATATATGTTCTTTTTATTTCTGTCATTACAAAGTCTTGTGTCCGTAAATATTCTGATACTAGATCTTTTGAATTTCCATGGCGGATGGGGGATGGGGATCTAGACCAGGAAATGTGCCACTATTACCGCAAACGGACTGGTTAATTCCCCTTCCCCTAACCAAGTAACTCCTTTCTAATACAACATATCGAATTTTAGCTAGGTATAGTACCTGTGGACCACAACAACTGTTTGATTCTGGTTGAGGGTCCATAGGTATATACTTGCGCTTCATATGTCCATATTCTCCTTTAACTCTGAAATGAGTATAGAATTGACCCTTGTAAAAAATATGTTTTCTTGAATTCACCATTTGCACTTAGTAAATAATAGGATTTCTGTGAGGAAACCAAAAGCCGAATTCCAACTACTGCAATCATCACAAAAACTACTCTTTGATTTCTTGGTGAGATTTATGATTATGGATCCGTTATCAATAATAAAATATACATTTTCTTTTTTTACCGTGTGGGATTTTTTTTAATTGGAGTTTTCAGAAGATAAAAGAAGATGAAATACTTTGGTAGTATATAAGAATTTTCCCACTTCTAGTCCCCCTTTAGCAGGATCGTCTCATTCCCGTCCTGTTCCCTAAGGTTTACATTATCGTTTAGAGCGTATTTATTTATTTTTGCAGTCCTGTCAGCGTCAGCACTGCTGTTCAAAGAATTGCTAATCGATTTATTGAGATCTGCTGATGAGATTGATCTAAATCTCATCTTATTTCTCCACTCTTGTTGGAAGGGTTAGAATTATTTAAATATACCACTTCTATTTCAGATTGCAGTTAAAGAATGGTAACAAAATGATTTGGCTTAAAAGACATGATTGTCTGGAAGTAACATCTGTCTCCACATGATGTAAAATTTTCTGGATCTACATCTCTGAATGGAATTGGGGCGGATAATATGACCGTACTGGCATGTTTATTGCTGCACTCAGGGCACACATATGTGCCATTTCAGAATACGAATTGATGACGACTGCGTAACGGACAAGTCGTGAACAACTGCTTGTTACAATTCTATTATTTGAAAACAAGTCATGTAAATGATAATCACAGTTTTCATCGTAAGTTGTTTTGTTCAAAATCATTTCAATAGCCGTCATCAACCATAGCAGTTTGTGAAGATGTTCGGAGCCTGAAATGGCTAGTGATACTGCTCTTTACAAACAATTGCCGTCTCCAATTACAGACGGTGGTATGTTTCGTGTTTCGAACGCCGGATGGAACATTCTAAGCAGTCAAGTTGCCACTGGATCACGGCTGCCGGTGTTGCCGCTCTGGGCGATAGTCCTGATATTGTGAGTGTGTATGAACTTCTTTTCCAACCTGGCTGCATTAATAAAGATGGATGGCTTCCCATCATTCAAAGCTGACCGAAGTCTGTAAAACTGCGGTTAATTCTTGTAAGATTGTCACTATCAAAACGTCCATACGGCACATGCAGTAATATTGACTCTCTCTCTCTCTCTCATATATATATATATATATATATATATATATATATATATATATATATATATATATATATATATATATATATATATATATATATATAATCAGTCAATTACGATGAAATCACTTCATCACTTCTAGGGTTCATCTACACTGATAAATATAGATTTGGTTATGAGCACTGAAAATTTTTTAAGTTATTGAATTTTTAATATCATGGTGTTTGCATAGGTTTACCGTGGAAACTAAACTAATACCGTGATTCCTTTTACCCCTATTAACGGAGTTAACTTCCGGATCATTCAGCTGCTTGGTAGTAAAGTCAGGGGAGATAATTCCAGGTATTCCAGGTAAGGTCAGGTGAGCAAATATCAATGCTGCACAATTTCTTTGACAAAATATTCACCGATAAAGATAATTTAAAAAGTTACATATTCTCGTTTAAATCGATCATTGTTAATCAACACGAGAATTCAAGCTTTTTCCATTATAAAGTTCACAGCAGAGGCACTTGATTCCGGAGTAAACTAATGTGTACCTCACCAATTGGTGAGGTACACATTAGTTTACCCTGGAACAATTACCTGTGGTTCACAGTCTGTATAGCTGACCTCTAGATTGTTCTTTCCGTTTTGAACATTAAAACATAAATAACATGTGATACATCTTACCACAGGAGTCTGCAGTTTTATTAATAAAGCACGATAAAATTTCTGACAACATGAAATCACCTTAACGGTATTCTTATTTTATAATACCGTTAAGGTGATTTCATGTCAGAAATTTCGTCGTGCTTTATTAATAAAACTGCACGCTCCTGTGGTTTTACATTTTAGGACTATGCACAACCTTGATCGACTCCAATTCAGCGTAATTTGTTGACGTATGAGATTACTGTATTGAAATTTTATTCAGTCATACCTCAAGAGTCTAACGTTTATCAATCAAGATGAAATCACTGACTGCTGCGGTGTACCCTAGTCCTACAACATTACCCGATATTTTTGTTTAGGGTGGGGTGGGGCTGGGGGTGATGGTTTTAAAATATAAATAACATGTAATTCGTCTTACATTGTAGGACTACCGTGTACCCTAACTTTAAAGACTATTCACATGACCGCCGTGCACCACATCTGGACTAATCCCATGAGCACTTACTCCGAGTTTGATGTGTCCCTTCCTTCCCACCCCAGCTTAAATGTTAAAATGCCTAGTATAGCATAGGAAGAGTCAAAGGAAACTCGAAATATGGCCTTTGTGCATATAATTTACTTAAAGTTACTAATGAAAATTAGAATTTACAGGTTTGGATACCCCCCATCAGTTTACTGATATTCCTAATTTCATATGTAATTGACCCTGTGTTTAGTCAATAATTTAATGCAAGATCATTTAGGATTTATAGTATATCGGACATATCTTTAATGTATTAATTGGATGCCATGCAGATGGGTAGGCTGTTCTGCAAATTTGTGAATACACTTATATATGGTGGTGACAAAAGTAGCAACAGTTAACACCGAGGATGCTTCATCATGTATTGAAAACAACATTCAAGAACAGCAATTCAGATTGAACACAAAAATGACTCCAGAATTCAGCCAAAAATCTGCAATGAAACCATAATTATGTTTTTATATGCCTAGTAAGTAAATATATGCTTAAAAGTTAGGAACTTAACAGTTAAATGCTTATGACCCAGGTGCTAAGTTCTGGAGGGTAGTATTAAATCAAAAGGTTGATGTCAATTGCTTGTTTAAATGTTTTGTTATATGGACTGGAATTAAATTCCTGGGGGTAAAGCTGGACCCCAAGAGATCATCAAAGGTTCCAAGTCTGACATAATGGTCATTGATCACACATTCAGATTTTTAGACATGCGAGATATAGTAGGGATAGATGTTATTTGAAATTTATTTATTATCACACTTATTATATAGCCCTATTCAGAGATCTCGGAAATGCCTAATTACGCATATTTGGATGCAAAGTTTGTTTTGATTTTGGACGCAGAAAATCACCCACACAGGAGTCCTACATATGCACATTTTTGTTGCAAGGAGGAAAGTTTTGCAGCAAAATAAATGTGTTCTTATCAATATGAAAACCTAAGCAAAGCTTTTTTTTAGTTTGTTGATGACTTCTTTGATCAAAGGTCGCAGGCTTGCTTTGATGAAGAAACATGTGTTATTGAAGGTGCCGCTAATGGCTTCCTTTGAAGGACCAAACAAATTCCCATTTGTTATTGTTGCGGCAACATCAAATAATTGTAGAACATTGAGACAATTTTTTAAAAAATTTCCGTAGTATATATTGGTGTTTCAGAGGAGATCAGTTTTCATCGAAGTTGCAGCAAAACTATTTTTTTGTTTTTTTTGTCTTTATATTTTTTTATGCACTTATATGGTTGACTGTAGTCATTTCACATTTCTGCTTTGAGAAGTGGTCGATTGAAGCTAGTCAGTTGCATGACTATCAAGGCCAGATATCAGCATAAGTGGATTAGGATATAACACTGTTAGGGTGGTTTGTCAATATGAAATAAGGATTTGTTTATGTAACAATTGATTCCAGTGCATTTTTATATCCAAGTTTGCAGCTTCCTATCATGGTGCCTTTGAATTTTCTGTACTGCGAAGCCAAGACTGTATATATTGTTTTTATTAGCCAAAATGTTTTAACCAAAAGTATCACCAGATGGTATATTTTGTTACCAACATGTAAAACAACTTCTGCTCTTTTCAAAATAACAAAGGTGTTGGATTTTACACTGTACATGAGACCCTTCATGCATACATGCAGATGGACAAAAATTGACATTATTATATGCTCATTTTTGTCTCTGTTAACTTCATATTCATATTGTACGCACATGCGCAACACATGTGCCTAAAGATAGTATTCTGTATTAGGAACTACTTTGTAAACAAACCAATACACAAATGTAGTAAATGTTTTAGGTTTTGGTTGATTAAATTTATGAATGAACTAAGCAGCTGTTTTGTTCATTTGAAATTATTATAGATGATAAAGTTAACGTTGTGGATGAGATCACCGAGTCAGAAACAAAACTTCAAACAAGCAAATGAATAAACAAGCAAATTAACAAACATCATGTTTACAGTGTCAACAACAAATGTGAGAAATGCATTAATTGAAAATACTGTTGTGATCAGTGAAACATTTATTATATAAACCATGTGGTTTTCAGTACTTGTCCTTGGGAAGAGTTGATGCAGATTCACACCTTGAGAATAAACCCGAGTATAGGTTCTACCCTTAACAAATGCTTAACATCTGGCATTAATGTATTAATGTTGTATTACAGTGAATCATTATGATAAATATAATCAATTTAGATATGTTGTCCTATTAAAATAATCTCATTTTCATTGTTTCCACTGTTAAAGCAAAGTCAAATGGACGTTCTTTTGCATACCATTGCCTTATGTACATGAAACGAATTCCCCATTGATCGTAGACATAAGGACACTGATCTCATTCAAGAGTGATGTTAAAACTAGCCTATTTCAACTACAAAAACAGACTTAAAGACTTAAAAACATTTATTTCCTTACTTATTGTTGGCATGTTTTTGTTTTGTAATTTCATAGTGTTTATCTTTATAATCTTCTTGTATATGTTTTTATGTGCTACCTAATATTGTAAAGCACATAGAACTTTTAAAGATAAGGTGCTGTACTAAATCTACATTATTATTGTTATTGTTATTATTATTACTACTCTTGTTGTTATCATTTGATTCAGTTTTCATAACCAAAGAATAACATTTTTGTTATCTCTTGACAGAATGTCCCTGGTCAGAATGACAGTGTTTTGCAAGGACTCCACAGTGAGAAGAAACAAAAAACTATTCATTCTCATTCTCATAGGATTTGTAGTATACCTAGTTTACAGAATTGCAAGGAATCCCCTGCATGGTTATATCAGAAATATTGACAGATCATTAATTGATGGTCATGAAATCTCCTATTTCAGGGAGAAAATGGTTAACAATGCAACTTTTTTTTCACACATTATGAGCCATCAAGACTTTCTGCATCCAGATTCCAAATCTGCTATGGAGATATATCTCCGCAAACAATCTCAGAGCTTCGTGTTTGATTTGAAAGACTTGGTGACAGATGTAGGTTTTAATATTGAAGACGATGTAATTGTGTACCTACATATACAGAAAACTAGTGGAACTTCTTTCAACCACCACTTGGTGGAAGATTTAGAGCTTGACAAGCCGTGTGACTGCCCACATGACGTGATTACCAATCCATGCTACTGTTTCACACGGAAGAATACAATATGGCTCTTTAGCTGGTTTACAACAGGCTGGCCTTGTGGACTTCATGCTGATTGGACAGAGCTCCATGAATGTATAGATGGTGCACTTGATCAAATAGAGAAACAACATAGAAAACGAAGGTAAATAAATATGACTTTTTTCTAATTTTCTATTTCATCCTGAAAACAAAGTATAATTTAAATAAAGTCTCAGATCAACATTTCTCAAAATTTGTTGTTTTTTCATAGTTGTCTTCCTTTGCTTCAGCATATTGGTAATTAACTCAAACAGGACCATTTAAATGGGGAATTTATATTGATTTCATCATTTGACAATTTAAAATTTCCATTATTTAGACCAAGGTAATGGCTACTTAAGGTACCTTCTACAGTAATCATATACTGTTTAGACATGGATATATCAGCCAGGTTATAATAACATGTAGTGGACAATCAACTTTTTTGTATTTTCATTCATATATCTATAAAATAAAATAAGAAAAATGAGCATTTTATTTCACAAAGATTTTATACTGGGGAGGGGAATGTGTTTCAAATTATAAAAAAAAAATGCAAAGAAGAAATCCCTTGTTGATAAAAATGCACATGTAGAAGTACATATATATATATATATATATATATATATATATATATATATATATATATATATATATATATATATATATATAATTTTTTTTTTAATATTATTTTTTTCAGTTGGTCTCTGTCTATAACAAACAATGAACATTTCAACATTTCAAATTAATTCTCTCTTCCCATCAGTAGTTTTAATTGTCATTCCTTATATCTATATTATCTAGTAATAGAATGTCATTACTGTATTGGAAGTAGTCTTGTGTGATAACAGATGTATTGTTTGATGATAAAATCAGTTTGACTTATTAGTGTTTGAAGCATGCACAATGTTGATACAAAAGTTGACTGGGGGCCCTGAGTGGCCAAGTGGTCTAAAGCACTGACAGTTATGGATCACTGCCATCTCACCTCTGTCTTTGTGAGTTTGAGTCCAGACTCTGCTAATGTGGGTAAGTGAGAAAGCCTACCAGTAGCTTCTTGTGGGTCGGTGGTTCTTCCCGGGCTTTTCCATGGTTCTTCCTCCACCAGTAATACTGGCCGCAATGTATAGCCTAACTTGTGCTGAAAAATGGAGTTAAACCCTATAACAACAGCAAAAGTTGACTTATAGCATATTCTAAATTAAAAAACTGAAAAGATTCTCAGTAACTCCAAATATGGTAATCTCTCATTATAATGTTGTCCATGGTAGGCATAGATTATACTGGCTTATACTGGGTCATTATATAGTATTCCCTTGCTGTAATGCTGTCCCTGAGTGTCATAGATTATACTGGCTTATACTGGGTTATTATATAGCAGGGGTCAAGCTAGACTTAAATTGTAGGGAGAAGTGACTTATTTTGATCAGAACAGGGAGAAGTGGGAGTTAAACAGTGAGAAGTGTAAGCTAAACTGGGAGAAGTGAGACCAAAGCAAGAAATGCGAAAAATATATATGATATAATATATAATGATAATGTTGTTGTTGTTGTTGTTCTGGGGCTTAATGCCATTTTTCAGCACACAATAGGCTATATATGGCAGCCAGTATTAATGGTGGAGGAAAAAACCTGAAAATCTGCGGAAAGAACCACCGACCCACGAGAAGCTACTGGCAAACTTTCTCACATATCCACATTCACCGATAATGATAATCATAAAGCATATATATATATATATATATATATATATATATATATATATATATATATATATATATATATATATATATATATATATATATATATATAGCTGCATTACCTTATTTATGTGCTCCATTTCTCAGTATGCTTTTAAAAATTTTAGACAATGCCTTATTTCCAAGTTAAAAATATGTCATGTTTATTATCAACCCATTTTGTAAATGTATAAAAGTTTATATATTCATACCCATTCTGTTCATACTTGTAGTATATGTGTGTTTGAATTGAGATACAGGCAAATTGGCCATATGACTTAAAAGGCACAGCAAAGGTTATACATTGTAATTAATTTTAACTGAATTAAAGAACAAAATTAGAGTCTTATAATTTCAAGTTGGTAAAGATGCTGAATAAACTACCACTTAATTTTATTTTGTACAAATTTTGTGTAAAATTGCAGTCAAAAATGATTTCTAGAATTCTTTGAAAAAAAAACCTAAAATCATATACATAGGAATAAATTCACAAGTGAGTTCAAAACATACACTTCTTCCTGATTTCCTTGTTCCCAATAAAACATTACTGTAACCATTCATAGACAACACAGAGAAGTATTAAAGTAAATAGATAACAAAACTGGACACTTTTCCCTCTAAAACTGAAAGATCTAAAAACATGTATTGCACCAAGAGAGTGCATCTATTTTTAGAAAAATGGTTTTTCTTAATAAAACTATTCGCTTTCTTGCTTTGTTATAACAAATTCATTATTCAGACTTCATATATATGGTTAAATTATTTATCTACCTACTGGTATTAATGTAAAAAGTCGGTTAAATAGTATTTGCTTCACTACACTATATCTCTTGTAATTTCGAGAAAATTAATTAGCCTACGGTAGCTCTGAACCAACCTAGACCAACAAGTAGGTCTCTCCTTTTTTTATTTGATAGCTACTGTCAGATAAAAAAAAAGCAGAGACCTACTTGTTGGTCTAGAACTAACCTTGACCTTGCAGCATATATTTTCCTGAATCTATTTGCCCAATTATTTATGAATACAGACAGTTTAATCATGTGGTATATCGTATACATAGTGATGTATGCCATTACAACTTTGTTTACAGTTTCAAACTGATTTTATCAAGAAAATACGCAAATTCTGCCATTTAAATCTACATTTACAAAAACAAGAAATACATAAGAAATACATAAAGAAAACACTTTTCACCGATGACATTTTTAAAAGCAAATTACTATTTATATATTGATGCATTTCACCTTGTATTACAACATTGACAGAACTTGCTGGCTACTTCGAGGCAGCATCTCAAAAGTCATAATATACAGCGAAGTCATTTTCCTAACAGAATAAGATGAAGTTTACAGTTCATAGGTGACTTGTTCACTTACTTTACCGGTAACGTGACCCCAGATATAGTATTCTCTTGTTGTAATGCTCTCTTTGAGTGTCATAGATTATACATGTACTGGCTTATACTGGGTTATTATATAGTATTCCCTTTATTGTAATGCTGTCCGTGAGTTTCATAGTTTACACTGGCTTATACTAGGTTATTATATAGTATTCCCTTGTAATGCTCTCCTTGAGTGCCATAGATTATACTGGTTTATACTGGGTTATTATATAGTATTCCCTTATTGTAATGCTATCCTTGAGTGTCATAGATTACACTGGCTTATAATGAGCCATTATATAGTACTCCCTTGTTATAATGCTGTCCTTGAGTGCCATAGATTATAGACTTATAATGAGTTATTATATAGTACTCCCTTGTCATAGTGCTGTCCTTGTAGTTGTAGATTATATTGTCTTATAATGAGTTATTATATAGTACCCCCTCATCATAGTGCTGTCCTTGTAAGTGTAGATTATACTGTCTTATAGTGAGTCATTATACAGTAATCCATCATCATAATGCTGTCCTTGGGAGACTTAGAGTAAAAGTCATTATAGTGAGAGTGACTTATAATGAAGTACATGATACAGTACTCCCATTGGAGCATTAGAATTAATGCATTTATAGTTAGACCAGTCAATAATGAAACACATTATACAGTACATTCTCATTATAATGAAGTCCATAGTAGCCATTAGGTATAATGCATTATTGTGAGACTACTGTTTAATAAAGTACGATACATGTTCCTTATCACTGAAGAATGAATCAACATACATTTTACCTCTATTTGTCAGATATTTCTATATTACCATACTTCGAGATCCAGTTGACCGTTACTTGAGTGAGTGGCGCCACCTGTTTGATGGACAGCACTGGAGGGATGCTTTATTGCGTTGTGAGGGTCAACGACCTTCACTCTTTGACCTTCGACCCTGCTTTAGAGAGAAGACATGGGAAGGGGTCAGTTTTGAAGAGTTCATGGAATGTCAAGACAATCTAGCTACCAATCGTATGACACGCATGCTCGCAGACCTAACCAAGAGCAAATGTTATCACAAGCGAGGAATAAAAGAGAAAGATAGGCGAATCATTATGCTGGAAAGTGCAAAAGAAGATCTGAGAAAAATGGTCTTTTTTGGATTGACAGAGGATTACAACCATTCCAAAGCTCTTTTTGAACATGCATTTGGTTTAAAGTTTAAGAAGGGGCTAAATGTTAGTAAGTTAGAACCAGAGGAAAAATTCTACTTGAATGAGATACAATTTAGAGAAATGCTTCGGTATGTGGAGCTTGATGTGCAATTATATTTGTACGCAAAGAACCTTTTTATGCAGAGATCCAAACAAATTCAGTAATTCATTGACTGTCCCATCTTGAGTATGTAGTATTACCATTGTCTGTGTTCATTTGTTTGTCTTTTCAATTCATCAGCTTTCAGCCACTGTGGTTGGCCATTTTAAATGCTTAGACTCTTTTTTGATTATTATTATTATTATTATTATTATTATTATTATTATTATTAATATTATTATTATTATTATTAATATTATTATTGTTGTTATTATTATTATTATTATTATTATTATTATTATTATTATTATTATTATTATTATTATTATTATTATTATTATTATTATTATTATTAATATTATTATTAAATAACTTATTTCAGAAAGAATGAAAAAGTAGGGAATGTAAATGGTCTTTATCAATTTTATTTCAGGCTCTTTATTTCTTGGTTGTTACATTGATGCATGTTGAATGTAAATAAAAAAGTATAGTAGCTATAACCCTGAGGTATTAAATGACAGATAACTCAGATAATTAACTCCAGTTTATATTTTGAAAATTGGTATGAGAATACAAAAATGTATTACAGCTCCAATTGGAATGGTGTTAGATAATTTTTTTTACAAAATTATTATAATACATTACACAAAAAGATAACATGGACTTGTACATGTCTGTGTGTGTCATTTGGATTTTTAACTTAACTTTAACAGTTTTTTATTCATATTGCTATGATGTCTGCAGAGTGACAGTTTATAGTGATGTCTAGCACCGAGGCATCATACAACAGACATAGAGGATGATGTCCCACCCAGTCACATGACCTGACACCGGTCCAACCAGCCCTAACACTAACCTCTTAATGCTGAGCACCTAGCAAGGCAACTGTTAGTACCATTTTTGTAAGTCTTTTGTTAGACTCGGATGGGGTTCAAATCCACAACCTCCCACATCCAAGGCAGATGCTCTAACCACGAGGCCACTGGAGTACATAAAATGTGCAAGAGTATGCCAGACTTCAGACTGAGGGGATTTGAGTTCAAATCTTACAATCAAATCAGTCTGGAGGTGGTTTTATACAGTTGTGTATCCTTGGGCAAATCATTCTACTCCAAACTTCCCTGGTACTAAATAATCATGTGTTGTTTTGCCATAATATGCAAACTAACCCAGATAATGAAATGTAACATAATTAACATGGAAAAAGCTCATAAATAAAATTTTGTGAATCAGTCCATTTTTTTCCTGAAGTTTTTAAATGTGTGTTGAGTGGAATTTAAATCTACACTGCACTCGGAAAATCATGCTAGTTTATATACCATGCAAGAAAAGGCATTTTCTTTTTAGCAATAGAATTTATTTAATTGACTTTTTGATCAATAATTCAAGGATCTGGCTTCATACTAGTCAACATGCATATATAATATATAAAGAAGCAATAAATGTCGTTATTAAATTTTAAATAATCGGGTTTGGAATTTTGTTTAATGCAATACTATGGCTGATTTAAACATTTAATGATGGATGAAATGTATGAGAATTCCTTGATGTCTGTTGAAAGATCAGGTCTTTTTATTAAAGAATTTGCATATAGTCCTCAAGGAACAAATACTCAGAAAGAGCATGATGTAGTATTTAGGAGTTATGTGCCTTTGTAATAATGTTTTCTGATGGGACATTTTAGTACAGTATTAAACAGATAAAGTATGAAGATTGCATGCTACATTTACTTCGAAATTAATATCCAATGCTGATAAAGTTAAGAACTTTTAATAATAGACTTCCCATTGACACATGCTGATTGGAAAAATATACCACTGGAATAAAGAAAATGTAATACCAGCGATGAAAATAATGTTGAAGACTAGTATCATATTTATTTTGTTGTCCCTTTTTTTTTAGTTGATTGAGCAAGACTTTCAAGGAGATTCTAGTTACTGTTCTGTAAACCTAATATTGTAAAAATGCAGAAGTTATTTCTGTGCAATATTATTGCACATCTTCATGATTTGTCAAAATGTGTTGCATTTTATTATAAAAGCATCATCATAAATCATGTTGCATCTAAATATAGCTTACATTATACATTTCATTTTTGCTTGCAATTACTTTTGTACACTCTACAGCCTTTAAGCTTATAATTATGTACGCCTATTTTAAACCAGATGATTTAATGCAAAATGTTGTTTATCTTTTACAGAGTTGTATCATGGGAACTTATGCAAACATTTCCATAAATATTCTTTATTATTTTGATATGATAATTAGATCATTATGTATACTATATTTGGATAAAAATGTCATTTTAACCTGGAATACAGTTTTTTGTATTGTCAAATTTAAATGAAATAAGCATTTTGTTGCTTTCATATGCCACCTGCATGTGGCCAGAAAGAACAAACAAAGATCTTATCTGTTCTGGGTACTATGGTATCTCAATTGTTGCTTCAACTGCCTTGGTGTATCCTTGATAAAGGTACTTTTCTCCATGAACTTGACATCATATAGCCACTAAAAAGTGCCATAAAAAAACAACTATTGTTTCACCAGTAATCACAGGTGCATCACATATATTTATAGCTGTATTTAAGAGGCATTGTATTAATGGGCTTTTAGCCTGCTGTATGAACATTTTTATTACTGACACCCATTTTAATATTATGATTGGATTGGGTATCTGTGTCCTACTTGATGTCATTAGCAAGCAGAGTTGATAAACTTGACAGGTAAATCCATTGCCTGGTACATAATCATCTACTGCTCCGCATGGATTATTCTGTGGGGCAATTTGACTTGAAAGATAAAATAGTTTACCATTAAACTTATTTGTTGTATTCAGAAAAGCAAGTTTAAAATACCACAGGGATAGTTAGCAATACATGTAGATAGCCATAAATAATATGACCCAGTGGGGTAACATCCAGGATATTCCAAGGGTTTCATACTGTAAACGGATTGGCACTCAATACAATTCCAGAAAAATCATGAAGGTATAAAAGAATTAATAAAGAACTAAATACATTACTTAGAAAGAACAAAATATTGAGTTGTTCACTTCTACAGACACAAAACTTTTTGGATGACTTGTACTTGTGGGAAGGAAGCACTCTTTTGATTTTCGTCACAAAATCTCATAGGTTGTGGTCACAGAGATGTTAAGATCAAAAATGGTTTCTGCATAAAACATTAGTTTTACATCACATTCATAGACCAATAGACCAAACTTTGTAGTTTGCCTGCACTTTAGATAATGCAACGTATATATTTTGAGGTCAACGTTAAAGGTCACTGCAACTGAAAATGGTTTCTGCATAATAATTTGAGTTCTCCATCACTTAAGTTATTAGACTTTTTTGGGAAAGAATTAGAGATGAGAAGTCATATCAGACTTGAGAGGTCATATCATTGTGAATTGAGAAGTCATATCATTGTGAATTGAGAGGTCATATCATTGTGACTTGAGAAGTCATATCATTGTGAATTGAGAGGTCATATCATTGTGACTTGAGAAGTCATATCATTGTGACTTGAGAAGTCTTATCATTGACTTGAGAGGTCATATCATTGTGACTTGAGAGGTCATATCATTGTGACTTGAAAGGTCATATCATTGTGACTTGAGAGGTCATATTGTGACTTGAGAGGCCATATCATTGTGACTTGAGAAGTCATATCATTGTGACTTGAGAGGTCATATCATTGTGACTTGAGAAGTCATATCATTGTGAATTGAGAGGTCATATCATTGTGAATTGAGAGGTCATATCATTGTGACTTGAGAAGTCATATCATTGTGAATTGAGAGGTCATATCATTGTGACTTGAGAAGTCATATCATTGTGACTTGAGAAGTCTTATCATTGACTTGAGAGGTCATATCATTGTGACTTGAGAGGTCATATCATTGTGACTTGAAAGGTCATATCATTGTGACTTGAGAGGTCATATTGTGACTTGAGAGGCCATATCATTGTGACTTGAGAAGTCATATCATTGTGACTTGAGAGGTCATATCATTGTGACTTGAGAAGTCATATCATTGTGAATTGAGAGGTCATATCATTGTGATTTGAATGAATGGAAAAGATGTTTTCTGCACAATAACATCACATACCTGAGCCAAACATTGCAAATGGCTTGCACATGATGCATTAGGAAAAAAAATGGGCTGTGAATTATGACTTTTGTTCTAGATCATGTACCTTGACCAAAGTTTGTGATGGCTCAGAGTTAGAAAATGGAAAACAATCTACAGAATTTTGGCAAAGAGGTCAAGGTTATTGTATCCAAGTAATGACCTTGCAGAATGACTTTTTTTGTGGAGTAAGGTCTTTGATTAGCCTTAATAAATGGCTTGCATTAACAGTAATACATAACCTTTAGATTTGAGAGTGAAATGGTAAGAGATCATGCTAAATATGAGACAATAGCGGTTTCTGCTTGTTTAATTTAGCATTCCTGTATTGGGCACTATTATTGCAGGGGGGAGTGCATAATGTGTCATTTGTGATGCTTGTTGTCAGTTTTATATGGTTTTATTTTCCACTTTATTATCAATATCATTTTATAAGGTTGTAATGTTTTATCATGTTATAACTCATATATAGGTGGCTTATACAGTAAAACCTGTCTTGAAAGACCACTGCTCTGTGAGACCACCTATCTTGAGAGATCACATTCTCAGTGCACAAATTTTTTGATTATATAAGATTGTGACCTGTTATGGGAGACCACCTGCCTTGAGAGACCACAATATTTGAGCAAAAGAGGTGGTCTTTCATGACAGGTTCTACTGTATTATAAATCATACCAGAATCATTCTCTAAACAGTTTCTATGGACAGAATAATATGGGTGAGTGGGTGGGTGTTATCCATCCGATGTATAGTCCATAAGTATGGCAAGGATCTTTGATCCACTTTATTTTGCATCAGCTGTGTGGAAGGCAGTATACTGACTAACCATGGCTAATGATAATGAAAAAAAACCCTAAAATGACCTTATGTAAGTGTGTTGTTTGACCTGAGCTCCATTACATCAGTATGTATGGAATGATGCTTTGTTACACAGAGAAAACAAAGCTAAACAGGGTTGTTGTCCAGTTAAATGGTTAAATGGCAAAATCAAGTTGCTTAGCAACAAAGACTAGTTATATTACAGGACAGTCTAAGAATATATGCATTGTTAAATTTCAATTGGTAATAGAGATGTAAATTATATATTTAAATGTGGAGAATACATTTTATATATCTTTATTGCAGTCTTTCAAATACTAGTACTACTGCTGCTGCTGCTACTACTACTACTACTACTGCTACTACTACTACTACTACTACTACTACTACTACTGCTACTACTGCTGCTGCTACTACTACTACTACTACTACTACTGCTACTACTACCACTACTAATAATAATAATAACAATAATAATAACAATAATAATAATAATAATAATAATAATAATAATAATAATAATAATAATAATAATAATAATAATAAACCAGGCATATTTTGATATATAACATAAAGATGAAACCAAAACCATATTAGTTCCTAATGATTTTTGTAATCTTGAAACAAGAATACAAAAAGTGTAAGAAGGAACTGCTACCAGTGACAACAATGAAGAAAGCCAGAAACATAACTATAAAGTATAAATACTTCCATCCAATAATCACAAAGTTTACATTAGTGAACTACAAATATAAATTAGTGAGATTTAGTAGTGTGAGATCTATATATGTATACCAAATCATACAGAGCTATTGGAAATTTGAAACCTAAAATCACACTGATTTTCCTTGATCAACCAAACAATACAAATTATTGTAATGGACATTATTGTACTTTCTGTTGTAACGGTTCCCTACTTATTTATAAATGTTTCCCACTGTTTTTATTTTGTGCAATGTTAGTAGTCCATATTAATATTTACAGAGAGGTACTTTAAACAGCCTTTGTATCAAAATTAATGAAGGCTGGAAAGTAGTAATTTTGAATAGTATGCCAGTTTAATATAAGTCTCTAGAATAGCTAAAGCCAACTCACATTTAGCTAAAGCCAACTCACATTTGGCTAAAGTCAACTCACATTTATCTAAAGCCATTTAACATTTAGCTAAAACCAACTTGCATTTGGTAAAAGCCAATTCATATTTAGCTGACGCTAACTCACGTTTATCTAAAGCCAACTCACATTTATCTAAAGCGATTTCACATTTAGCTAAAGCCAACTCACATTTAGCTCAAGCTAACATTTAGCTAAAGCTAATTTACATTTAGCTAAAGCCAACTCACATTTGGCTAACGTCAACTCACATTTATCTAAAGCCATTTAACATTTAGCTAAAACCAACTTGCATTTGGCTAAAGCCAATTCATATTTAGCTAAAGCTAACTCACATTTTGCTGACGCTAACTCACGTTTATCTAAAGCCAACTCACATAATATCTAAAGCGATTTCACATTTAGCTAAAGCCAACTCACATTTAGCTCAAGCTAACTAACATTTAGCTAAAGCTAACTTACATTTAGCTAAAGCCAACTCACATTTATCTAAAGCCATGTCATATTTAGCTAAAACCAACTCATATATAGCTAAAGCCAATTCACATTTAGCTAAAGCCAATTAACATTTAGCTAAAGCCATTTCACATTTAGCTAAAGCCATTTCGCATTTGGCTAAAGCCAATTCACATTTAAGCTAAAGTCAATTCATGTTTAGCTAAAGCCAATTCACATTTAGCTAAAGCCAATTCACATTTAGCTAAAATCAACTCATATTTAGCTAAAGCCAATTCACATTTAGCTAAAGCCAATTCACATTCAGCTAAAGCCATTTCACATTTAGCTAAAGCCATTTCGCATTTAGCTAAAACCAATTCACATTTAAGCTAAAGCCATTTCATGTTTAGCTAAAGCCAATTCACATTTAACTAAAGCCAATTCACATTTAGCTAAAGCCAATTCACATTTAGCTAAAACCAATTCACATTTAGCTAAAACCAATTCACATTTAGCTAAAGCCAATTCACATTCAGCTAAAGCCAATTCACATTTAGCTATAACCAATTTACATTTAGCTAAAGCCAATTCACATTTAGCTAAAGCCAATTCACATTCAGCTAAAGCCAATTCACATTTAGCTATAACCCATTTACATTTAGCTAAAGCCAATTCATATTTAGCTAAAGCCAATTCACATTTAGCTAAAATCAATTCACATTAATTAAAAAAAGGAAAATATCTATAAAAGATCCTTGTAATTTTAGTCTCAAGTTGATAGAGGAAGATAAAAAAAACATCAAACAACAATTTGGACAACAATCTTATAGCAAATTTATGTTTTAGGTAAATCTAATGCAGCCAATAGTTTTGTATAAAAAAAAATAATTTTTTGTTACACCTGTACATAGGATCTTTTGGTGTAAAACACTGAATAATATAAAAACATGGAGAGAAGATTTTAATAATAATTTAACTTATGTTGGATAAAAATAGACTAAACTGCAAGAAAAAACGATTATAAAAACAAAGAATTTGGATGCATGAGGTTTAGTTTTTCTTTTTATTAAGAATCTTTTAAATTATTTTACAAACTTTATGAACTGTTCTGTGGAATAAAACATGTTAGAACCAGTTGCACAAAGGATAAATAAAGATATATTATCTATAGTGACAAAAAGGAGTGTTTAGAAAATTGTATTAGATTCAATCACATCAGTTACAGAAGATCTGAATAATGGGCAGAAAAACTGATGAAAATATTATATGGTTTCCTTAATGACTTTACAGCAGGTATGAAAAGTCAGAATTCAGAATAACAGCTGTGATTATTAGTCTTTCACAATTACAGAGGAAGAATAACTTTACAGCAGTAATTGAAAGATAGAGGAATTAAAGAATAAAGATGTGTCAGTGAAACTATCATCTAATTTATCAAATCTGATTTAAGTTATAAAATAGAGCATTTGAGTGTTGTTGTTTTTCATCCTTCGAGATCAAAGATGACTGGTTTAATGTTTGAGTGCATGAATGGCTGATCATGTCAGATTGTGTTCTCAACTGTCGGTGACACTTGATAAGAGATGCCATTTGTGTGTACTTGATGAATAAAGGATCTGCTTTTAATTTGATATATTAAAGTTACACACTCTTCTGCACTGCCTCCCTGCATTCAAAATGTATAGCTCCAGCATGGATGAGGCTCCACCAGGAGGAGCGATTTTGTTTAAAATCTTCCCAAGTCTCGGAGTCAATGTTGAAGCACATTTCAGGGATGACTTTGGAGAATTTTTTATGCGTTTCTTCTAACCACCGTAAAAACACTTATCTCTCTCCAGTTTGCCATAGAAGATCTTTGGTAGATGCACTTCTGACATCCTGTCGATATGGCCTGCCAATCTCAACTGTGATTTCATCAGTAGAGTGTGGATATTTGGAATCCTACTCATGTGAGAGCTTCAGTATTTGGAACCCTGTCCTGGTATGTTGTTATCCTTATCAGTTTGAGAATGATGGGTTTACTATCTCTCCAAGATGAACTATATGCTCAATACGAAAGTGCCAACAGATGACAAAAATATATAGATGACGATCATCTAACTACTGGTATGACCTATTGATGTATTAGATAAAAGGTGAAACAATTAAGTTGATAGTTTAGTGATATAGAACAAATGATAACAGAGATAGATGAAATTGAGTGTGTGTGTGTGTGATTTAAATTTTTAACATAGCTTTAACAATATTTCAGTCATATCGCTATGATGTCTGCAGTGTGGCAGTTTATAGTGATGTCTAGCACTGGGGCATCATGCCATAGACATGTAGCATGATGTCCCATCCAGTTACATTATCCTGACACCAGGCCAACCAGTCCAAAAACTAACCTCTTAATGCTGAGTGCCAAGTGAGGCAGCTGTTAGTACCATGTTTAAAATCTTTGGTATGATTCGGTTAGATTTCAACTGACAACAGATGAAATTGATAAAGAATAATGAAATTGAAAAGAAATTAATGATGATAAAGTAAAAGGACTATAGCATTAGGACAAAGAATGCATGCAGGTAAATAGACAAATCAATAACTAAATTAAACACACATATTGGAAAAAAGAGTGCTTTAATTGATGATATTAATGAAAGGCTGAATGTTATTAGGTTGGGTGATCATAATACAAGACTGGGTAAATTTTAGGAACTACCTAGAAATGTATTACAATTTGATTTTGCTTATATATATCCAAATGTTTTATTTTGGTTAATGCAATAAAATGACCACATGTTTTCTCTGGATTTGATAAAGGTAAATGTTAAATAGCTTCTGGGTGTATTGTTGTGATTCAGGACACTGCAAAAAGTAGGCACCCATTATAGAGTCATTATGCTCCATCAAGCTTTGTTGAGTACAGTTTGCACTTTATCTGAGAGACCATCTAACACTTTCATGTTGTTAAATAAATAGATCATATTTATATTATTTAAATTTTATTAAAGGTCAAAATTAAAAAATCATTATTGTGTAGTAAAGGTGAATAAAAACTTAGTAAACATTTACCTAGAGAATCTCAACAAACAAAATATCAATGAAATGTTATAGAAGAAAAAAAATCATAACCATTATTTACAAGAAAACAATATTTTATTTTTGTTAGAATAAACAGAAATTTAGATTTGGGTATTTAAAACTTAGATTTTGTAATTGGTATCATAATAAAAATATCCTATTATTAAACATTAATGCTAAATTTTTAGAATGGAAATGTATGTCAAAGACATATATTTTGAATAGCTAATGTAAATTAACTAATGGGAATATATTTTCACTTTTGTGAAAAAATAATAGCAGAAATGCTATCACCAACAGCAATATGTTAGATGTCAAGCTAAGAGGTCCTAGCAATTTAACCTCAGAATATTCAGAAAAAGATAATAAGGTAAAAGAACTAAATATACAATTAATATGTGATGCAACCACTGATGGGTTGTTACAAAGATGTCTTTATGGACAATATGAAAGACTTTGAAAGATAATAAGTTGAACATATTAGAGAGAGAAGAAGCTGCTTAACTGTTATTAAGCAGAGAATGACTTACATAATTATAAGGAAAACAAAATTACATATGAAATTATTTTTTTGTCCTCAAGGCGTTGATAGATGAAACTCTATCCAGCTTAAGACTTTGAAAGATGAGACTATCCAGCTTAAGACTGATATCTGAGACTATCCAATTTAAGACTGTGATAGCTGAGACTCTATCCAGCTTAAGGCTTTGATAGCTGAGACTATCCAGCTTAAGGCTTTGATAGTTGAGACTCTACCCTGCTTAAGGTTTTGATAGCTGAGATTCAATCCAGCTTAAGGTTTTGATAGCTGAGATTCCAACTAGCTTAAGATAACTTAGACTCTATCCAATTTAAGACTGTGATAGCTGAGACTTTATCCAGCTTTAGTCTTTGATAGCTGAGACTCTTTCTAGTTTAAAGCTTTGACAGTTGAGACTATCCAGCTTAAAACTTTGATAGCTGAGACTCTATCCAATGTAAGACTGTGATAGCAGAGAAGCCATTCAGCTGTAGGCTTTGATAGCTGAGACTCTATCCAGCTTATGGCTTTGATAGCTGAGACTCTATCAAGCTAAAGACTTTGATAGCTGAGACTCTATTCAGATTAAAACTTTGATAGCTGAGACTCTATTCAGCTTAAGACTTTGATAGCTGAGACTCTATTCAGCTTAAGGCTTTGCTAGTTGACACTCTAACCAGCTTAAGACTGATAAATGAGACTATCCAATTTAAGATTATGATACTGAGACTTTATCCAGCTTTAGGCTCTGATAGCTGAGACTCTAGCTTAAGGCTTTGACAGCTGAGACAATCCAGCTTAAGACTGTGCTAGCTAAAACTATTCAGCTTAAGACTGATAATTGAGACTATATCCAGCTCAAGACTTTCATGGGTGAGACAATATCTAACATTTTCTGAAAGTTGGATTTTGCCCTAATCTGTTTCACAATTCATATTGTCACGGGGTTGGCATGTGCGAGACGTGTCAGAAAGATGTGATTAAAGTAGCATAAACTGTATCATATTTGTCATCATTAATTTCTGATTGATACTACCGTTTTGTAAAAAAAGATAATTTTAAACTCTTTTGTCATGATTAATGCAAACGATGTTAACATCATTAAAGTCGAAACAAGATTCTTCCGGAATTTCCTTACAGTGTACAATTATAAGCACCGTGAAAAGTACCACCTCACCAAAAAACCTCGGTAAAACAATATAGCAATTATACCGTGCACTTATAATTTCTAAACACGGTATATAATTTAACTATAAAACAAAATTTTCCAACTAGTTGCCCCAACAAATATAAGAAAATCCAAATTAGTTTGATTCAAATTGTATTGTAATGAGAGTCAGAAGTTTGAATGGTGTATTTTTGTTGCGTGCTTTGCCAAAATTTGGATAATACAAAACATCACCTCTGACACTTGCATTCTTATGTCCTGTTTTTAATAAAACCATGAAAATAAACTTTGCTATCTTTCTTGACGATATTGCAATTATTCCAAAATTATTTATTATTAGAAGCCTAATACCACATTATCGTTAAGAGGCTATCAACTTCTAAAATGTTTTTATTACATTTTTATTGGGTATATATTGCTCAGGAAAAAGTTACAAATCATATTTAAAAAAAACAACAGGCAAAGCAATACATTCTCATCCTTTTATAACATGTCGATTAACAACTTCACTTTGACTGAACTCGTTTACCACTACCTTGACTGCCATCGTTTCGAGTGAAATTTTTAAGTTTAATTTGAAATATCATAGATGATAACCCGAAGAAGGAAGTTTTTCTGTTAAACAATAAAGAATGGGCATACACGATCACTGGTTAATGTACGCATTAGCAAGCGTACGTACTCAAGTTCGAACAGATTCTCAGCCCTTATCTATTCCTGTCGAATTACTTTTTGCAAACTGTGTCCTGCATTATTTTGCATCAAAGGAAAGGACGATACTTGAAATTACCGGTACTCTAGATGACTTATTATGGTATCATAGTACCAATTGTTTTTCCATATACCTTAATGCTAATGTTTGGGAAAATAAATATATTTTCCATCCTAATAGTGCATGCATGTCACACACTTTTCTAGACAGCAGTGTTAGATTGTCAATTTGATAATAACAGAACCAGGTACTCCATTGCATACAAGAGAGATAACTCTGCTGAAACTAGACACGGTTATGAGTAATCTAGTCACATCACACATTTTCAGTCATGTGTACCACATTTTAAAAACATCATAAAAAATGCAAAATATGATGTAGATAGTAATTAATATAATCTCACATAAGGCTCAACTTTCTTTAAAGCCTAACAGAAATTACAACTCTTACATAATGCACCCACCAATCACAGCTAGTGTTTTTTTTATTTTAAATTCTGAAGGAAATGTTCGCTACACCTTAAGCTCCACCCACCTGGACATGCGCAATTGGTACCGTTATACCTTATTTTGAGTCCTATTTACTGTGTAAAACGCTCAAGCTGGTAGCTCCTAACCTGTCGATCATAATGCGTAGGCAGATCAGTGCCCATGTGCTTTGTTCAAATTTTAATTTTAAGAGAACAGTGTAGACTCTGATCTACTGATGCATTGCGTGACGGCAGATCTTGGTCAACTCTGTTAGCTGTTGGATGCGCATGCAGCATTGTTAAATATGAGAAACGTTCCATGTTCAATGCAGTAATAGAATAATAACATGTTTATAAAGTATAGGCCAAATGGAGCTCCCAAAAGTAAAACAATAGAGAATAGAAGGAAAAATAGTCGAGTGAATGAATATGTGTGAGATGAAGAAAAAAAAAACCACAATAAAACCCAAGCATTTTCTAAGTCATGAAGTACATAGAAGTACAGGAGATGGAAAACTCTTGATTAAGCGTTGTGCTTTTCAAAATGAATTTGAACTCCTTTTCTGACAGCCAATAAGCAGCGCAGTCGACTGTGCACTTGATTTCCGCCACGATCTTACCGCCGTCTCCAATAATTCACTGATGAAGACATACTGGAAATTTTATTACGATATGCATTTTCTCCTATTCACGAAAACTGCCCTTTCAGTGTCTGTGAATAAACGAATTTGTGCCAGTCCAGTTTACGATCTTATTTTGTCCATCTAAAATGCACATGACTGTTACAGGAGTCTCCGCGAAATGAGTGAACTTACTTTAATGACAGTTTTCTAATGCGTTTTACGACTGTGTAGGGTCATTTGTCGCATAAAACGTGAACCGAGTTGAGAGTAGGAACAACCATTAGACGCAGTCTGGCATACACTGGTGGATTCGTCATAGGATTTTACTTATCGTATTTAAAGAGACACTAACCATTCTCCACGCATTATCACGCGGAACAGACGTCTAGAAGAAGTGCACTTCTTTAGGTAAGCAAAACCATGTGGTTTATTTATTTATTTATTTATTTATTATCGTTAAGAGTTGCAAGGGTTGCCATCGTTCTATTGTACCAGTGTATATCAACTGGGAAAACTGAAATTTTCTCATTTGTATTAGCCATAATACAGTATGGTTTGTTACTTAACTTTCCCTTTAAGATATATGTTCTCTTGTTGAGTTGAGTTGAGTCTTAAAGATTGTCTACACATTGTTTAAGCTACATACAAAGTGTATTATTTCCTTATTGGATAGTATATGATTGGTTTAGAAAATTACCTGAATTTGTTTCCTTTAATCTTCCCTTTTTTGTATGATTTTACCGATTTGACAAATGTTCCAAGTATTTCTTATTGTATTGGAAGTGATAAACGCTTACACAGACCATATCATGAAATTGTCTTTAGTCCATAATACGTTATGAAATTTGGCCGATAATATTCATTGTTTGAACAAAGAGAAAAATGGTGCACATTGTAAGGCAGTTTTCCACATTTATATCAATTCAAGTTGCAAACAGGTATTTAAGCCATAATCACGAAAGTATGATCATCTTAAGTGGAGTAGGATTCTAGCTTATTCTATGCACTTTGTGATTTTTAATTTTACTGCACTTTATTATGACATAGTTACCAAAGAACAAATTAGAAAACTTGGAAGAGATAATTACACTATATCGAAGGTGTTAGTGAACCATTCTGCCCTGAAATTTTTTTAGCTCAATTATGTAATTACCAATAGCTCATTTGTGTAATTACCAATAGCTCATTTATGTAATTACAAATATCACGAATATTCTAAAGTATGCTCATAAAGAAAACGCAACGATAATAATTTTATATGATAACAATTTGTATACTATATTGTATGGCATTATAAATTACTTAACAGTTATAATTAATGTTTAAATAAAATAGTTATCATCTATATTTCTGGCAATATATTAATAACAGTGTTTTTAAACATCGGCTTACCGGAATTTTTTCTCTTTTGTAAATTAAATAATATCGTTCTTAAAGGGGGTCATAATTTTATTTTAACTACTGCATAAAAAGGTTAATAAATATTTGAAACAGGTGTTCCAAACGCCATTGAAGGTGGCGATGTATGTACGAAATAACTATACAAATATTTTTCCACACTTTAAAAACACTAATCAATCAATGAACTAATTATAATTGATCAGCTAATTTAAGAATTATCTATACACTGTGTTTCTTAAAAAAATATATAACCGTATTATTGCTTATTACGTATTCAGTTTCATGTATAGCAATGCAATGTAGAGAATGCACGTGACAAGGCACGTGACAAACAAGGACAAGAGATTGCATATATTCAAACAAAGTTATAATTATGATGCTTCAAGCTATCTAGTGTTAAAGAATCATTCATTTAAAACACACAGAACTCGCCTAAACGTAATAAGTCTAATATATTTTATGTTACAATATTCGACTAAGAACGAGACGCAAGCAGTGCCTTTTGCATGTATTCCTTCTGACATGTGAAACGTTTAAGTTTAGAAAATCGAGTTGTTTTCACATATGGCTAATTTAATTTGAAAAGAAGGAAGAGGTTGAAATACACGAGAGAGAGAGAGAGAGAGAGAGAGAGAGAGAGAGAGAGAGAGAGAGAGAGAGAGAGAGAGAGAGAGAGAGAGAGAGAGAGAGAGAGAGAGTGTGTGCGTGCGTGCGTGCGTGCAGGGAATGGTGAGCGGTATAATTTTCCTTCGGAGTGAACATTTACCCCATCCTAGACTGTTAACAAACAGTACGCAATATGCATTATTTATCACATTTCTTATTATCTGTATATGTTGTTTATACACAGCAAATACCTACTGGTTTTAGTCCATTATCATGCGGCACCTCGACAATCATGTTCTCTAAATGCAGCCGAGTTAAGAAGCCGCTTGAATGTTTCTAATCCAAAAAGTCGTTTTCATTCTTTATTTTCTTACTTCAAACAGGAATTGTAGACTAAACTCCATATTATTATTAACTGAAATGCTGTTGATCTCACCCATAAATGATTTTTAGTTTGAAAAAATTACCACGTTGCATCTTGGACGGAAAATGTTGTGGTACATTGTGCCGTAATTATTTTTTTAAAACAATTTATTATAAAATTGACGTAACTTTATTTTCTATTGGCAACTTATTACAAATTCTTTGTCCTTGTTCCTTTAATGCCGATCATACTTCTATTAATAGTATTTAAGACAATTTTAAGAATTTTCCAGTAAGAATCAGTTTTTGAAGTCTACACACTTTGGTATTTGTCTGAATTGTCACTGGTATATTGTAACAATATATTCAAATTAGTTTCTTTGAGATGTCTATGTATAGCCAAAATGCTTAGTGAAAACAATATTGATCGAAGCACTTGATCCAAAACTTTGCATGTAACAATTAGTCTGCTTACAAAAGGGACCAATGCCTGGTCACATGATTTCAGATCTATAAGTATCTATCTTTAAAACTACCTAATGTACTCTTTTACAAACTGAATCAAGCTGAACAGACCAAGATCTACCGTCGCATAATGCGTCAGACGATCTGAGTCCATGCGTTTTGTTAGGACTAATCAGTTTACCCCTCCATACTGATCTGATGGCGCATAATGCATCGACAGATCAGGGTCTGTATTGTTTGCATTTGAACCTGAATTATAAGAAATAACACATCTATTAATACTTGCAAATTAGTATTGAATACTGCATTCCTCCTACCGCATTTAGTATCCCCGGAAAAATGACGGATTTATGTTAGGGTGCCTTTACATACTGGTATGTGCATGCGCGCTCGTAGGGATGCGCAACTCCTCTTCTACCGTTTAAATTTGAAGGATTTTATTCAAAGCTTTGCGTTGCCACAACATTTTAAATATTAAAACCTATAATGATAAGTCTTGATATTTTAGCGAGGATAACTAATGTATGCATACTTTTCCATAACTGCTAGTAAACTTGGACTGAGTAACATCAGAGGCGGGAGTCCACTTCGCATGACTTTTGAGTGGTACAGCATGCAAGATACGCTTTTTAGAATTGCCCGGGGGTAACGACCAAAGTCTGCTTATGAAATATAATTACTTTACCCCTTATAATATTAAGTGCCTTAGTGAGGTGTTTTGTAGATGTCTGGAACAATTTTAAAATTTGCCTGTTTCTTTTTTTTTTTTTTTTTTTCATTTTTACGGCACATTTTACTCATTACTGGCTATATCATCTACAAGATATTGGAAATGAAGCGCATTTCCCAAGGATTCAACAAAGTATTCGACGCTGGCTGGCAAGTACAGGCGGCGAACCCACAACCTTTGGATTAAGAGTCCGATATTTTACAAAACTACCGCGGCTCCATGGGGAGAGGACATTTTGGTATAAAGACATCAATGTGGTTCACGATAACTTAGAAAAGCGGCTATATTTCGCTTTACCGTAGAATATTAGTTTATTTTTCTATTTTAAGCGGCTATATTTCGCTTTACCGTAGAATATTACTTTTTTCTATTTTTGATTCTTAAAATTGTTTTAAAAAGCAAGTGTAACTATAAAACCAAAGCTTAGATTGGTTTAATTGATATAAAAATGTACGGTTTATCAAATGTAACAGATAAAAAAATCGTTGAAACGTTCTGCTTGACATTTGTATTGGCTTAGATTTAAATTGGCGATGATTTTCAGAGATAATATATATATATATATATATATATATATATATATATATATATATATATATATATATATATATATATATATATATATATATATATATATATATATATATATATATATACATACATACATACATACATACATACATACATACATACATACATACATACATACATACATACATACATACATACTGTCTCTTAAACTTGACAATGCATATAATAAGGCATTAGAAAGCTAAAGGTTTGGCTATATGGGATAACATCAGTATTAAAAACGTAGTGTTTGCGAAACTTAGATTTGATTTAATTTTGCTATTATTGTCAGACGCGTAGAATGTGAGATTAACAACTTGTATTCGAAGCGCTGAAACGTTCTAAATTTTTCCTCCCATGCCTTTTATGGATTTTTTAATTCCTATGGTGAGAATTCATCAAAATGGACTGAGAAGATTGCAAGTTTAACTAAAGTACACTGAAATTCGATCTCACGGTAGCGTGAACGTGAAGTTAAAATATTAGAATTTCGTTTAAAATGAATAAACCTATTTGCATCATACATAAAGTGCTGGGGTGGAGTTGCGGAGGGAAAGGTGTTTCCCCCTTACAATGAGATTGTTTGGTCATTAATCTTAAATTCGATCCATGTTTTTGTTATTAATTATCGATGCCATCCATGGCATTAAACAATATAAAATCTATATTTGTTCATTTGAAGGGGTTAAATAACCAGCACTTATTCTTAGAGATATTATAACTTCAATTAGAAATGAAATTTTCAATTAGAATTACTTGTTCTTTTGGGAGAAATTTGTTTTACGCCTGACATAAATGATATCTTTTTCCCGATTTGCTAGGCTTGATTTATTGTCTTATGATAATTTTAACATTGGAATTAGGACAAGGCTTCAACAGACACCATGATTTCACACACCGGAAACAGGGTTCCAATCTGCCTGTTATAGTAATAAATAAACAAAACAAATAAAGGTACGAAACAACCAATGAAAAATACATGAGTAAAATTAACAGCAACCAAGCAAGGAAAGAAAGAAATGCAAAGAATGCAATTAAACTTCACCTGCCCACTTATTGGGATGCTTATCCGAACAAGCGACTAATGGAATCAACCTTTTGCCCTCTGATACATTCCATGCAGATTCCATTTGACAAACCTTAGATTTTTTTTAAATTTCAATTTTAATTTTAATGCAATTTAAAAATAATTACCAAGTGTTGTAAAGATTGTTAGCGTTTCGACTTTTGTGTGAATCTGAAAGTACTCGAAAACTTCATACCCAACATTGTTTTAATATATTATTAAATTCTATACCTACAGATATACTTACATTCAGACATACAGACAGACAGACATACCGTGGCCCATAATGTGGCCTCCGCTTTCATATGGTGGTGTAGGTCTAACCAAGCCTATACGATAGTTCAGTATCAGATATCACGTTAATCAGAAGAAAAAAAAAGAAAACTTGATGGAAGTTTGTATTCAGTAATCTATATTGCTATATCAATCATTGCACAGAGTCGGGTGGGCCTATAATAACAAGTCATTTAACGAGTTTTAAGATTATCGTATATAACCGTGTATTAAATTATTTAATCTAACATCATAAACACTGTTATTCTGTCGCAGAATGCACTATCTTATTAGAGTTTAGATGTTTGTTATATTTATTTTTGGAAGAGAGCGGGGTTGACCCAGATCTACAGGCCCACACTTTGCCTGCAAAGCAGAATCTACGCAGATCGTATTTGAACGCCTTTTGTACACAAATATTACATCGACCTTCTTTCATGTACGCTAGTATATCAATCGTCAGTGACTCATCATGAATTCTTGTAAAATATTCACATAATCATATACGTACACGCATCCGAACTCACAGACAGACACAAACACACACAAACACACAAGGAACAGAAAGTTTTGATACAGGAGATTTGATCCATCTCTATTCCCTTTATGACTTCGTTTCTGTACGTCCGCATGTGTAAATAGGTTTATCCTTCACTCAGTGTATATGTATGTAGCTCATTTTGTCTATTTGACTACATGTATATATGTCTGTATTATTTTTTTCAAAGTGAACATTTTCAGTTCTTATCAGTATGGCACTACAGACAACACAAACAACAATTAAGACGTTGAAATGGCAGCTACTATAAATAATAAATTTCGCAACACAGCATAACCAGGAACATCAAGAACCAAGGAACAAAGATATATATATATATATATATATATATATATATATATATATATATATATATATATATATATATATATATATATATATATATATATATATATATATATATATATATACCGAATCTGACAGTACTGCCACCACCATCAAGAATAAGACTCACGCAAACTAACACATACAGATATTTAGATTTTCTCTATACGATACAACCATGAACATCAAGAATACAGAAAAATATATTTTGATGAGAAAATACTTAAAATATATTTCCACTATAAACGTCAGTTGTCATCAACTGACAGCGTACACTGTCTCTAATCATTTACGTCCTTAAGCAGGACGTAGAAATAAGTCGCTGCTTACCACTAACCAAAATCAACGTATTTCTAAATCGTAATATATATATATATATATATATATATATATATATATATATATATATATATATATATATATATATATATATATATATATATATATATGTTTTTAAAGAACATTCAAAAATGTCCCTGGGAACTGAATTTTCGTCCACCAAATATTAATAAAATATGATGAGACGTACAATTTTTGAGTTTCAAAATCTATGCAGGCAAAACATATTTAACACAAAAATGTTTTAAAAAAACATAAGCGTAAGGAAAAAATTTACACTTTATTTACCTTTTGTGCAGATAATATGTATTTCATAGATATTATCGCTCTCCAATCATTTTCGACCCAAAATGGTTACTTTTCTTTCAAAAGAAAACACAATACAAAATAAAATAAAACCTTAAAAAACCAAAAAAAAAAAACAACATTACTAAGGAACAACATTGATTACACGAACTTGTTGAATACTTATTAATCGGAGATTTGGATATTCTTAAAAACCGGTAGTATACTATCAAATTAAATGGATGGATGGATGGATGGATAGATAGATAGATAGATAGATAGATAGATAGATAGATAGATAGATAGATAGATAGATAGATAGATAGATAGATAGATAGATAGATAGATAGATAGATAGATAGATAGATAGATAGATAGATAGATAGATAGATAGATAGATAGATGAATGGATGGATTCATGGATGTATATATGCATGCATATATACACACACGCATACAGACGCACATACATACACACGCACACATGTATTTACATACATATACACGCTCACACACACGCGCTCCCGCACATGCTTGCATACATACATACATACATACATACATACATACATACATACATACATACATACATACATACATACATACATACATACATACATACATACATACATACATACATACATACATACATACATACAATGTATAATCTATCTGTAATTGCTACTATGATATATATATATATATATATATATATATATATATATATATATATATATATATATATATATATATATATATATATATATATATATATATATATTCTCTTATGAAGCTGAATAGGCTAAAACTCTTGATGTAAATCACAGAAGAAAATGAAAATAATATTTTAGTACCTGTGAGGTTCACCCTCAATCCATGTACATTCCATTTTTATTTTAATCTATCATGCCGCTCATGTCACAAGAAATCATACAGCTTTACTCATCTCAAGAGTATTTCTCGCGTCTTTTACATGGTCATGATGTTAAAGTTGGTGTTTTGACCCACGTCACTAACATTCATGTTCCATCCATTCATATATATTTAGAGACGACCGAACAAAGCATACTACGGAATGGGTCGAAAATTTTATTTCTCTTCAAGGGGTCAAAGGAAGTGTATTCAACTTTTAAGGAGTTCGTGCTGAAGTTAGTTTCACTGCCCCTTAGGCAATGGTCATTTCAGGTGATGGTCATTTCAGGTGATGACCATCGTAATTCAAGTTCATCAAGATAACCAACATTCTTCGGCGCAAAATGAACATTTTAAATCAAATTGTTTTAGTTTCTACAGACTGAGATTTATCCAACATTTTTTTTTTATCGTGAGTGGTTACGAGTATTGGAGGGACTTTAATTGCACGACCTCATACATCTAAGTGTCTTTTAAAGCTGAGTTTGCACGGGATGTGTTTAATACACAATTGAATATCATTAGACATGTATTCATTTATCTGGAAAACCACCGGATTTTATTTATCAATTATTCATGTCTCCTTCAGAAATAATCAAAATTTCTCGATCGAGTAAATCTATAAAAAAGCAAACTCGGATTGAGCAAGTAGACTTTTACACAATAGCATAAAATGAAGGCTAAAGTAGTTTTCATCAATAAAATATCAAGTTTTAATTTCGAAGCAACTATAGGAAATTGTTTTTGTTAACGTTTCATAATACATTTTTTGTGTTCTTGGATTTGTAATTGATATATAGACTTTTAGAGCAGGTAGTTAAAGTTAATGTTTTTCAAAAAATAATGATTTTGGATTAAATTTAACGTACAGAGGCAAATAAATCATTCCATCTTCCATAAAGAAAAGTCAGTAACCCGCATTGAACAACATAGCACATACTATTTTGTCAGAATGGCATTCAGAAGCAGAAGAAAAGTCTAAATTGCAAGATGAAAACACAAAACAAACAAAAACAAACAAAACAAACTTACATTATTATTTAAGGCAATAAAGAAACAGGTTATGTAACATACTCTCCAAGATTCCAAAACTAAAAGGGGGAAGCGCTGAATGTAGCGATAAACACTTGCGGGAGTCAAGTCAAACAAGGGACACGTTAGAGGTCGAATTACTGCCGTTTTATCTAGACAAAAAAATCCGACTATAATAATTTACTGCTCGAAGTAACGAAAATCACTTAGCAGACTTACTATAAGGATAAGTATGGGGAAAGTGGCATGTGCTCAGTAAAAAGCAATCATCCGTAATTTTATTCATGATCTTAGTTTTTTAAATTATAAAATGTGAAATTGTTCTTTGTACCTCTGAAAGGTGCGTTTCTCGATATTTAACCCTTAAGTTCCTTCAGCTTAAAACACGAATAGGTTACTAGTAACAATCTTTTACTTCAATTAAGTAATCAATTAACTTTTTAGGAATCATTTATAATGCGACAATATTTAATCACCGTTTCCAAATATTTGTTTTTTTTTAAAAGAATACAAAACATAAGCAGTTTTAAAAATCGTATCAAGGACGCTTCTGATACGTACTGAACTAACAAAATATACCTACCTGAAATAATGCTTCATAAAATTTCTTTAAATTTCTAAATTTCTCAAAAATGCTAAATTTCTTTAAAAAATTATCGGATTAAGATTGCTTTTGATATTTCTACTTCTGTCATTACTAATTTTGACAGTATTACTTTTGTTATTACTAATTCTGGGTTCAACGTTGTTGTTTTTTTTTTTTTCAGAAGTAGGATGAAAAGTATGCAATAATTCCTAAAATTATAAGCTAGTCAACCTTTTATTCATATAAACCTTGCTGAAAATTCATCAAATTTGAAGAAATGCTCAAAAATTATCCTCAGAGATGAAGTCGTTTTCTTGACATAGCCATATTTTCGTTACAGATTGCTGCAAACTTTTCAGTCAAAAAACTCATTGTTGCCAACAAAGAAATTAGAAAAAAATGTTAAAATATCAATTTGAGAAAATTTGACATGTTGATATATAATAAAGCCTGAGCCTCGTATACGTCATGGATCCAATAGTCTTAATTCAACCTGATGATGTGGATCAAACAGTCTTAATTCAACTGATGATGTGGATCCAATAGTCTTAATTCAACCTGACGATGTGGATCCAATAGTCTTAATTCAACCTGACGATGTGGATCCAATAGTCTTAATTCATCCTGACGATGTGGATCCAATAGTCTTAATTCAACTGATGATGTGGATCCAATAGTCTTAATTCAACCTAACGATCTGGATCAAACAGTCTTAATTCAACCTAACGATGTGGATCCAATAGTCTTAATTCAACCTGACGATGTGGATCCAATAGTCTTAATTCAACCTGACGATGTGGATCCAATAGTTTTAATTCAACCTGACGATGTGGATCCAATAGTTTTAATTCAACCTGACGATGTGGATCCAATAGTCTTAATTCAACCTGATGATGTGTAAAGAATTCATAATTTTAAATCTTAGGGCTGATAACATATAAGCGAACTTGGCGATTACCAATGGAGTAAATTTAATAAGGGCGCCAAATTTGAGAGGATTTAAATGGTGATGGGCGTTAGTTGCTATTCTTCTATGGCCGCCCATAACAACCAATAATCATAAGATGAATAAGATATAAATGATTTGATTATTTAAGGTTATGCACGGAATTGTTGATGTAAAAACTGTAAACCAAATTGTAAAGATAGGAATGATCCCCGAAACATGTATAATGCGACTAGATTTATAATAATGTGAGAAAAATTCATCACATGCTATATTTTCATCCCTTCATTCGTTTGGTCTAGCAATAAATGTGACACGAAATAAGTTAGAGAGGCACGCATATTCATAATTGCGCAAACATTTTTTTTTACCGCTGTCATCTGTTACTGATTTCACGTGTATGCCCGGAAAGGAATCGAGACGTACGAGGTTGCGATTAAAATGTCTAGAATGGGTTTCTTCGATGGAATCGTTTTAATCCTGTTTCATTACCCATGTCTACTGAGATTATTTCTGTCTCAACTTTGTCTTTAAAACCCTGAATAGCATTAGCCACTTAGATTAGAGTCATCTGCTGCGATGCGTACGAAATAAATCCCATTTCATTATTTCAGTTTATCAGTTCTCTCAGACTTGGACTTTGCATTCTACCTTCATACTCGTTAGGTTATGTATGTGTAGGTCATGTCACACGTACTTAGACAAAATTTCGTGTAATATTGCCTGCACTGTTTCCAGATTTGTATTATTTATAAGTGGAGTACAGTGTCTAGTGTGCATGTAACGGAGGGATATATGCATCGCTACGTCAGTCTCTCTGTCAATAAATATTTGCATTTCCGGAGCATAACTCCACCAAGTTCTTGAAAGGTATGGCTATTAATATTTAATTTAATTTATGCTGTGTACCTGAATTTTGTCATGTTCGTGATTGAGAGCTGCGGAGTTTTGCCTACTTGACCTTTGCCATGATCATTATTGGTAAACAAGAGCT
Source organism: Potamilus streckersoni (assembly GCA_016746295.1). NCBI lineage: Eukaryota > Metazoa > Mollusca > Bivalvia > Unionida > Unionidae > Potamilus > Potamilus streckersoni. The sequence continues at coordinate 385,938 of JAEAOA010000606.1, read as the reverse complement.
TTACTAAAATTTAAGTTCAAGTCCTAACTTTGCTTAAGAGTTGATGGTTGTTGGAATGTTCCATTAGTTTTCCAGAAAAAAAATATTGATTCGCAGGTCTTGTGATATATGTATATGTCTAGGTTTGATAAACAAATTTTTCATTCCTGTTTTAAGATCAGTCTTTAGAATCGTTTGTAATTGTATTCAGATAAACTTTTATAAATTATTCATTTGAATTACAAAGTGCTCATTGAATTTGTGGAGTAAAACTGCGTTGGGATTTTTGAGAATTCAAAGGCATTCTGGATTACATTATTGAAGAACATCAGGGCATTCAAGACTTGGAATTCATTCTGAACATTCCATACATTTGGACATGTGATAAGACATTTAGAAGGATTTAATTCGAAAGACTGTAAGTGTCTTTTGAATTTTTACTTTGTATTCTAGGTAATCAAAGTACTTGTTGAAGTTGCTTAAATTGTTGGTTTCACTTCCTTTCTGTTAGATATTTTAAGACCAAGAGTCATGTATGTATGTATGTATGTATGTATGTATGTATGTATGTATGTATGTATGTATGTATGTATGTATGTATGTATGTATGTATGTATGTATGTATGTATGTATGTATGTATGTATGTATGTATGTATGTATGTATGTATGTATGTATGTATGTATGTATGTATGTATGTATGTATGTATGTATGTATGTATGTATGTATTCACGGTTATTATTGCTAGTTATTCCTTTGCTTGAAGATAAAAAGATGAGCATTTATAATGTGTTCTTAGTATACACTACTGGTCAAATAGGTAGATCTTAGTATAAACAACTAGTCAAATATGTAACCTTTAGTATGCATAGCTAGTCAAATATATACTTATTAGAATACATGACTTAGGTAAATGTGTACTTTTTAGTACACATAACTAGTCAAATGTGTAGCCTTTAGTATATGTAACGTAGTAAAATATGTACAGTTTAGAGAAAAGTTACAGGTAACCCCCCCCCTCTCTCTCTCTCTCTCTCTCTCTCTCTCTCTCTCTCTCTCTCTCTCTCTCTCTCTCTCTCTCTCTCTCTCTCTCTCTCTCTCTCTCTCCATCAGTGTGCACACTATGCTTTATCTTGTTCTGATCGTTCGAAAATGAACCAATATAAAACTCTATTCCAGGATCCGAGTAACTAATGTTTCCTTCCGCCAAAATACCTCGTTACATGATGTTTAAGCTGTGCGATGAATTTCTTCGTTCTTTTATGTCTCATAGTGTTTAAAGTCCCCTTTCTTCATCTAATTTTTACACGTCTTTTCTGCAACATCCATGGTTTTATAGTTGGCGTCATCCTAGATAAAGCCAACCAGAAATCGCTATCTGTACATTCGACTAAGTGACTGGTCTCAGCATTGTCTCATTTTTTTTTTTTGCCCTTACTCTTCATAGTTGTTTTCCCTTTAACATGATTTCAAATTCCAGTACCCCGATTTTCGATGCTCATATTGTGGTGTGGATTTTTAACTCAGCTTTAACAATGTCTAAGTCATATCGCAACGATGTTTGCAGTTGTAGTTTATAGTGATATCTAGCACTGGAGCATCATGCCGCATACAAATAGCATGGTTTCCCACCAGGCCAACCAGTCCTAACACTAACCTCTTAATGTTGAACGTCTAACGAGGCAGTTGTTAGTACCATTTTTTTATAAGCCTTTGGTATGACTCGGCCGGGATTCGAAAACGCGACCTCCTGCCATCTGAGCCCTCTAAACCACTAGTATCTTTCAAACAAACATTGTAAAACAAACATTACTAGAGCTGATAATTTTTACATAGAACTTGTGATAAAGTTCGTGTAAACAAAATACAATAAATTTCTGACTCTCACACTTAACGTACGCATTTATTAGCATATTGAGAACTGCTTGAAAAAAATCGTTAAAAATTGGCTTTAGCGTGAGAAAAGGTAACTCACATTTAGATATATAAGGAAACATTCTCAAGTTAACTTCTCTTGTGAACTACCCCAGACTATACACAGGATACAAACGAAATGAAAGTATTCAGCAGTTTAAATCTCACCTCTCTCAGCCTTTATAACATAATTTAAATTGCCTGAAAGCAATCCGGCACAATACGTTAAGTCTTTATATGGACCGTTTAGTGCATGGGCTATTAACCAAACAGAGAAAATATGTCGCGGCACATTGCTAAGTAGTATCGTTTTACGGAAAGTAATTGAAAGTACAAGTTAAGTATTCCATTCCGTGAACCGTAGCATGAAAATAAATACAGAAACATGTATTGCTACATAGGACTAAACACGTTATTACAGTATAACACCCTTTATACGTTACCTATGAACACATATACAATGAATGTAAATTGCGATACTCACACATTGAAGTATATAGTAAACGTTTTCTTCATCTTAGGTGATAAAGTCAGTGAAGCAACATTTTCGAATTAAAGATTTTTGGAAGACACACACTGAGGTTTGTCATTTAAAAAATACTTTTATAAATCTGATATGGAAATGGTCGATGTTATCATAAGTATTCACTTTTATTTTTCGTCTTTGTTTAGCCACTCCCAACTGTCGTTATAAAGTGAGGTATGATGCGAATGAGTTAATGGAAGATGGAACTGTCTAGTGGTCTAGAAAACATGGTGACAGGTGTTTTAGCGGGAGATTACACGTGACCTGTTCACAAAGGACAAGATTGTGAAACGTATTTCACTTAAACATGCAAATTCTATATTAAGGACACAATTTTACTGTAAAAGCAATCGTATTAAAACTCCACGTTGTTAATCAAGTGAATTTACAAACAAACAAAGAGCCGTCACTTCATAAAACTTTCGTTACTCGGGCCGAACATTTATGAAATGCTTGGGTCTCGGACCAAGCATTTGCTAATCTACTTGATCTGACTATCGCGTGGCTCCTCGAGATCCCCCAACCGCCAGTGATCCACGTTTGACGAGATCTCGCTACTCAACTCCAGATTCCGGTTGAACGAGATTAATTGAGTACTTGGCACTTAGAGGTAAACTATTTCCAAGTCCATCGATCATCATTGCATAGCATTTTCAGCCATCGCTACTTTGCTTCTGTGTAATAAAAGTGTATTTGACAACATTTGTCCAGAAGAGCTGTGATTGATAACGATTATACTTTGAATAGAAGGTCTGAGGACATCGTAACGTTATCTAATTTCAGATGTCGACAAATAAAATTATAACGTTACTTTTGAAAGCTGGTTTCTGATTGGCTGGATGTGTAAACTCAATCTCAAACACAAAATAAAAAGTGTATCATCTCCAGAAAAGATCTCAAAAATAAGAAACCACTTTAAATGTCTAAAATGGTTAGAAGTATATACATATTTAGAGGAAAAAGTATAAATATAACTGTGAAATTTTGTTTTTTCATTCTATATGAGTAACACCATGAAATCTCAGTGTCTTGAAATTCCTATCGAAGTTCAGATTTTATTTTCAAGACGTTTTAATCGAATAATAAAATTCACAACCAATTATATTTAATAACAAAATTTATTATTTTATTATTAAAATAATAACGTTCTCAATCATAGATTGCTTCAATGCTCAAATACTAGCATTTATGCGCATATAGCTCCTCCCACCGACCGTTAAACTTCATAGCGTACCGCACGCTCACGTGCATTAAGCGAGTGGAGTGCAATATGAAGGTGTTAAATACATTTTTGGCCATTTTTATTAACAGCTAAAGAAGAGAGTTTATGTGTATAACTTACGTTGAATTGTAATGACCCTGTATAGCGTCTATATCTAGCTAAATCTGAAACATTTGTATCAAAAAAGTAAAAGAATATTGCGTCAAAGCAATTTGTATGTGTCAGTCTATGAAACATTTACTGGTATGTGGCCGTCCTTGAAATATCTGCTTTAGTTCATTCATAAAAAATTGTTTATGTTAGAAAATAGTTTCTTTGCACGTGGGGTACAGTATGAAGGTGTTCAATATCGTGGAATATTGCACGATTCTGACAATGTAAAGTTAACGGTGAAAAAAGATGAGCATATAATAACATAAGGTAATTTAAGCCCAATGCCATACAGTACTTTAAGCCCAATGCTATGCAGCACAATAAGCCCATTGACATGCACCACTTTATGCCCAGCGTCATGCAGTACTTTAAGTCCAATGTCATACAGTAATTGAAGCCAAATGTCAAATATCATCGTTAAAAAATTTGTTATGGCTCGAAATGTCTCGAAACCCTCTTAAATCATTGTATCTGGTTGTTTTTGGATTGTTTTATTAATAGCGCGAGCCATAACAATCCAAAAACAACCAGATACAATGATTTAAGAGGGTTTCGAGACAATCCCGAGCCATAACAAGTCACATATCGTGCAATACTTTAAGCCAGAGTCATGCAGTAATTTAAGCTGAATGTCATACAGTACCTTCAGCTCAATATTATGCAATAATTTAAGCACGCTGTCATACAGTAATTCAATCCCAATGTCATAATTTAAGTCCAATATTGTACATTAAACCAACGTCATACGGTGCTTTAAACCCAGTATCGGACAGCACTTTAAGCCAAAGTCATACCGTACTTTAAGCCCAAAGTATAAAGTATTTTAAGCCCAATGTCATACAGTACTTTAAGCTCAATGTCACACAGTATTAAAAGCTCAATGTCATCCAGTACTTTAAGCTCAATATTATAGAGTGCTTTAAGCACAATATTATGCAATACTTTAACCTCGGTGTTGTATAGGAGTTTTAGACCAATGTCCTACAGTACTTTGAGTTCGGTAACATATTATAATTTAAGGCCAATGTCATGCAATAATTTAAGTCCAGTGTCATACAATAATTTAAGTCCAATATCATACAGTAATTTAAACCCAATAGCATACAGTAATTTAAGCCCTGTGTCATATAGTAGTTCACACGAACACTAAAGATTACAACAATACAGAATTGTATAGAGCGCGCATCACAAAAAGTGACACAACACGTACTATCTTGGATATATATGTTGAAATAAAACAATCCAAAAAACAACCAGATACAATGATTTAAGAGGGTTTCTAGACTTTTCGAGCCATAACAAATTTTTTAACGATGATAACCATTTTATATTTTATCGGGACTTATGATATTGGTTCAGAACATATGTATCGGTTTATGACACTTGAGCATGGTTCCGGATTTGTGACGCTGGTTCAGGTTGTTATAAAACCATGCTTTGATAAGCATGTTATTACTTACTGGCCAATCAGAAAGCTCCAAGAAATGGATGTTTTATTTTCTGCTGATATTATTGAAAGAGTTCCCCATTTTTATGAGCTAACAAAAAGGGATATGTGAGAAATTGCTGTTGCTCATATTGCAGGATTTGTAAATTTGCTTAATACATTTTTTTAAAACAATATTTTGATGATTAAACCTTTATTATATAATAATTTTCCATATGTAGCACGTGTAATACATAACTTGTAACGTCACAATTAACACCAGGATTTAAAGCAACTTTCCACGAGGATTCAGGATATCTTTCAACGTTATTTCATTCTGCGATTTGATAATCAGTATTGTCAGGAAATGATAAATAAACTCTTACATTGGTGTTTATTGCAAATGAAAGTTTTTAAATTCTAAGAATAATTTCAATCTTTAACTCGTCATATCCGCAACGATAGAAATGATTCGACTTGTTTCATCAATTTCATTTAAAATTAACACTTCTGTAAGATATTATATTTATCTTAGAATAAATGTGACTGAATTCAGTAAGTACGTAATACCAGACACATAATTGGTTAAAATGACCGGTTCAACATTATTAAAGAAACAGCATCGAAAAAGAAAATTATGGCCGTTACCTGTTTGACGCTCTCAAGAAAATGAAGGATCAGCAATAAGACTATATCTAAATAAAAAATTCAAATTAAGAGGCTCACTAGCACTTATGTCCACCTGTTACACAATGCTAAATAAAAAGGGTTGATTGGCAGAAATTGTCTTGAAGTTTACTGTGGAATATAACATTCCAACTACAGCTAGCGAGTCATTTTATTGTAACCAGCGTTCATACAAAAGGTCAGTTCAGTAATAATAGTAAAATTACACACACACACACACAAACACACACACACACACACACACATATATATATATATATATATATATATATATATATATATATATATATATATATATATATATATATATATATATATATATATATATATATATATATATATATATATATGCATGTATCATGTATGGTCCACAGACTTTGCATTTTTGATCTATGTGGATCACAATGCTGAAGTCAGATCATCGACCACAAAGACGTAGGCAGTTTCTCTCGGATCGTGGCAGATCGTTCCATCAGATGATATGTATTAGTATATATAAGTTGGTAATGGGGAGGTTCTGCCTCAAACTTGAACGATGCTGTTCGAATTTTTCAGGTTATAAAGCACTGTCTTGAAAAAAAGTGGGAGTGAATAACTTATATAATGTGAAAATCTGGTGAATGTAAATCAATTAAAAAAATGCAAAGGTGAGGGGTAGTCAATCCATTTTTGAAGAAGAGAAAATGTAGAAAATATTGAAAATGCAAAGAAATTTAGAAATATACGATCACCTTTTGTTCCATTATATCAACATTTAAAAATTTACAAGCACTCATGTTCCAAACACTATATGTCCGATATATATATATATATATATATATATATATATATATATATATATATATATATATATATATATATATATATATATATATATATATATATATATACATACTTACATACATACATACATACATACATACATACATACATACATACATACATACATACATACATACATACATACATACATACATACATACATACATACATACATACATACATACATACATACATACATACATACATACATACATACTTTTACGAAAGTACTTTTACGAATTATGAAGGATCTGAATAATCTGTTTCGTAAAACTCTTAGTAATGTTCTACTGCGTGGCTAGAAGGGAGGATAGAGAGAAAAGGGGGAAATTCGGACTCTCTCAAAGACAAGGTGTCATGCGTAATGGTGTCGATGCAGCAACATCTTTTGGGGAAGAGCTCTTGCAGCAAGAGGTAGCGGAGATCGCTGTAAATACGAACAAAGTTTTATGACTGGGGCTTTAATTATCCTTTATTAATATATATGAATTATGTTCTAAAGATACTTATTCATACAATACATATTACAATACATTTGAATAATTTCTCTGTGATCTACTACTTCAATTGCTTGTAAAATTCTCTGCATTTTAGAATGTGATACAAGTGATTAAAATATTGCTTGAATTCAAAAAGCCTAAAATTCAATAGTTATGACTGATTTTATAATCATTTCAAGGAATTTATTTTGTTTCATATAATTTAGAATAATAACCTGCAAACGATCACTGGACATTATACTGTATTATCTAAGGAATACTATGAAGCTAGCGAATTCATACAAATGAACATAGAAACAATAAAATATTTCATTACATTATAGTAGTACATAAAAAGAGAACTCACAAAAATATTGCGACTACAAGTTACTACAAAAATCTTTAAAGTAAGTAATAGGAAATTCTTACCTGGAAATACGAACACAGTTCTCTGACTGGGGCTTTAATTAACCGAAGTTTTCAGATAGAGTCAGCCTTTATATATTCCAAAATGACGTAAAGATTCCGAAATTTGCGTGGAATAACTACGTGTCGGAATCAGAATTGTAAAGAGGCTGCCGCTTCTGTTCAATAACGTACGTGTCCAAATCAGAATGTCCATTTTAAGTTATTTATTGTAAAGAGGTTATTGCTTTTGTTCAACCCTTAACATGGATTATGGCCAATTTTGGTAAATCGTTTTTTTTTTTTTGTTCCACTCGTGACATGGATTATCACTCGTAACATGGAGCAATAATTGAAAAGAAAATGAGACCTGATTTGTTAGGCTGATTTTCAAAGAAAAGAAAGAGAGGAAATCGTTTATTGTTATGAATTACAAGTAAGTCGGTTATTATGACATCCAAGCTATGAAACTGAACAATGTTATTTAATTTTGTAGCTAATATCAATTTGTAAGGAATAATGATTCGTTCAGTTGAAAAGAAGCGAGTAAATCGTTTATTGTTATGAATTCTGAATCAGGCGATTTAGGATTACATTTGTGAAAGGCGGCTTCTAAGGTAAGTCGGTTTTTATTACATTCAAGTCATTGAATTGAACCAAGCTATTCAATTTGTAACTAATCCCAATTTGTAAGGACCAACATAGTTCTATATTCTTTTTAATTTATCTACCCAAATTTGATATGAACCAACATAGTCCTATATACTTTTTAATTTCTCTACCCAAATTTTATATCCTAATATATAACACCGCTAGAAAATGTACTTATGTACTATTTTGTATGTTTGCAATCCTTTTGTAAATTGTTAATATACTTCTATTATTAGCTTCTATTTCATTCATATTTGCAAAATAAATAAAGCGGACTTAAAGATGGAAGATAGTCTAAATGAAGAAAGTAGAACACTGCAAAAATGCATGACTAGTGGCCCAAACAGTGAAGATGCAGTCATTCGATCACGTTCAAGGACATTAAAACGGTTGATAATAGTTGAAATGAAGAACCAACAACAGGGAATTAAAAACATTTAAAGCTATTTACAGTTAATACAATTCATTATTAGTCTTTATTTCGCATTGTTGACCATAATATTGTTTTAATTCTTTATCTTTCTCTCTTTGTTGGTTAGTTTGTCTTACAGTTTCATAGGTCCAGAGTATGAGAAAAAAAAAACACCCCACCGTTTTCGACCGATTGTCACCCTTGGCGTACGATGATAATCCAGAGAGAGAGAGAGAGAGAGAGAGAGAGAGAGAGAGAGAGAGAGAGAGAGAGAGAGAGAGAGAGAGAGAGAGAGAGAGAGAGAGAGAGAGAGAGAGAGAGAGAGAGAGAGAGAGAGAGAGAGAGAGAGAGAGAGAGAGAGAGAGAGAGAGAGAGAGAGAGAGAGAGAGAGAGAGAGAGAGAGAGAGAGAGAGAGAGAGAGAGAGAGAGAGAGAGAGAGAGAGAGAGAGAGAGAGAGAGAGAGAGAGAGAGAGAGAGAGAGAGAGAGAGAGAGAGAGAGAGAGAGAGAGAGAGAGAGAGAGAGAGAGAGAGAGAGAGAGAGAGAGAGAGAGAGAGAGAGAGAGAGAGAGAGAGAGAGAGAGAGAGAGAGAGAGAGAGAGAGAGAGAGAGAGAGAGAGAGAGAGAGAGAGAGAGAGAGAGAGAGAGAGAGAGAGAGAGAGAGAGAGAGAGAGAGAGAGAGAGAGAGAGAGAGAGAGAGAGAGAGAGAGAGAGAGAGAGAGAGAGAGAGAGAGAGAGAGAGAGAGAGAGAGAGAGAGAGAGAGAGAGAGAGAGAGAGAGAGAGAGAGAGAGAGAGAGAGAGAGAGAGAGAGAGAGAGAATTTTGATGAAATTGTGTAACATGTTTATAGTATTTCATTATTTGCGTCCGCACGAATTCTTCTGGTGGTAGCAACGTCTTATGAAATGAAAAAATACTTATGTACTGCACAAAGCATTTATTTTATATTCTGCGAAAAGGGAAAACGCTCTTCACTCTCCCACTCTGTCACATCTCTATAGTATTGGAACTAAAAAGACAGAAAGGTGGACTTTCAAAGTTTGAATAACTAACGATGCCCCCACTCAGCAATGCCTTCCTCCTAAATTCATGAACAACTAAAGCTAAAATATATAACAATTTAATAAATATAAAAAAATAAATTAAAAAAATTAAGTAATTTCTGTATATAAATCTAAAAATTATACTTTTCAGTCATAAATTAATACATTAATTGCACTGTTAACCAATTCCTTATCTTTATTTCATCGCATGAGAATTAACATCGTAATGTGAGAGCGTCTCCTTTCAGTGAGAAGTCATTTGTACTAGTCTGCATTCGTTTCTCTCTTCTTCTGTTCTGCACCCTTCCTTCTTGATACTTGTACTCTTTCATTCTGTACTAATTCTTGTCCTTTCTTTTTCCCCCTCTTGAAAGTTTGGTGCCGTTTCCATGTGCACCATAGTATCTTCTTGTATAAACTTCGTATTTCCCAGTTGAATTCCTCTCCCCTATTTCACGAGATTCGTTCTCTCGGCGTGGTCTTTCCACCAAAATCCTTGTAGTTCAACTACACCCCATTCTTCTCAAATGTCAGGAAAGCACTAATTAATTGTACAAAGGTATGGCTATATTTCGTTGTCCCCTTGCCTGTCTGCGATATTAGCTCCTCCTACCGGTATATATTTTATTTCCTCTGGTTACGATTGGCTGATACGCCTCGTTTCCTGTTCGGCTGTGCTTGGGCACAAATCTCTTCTGATATAACTGGGAGAGCAGAAATATCGCCTTCTTATCGACATCAAGAGCTTAGATCCCTTTAGATCTCTATCCGACTCAACCTACTAATTACTAAATAAATACATAGCCTGCCATCTGCTGTTGGCATCACAAAGCCCTTACTTGACTGTCATAGACCTTAGGTAACCCTTTGGCCAGCAAGGAGGCTAAAATCATGTCCGCAAAGATAGAAACAAATGTGACTCTCAAGCTCCTTGCCGTCGCCAGTGCAAATTATATTGGCATTCAGTACTGTTTTAATAATGGTTGTCATTTGTAGAATTTAATTATACATAACTTTAAATGACGATTATTGTTTCATGTATGTTTAACGTAGTTTAACACATAATTGTCTATACATGACAACCAGTTTAGCTAGCGTAGGAAGAACCCGGCAAAATCCAGGGAAGAACCAACGACCCAATAAAAGCTGCTAGCTTTTCGAATACCTACATTGGAAGAGGTGAGATTGCAGTAATCGGTAAGCCGAGCACACGGCCACCCAAGGTCCAAAACGGTCATTATTCTCTTTATTTGGATCCACATACAACCTAAAGATTTCATCCTGTGCAAAACTGATTGAATGTCGCACGCTGCGATGTCAAAATTGAAGGCTTCGCGTGTTATTTGTTACGATAGACCAGAAAAGGGACAGCATTTTAAAAAATTGTATAGTGATCAATAATTTTGTCTGGAAGTGTGTTGATGTCATGAAAGGCGCAGAACATTCTACAGTCAGGATTAAAAAAACTTGAGTTAAACTATATTAGCATTAAATTTTAGAATAACAACGAATCTTTCATTTAATTTGAGTAAATGCGCCAAAATGAAAAAGTTGTCATATATTTTTTTTATTCATGACTTATCGGAAACTGTTATTTTATTTCCTCGTTATTATTGTATTAATAATTATTAAGTTGTTGAGCTTAATGCCATTTTTCAGCACACGATAGGCTATTCATGGCGGCCAGTATTAATGGTGGAGGAAGAAACCGGGAAATCACCGGAAAGAACCACCGACCCACGAGAAGCTACTGGCAAGCTTTCTCACATATCCACATTCGCCGAATCCTAGACTCGAACCCACGCAGACAGAGGTGAGATGGCAGTGATCCGTAACGGACAGAGCTTTAGACCAATAGGCCACTAGGGGCCCCTAATTATTAAGTGAAGATTTAATTAAAGAGTACAGAGGCAGTAGTCTACTCTTGAAACAAGTATTGTGTGCGTATTGAAACCATAATTATATGCATGTTTATACGACATGGACGAATTACACTTTGATATACCAACAACATTGATATATTACATTACAGTATACCAGCATTTTAAAACACATACATACATACATACATACATACATACATACATACATACATACATACATACATACATACATACATACATACATACATACATACATACATACATACATACATACATACATACATACATACATACATATTAATTATTGAATTAAGGTTATAATTGAGAGGTACTTGTAAGTCGATGAACTTGTTTCCACTCCTTTTGACTTGTATTCATTTATGTGATCTTCCATTGCAAAAATATCTTCCTTTATGAGTAGGTGACCTTGACATGGAGATATCCGCTAGTACATGTTACGCTCAATTTATTAAATTTAAACTGTATAACAAGTTTTCACATTTTGTATCAAGCATTCTCATTGGGTTTACGGTCAACAGGGAGTGTTTTAGAAACAGATTAACTTGAATTCCCTCAGAAAAATACCGACATTTGACGGGCGATATCTATGATCTTAGGATGGCACGTGCATAAACCTTGGTCGCACGCTGGACCTCATAGTGCAGAGACAGTGTTCATGCCAGCACGCTTCCCTGACAGGTCACAGTCATCTCATCTCTGATGTAATTTTTTCTGGGTGTAATTTCATTTGATGAGATTAATTTTATAGCCTCCATTTGTATATATTCTCTAAATGAATCCGTTCCTGCCTCTTTGTTAAAGTTGGTTTTTGCATTAAGGCGAAGCGTGTAAACAACTGAGATTCTGAGGTAACTTTTTTCGAAGTTGACGTAAATCTATCTGACATGCATGTATTTTTATTTGACCTAAAGAATCCCTCCATGCAATGTACCTACCCTATCTCAAGAAATACAATTCTTTTGTGCAAAACCCAATTCGCCTAATTCTAACGGCAGACGTTGAGGTCATCATACAGATGTCCAGCTAAATCATTTTTATAAATTTTCCAGTCAAGAAGCGCGAGCACAATTATATAAATTGGTATTTTAGATTAACTTGTGAAAATACTATATTGATGCTATTATTAAGGACGCATGTAATTATTTGTTTAACCGGAGGCGTATGCATACTATGAATATAATTGTAAATTTTGTGTCACGAATGCTGATTGGAATTGCATTATATGCTCTATTATTATGTGTCTCCTGTCTTTGCGGGCATTTTATTTTAATATTTTCTTTCAGTGACATTTAAAAAGAGTTAAACTACCCAGAATACTGGCTTATAGGTCTCGTGCTAATGCACCCCACCCCTTCCCCACAAAAAAAAAAAAAAAAAAAAAAACAGATCCGGATTAGCCGTCGCATAATGCGCCAGCAGATCAGGGTTTACATTATCTGTGCTACTGCTTACTTCTAACAAACTGTATAGACCCAGATCTACATGCGGTAATGCAACGGAAGATTCATGTGCATGCAATTTGCAGTTATATTAAACTTATAGAGAGTGTAAAAGGTACTTGTATATATCCATCTTTGGTTCTCCTGTTGTCAAAAACACTGAAACAAAGGAAATAATGCACTTATCAACGTGACTGTAAAATTACATAGCTATATGGTAAATTCTGTCCTAAGCTCGTATGCGCTTGCACAAACTATATAGTCTTGTTTTTGCATATCACTGTGTCACGTTTTGATGTATTAATCCTTGTTCTGGTTAGAAAAGCAACACGAAAAGAATACACTTTCACGACAAATACAACTTATTTATCTGTTTACAGACTCCCCAGCCCCTTTAAACTCCTTAAAAAGCACAACAAAGCCAAAACAGAAAGGCTTCATTTCACTGAAAGATAATGGTAGTAGATCATTTGGGTATGACCAGAATATGTCGTCTACCTCAATGTTTTGGAGGCATTTTCTGATTCACGAATCGATAATCTCATGCACTTCGAAGCCTTTGTTTTAAGCGTCTAATAAAGCTAATGTCAAATTGCTATACAATAAATGTATTTTATAGCGTTTAGGCTTTTTGCTCTTTGTATGCCACCGTCATTTGAATACCAAGAATAATAAGTCGTGATCCCATTTTATATAGTTTTTTTTGTGGTTTAAAGTTTACTAGCAACTTAATACGTGTAGCTTATCATTACACAAATGAAACATAAAATTTGATGATGGCTTGTAACTAATAGGCAATTATTCTCATCAGGCTCGGATCTATTTATATTAGTCTTATAGGGAATGCTATCTTTTGTCTCAGAAACGCTGGGGCTTATCCCAAACATGGTGCCTCCTTTTTAATGCTTCCGAGCATTGTGTCTACATTGTATATACTCGATTCTCAGGGAATTAAACGTGATCGAGAGAAACGTCACGTGGTCACATAACCAATTATACGGTTTCAAAAAAAAAACTTAGAGCAGAAAACTATGTAACTGATGAACTGAGAAATACAATTGCTTTATTTGTCAAAACTGATTGGTATATTACTTTCTTTGTCAAAATTGATTGGTGTATTACTTTCTTTGTCAAAATTGATTGGTGCACCACTTTCTTTGTCAAAATTGATTAGTGTATTGCTTACTTTGTCAAAATTGATTGGTATATTACTTTCTTTGTCAAATTTGATTGGTGTATTACTTTCTTTGTCATAATTGATTGGTGTACTACTTTCTTTGTCAAACTTTATTGGTGTACTACTTTCTTTGTCAAAATTGATTGGTGTATTGCTTACTTTGTCAAAATTGTTTGGTGTTTTACTTGATTTGTTACATCTGATTGGAATATTACTTGATCAGCCACAAGTGAATGGTATATTCATTGATCTGTCAAAATTGATGGGTGTTTTACTCGAGGTCAAAAATGTGTTACCTGAAATGTCGGTATGTTACTTGAAATGTCAGAATTGATTGTGTATTACGTGATCTGTCACATTTGATTGGTGTATTTGATGTTAAAATTGACTGGTATGCTACCCGAAATGTCAAAACTGATTGGTGTAATTCTTGATCTGTCAAAACTGATTGGTGTAATTCTTAATCTGTTAAAAGTGATTGGTATGTTACTTGATCTATCAAAATTGATTGGTGTATTGCTTTATCTTTCACAACTAATTGGTGTTTTGTGTGATCTGTCACATCAGATGGGTGTATTACATGATCTGTAACAACTGATTGGTGTATTGACTTGTCAAAATTGATTGGTGTATTGCATAAAATGATTGATGCTTTCGCTGTGATAATAGGTACTGTAGATAGAAAATTCTCACTGAATGAAATGTAGCATTTTTTCCATCGTTGTAAACAGCTTATCGTATTTTCCTCCCGGATAATATAATCGTGACGTCATTCATAAGCATGCATTAGCCCACTCTGGTGGCCTGAGTGGTTAGAGCGGTCATCCTTTGAAGCGGTCGGTCGCGAGTTCAAGTCATACCAAAAGACTTATAAAATTTTGTACTAGCAGCAACCTCGCCTAGCGCTTAGCATCATGAAGTTATTGCTTGGTCGGCTTTGTGTCAGGATGAGGTAACTAGATAATACACAATGCCACACACACACACACACTTGATCACACGTACACACGCAAACACACACACACACACACATGCATACATTATTACCACAAGAAAGTATCTCTAATCACATTAAGCTTCAAGGATCACAAATATAAGGGATTTGGATCAACAGGATTTGGAACCTGTAGCTTGAGTTATAGTACAACTGTACGGCTGATATAAAATGATACATCAAAGAATTATATATGAACGAATCAACCTATTTAGACAAATGGGTTGCATACATAACTTCACAGAAACGATATTATTCTGTATATTTCAAAGATAACTGAAAACCAGACATTATAATTTCGGACCAGATAATAAGTGTGTTTTGTTCTAGTGTGCACCTCATCTGAAAATTCTCGGCCAATTTGCTTCATTAGTATGAATCGTTAGAAGAAGTCCGATTGATGTGCTTTTATATGATTCAGATTGGACTTAATCTTGTTAATTGGAAGCTTTGCGCTTTTATCCGTTATGGCTGCTTATTGATCTCATTGCCCCCGATAATCAAATGACCTAAAGTCAGTTAAAGATATTATTGAATTATTAACGAAGACAAGAAATGGGTGTGTGGGTGCATGACAGAAACTTTCTTCGTATGTTGCAATATGGCGTTCAAAAACTAAGAAAATATCACAGAGAGCTAATGAGCTAATAACAGTAAAGAAAATCTCCCTTTTTGTCATATAGGTAGTATTACAATTTTTAGCGGAAGCTAGCTTCAGGGAAATCCACCGATGCATGTATATATAGTAGTCACAATGAATAATATTGGTAAAATAAATAAAACCTTTCACAAATGACATATATTTCAATTTGCGATGTATTTTTCCTTTCAATATTAACGTATTTGGGAAAGAAACTTTGCATCGACTTTTTCCGGTGTGCAGAATATAATTTAAGAGAGGATAATGTTTACGAACTTTATCGACATAGACAGAGACAGATAATTTCTTTCTATTTTATTTATTTGTTCATTCATTATATGCGCGCGCGCGTGTGTGTGTTTTGGATTTTTGACACAGCTTTAACAATTTTCCAGTTATTTTTATTGCCACGATGTCTGCATTATGGTAGTTTATAGCGATGTCTAACACTGGGACACACGCAGCATTATGCCCCACCCAGTTTCATTATCCTAAAACCAGGCCAATCAGTCATAACACTAACCTCGTAATGCTGAGCGCCAAGCGAGGCAGCTGATAGTACTAAACTTTGTAAGTGTTTCGTATGACTCTGACAGGGTTCAAACCTGAGACCTCCCGCACTTAGGCCACGATAACAAGTTGTGAGGTAAAAGAGTCTATCATCCAGAAGAATAACGCCAATTATTTTATTATGATTGTTTATTAAAGTTAAATGTATGCTAAACATACAATTTTCATATTTTTGGGTAGGTGAGTTGGTGTTTGACAGATTTTAATCAAAGCCATACATTAACATGAATAAACAAATAATTCTAAAGTCACTAACATCAGTCTCCAACATAGACAATATATTTACGAGTTCATGTAGACCATGTTTCGATCAAACAAGACAGAAAAGATTAATTTTATCTCTTCTTTGAGAAATCCGAAAAGACCAATGTTAAGGCCTAAGCCACTATAATTACAATGATTAAAGAAGTTCACATTTTTCGTTGAATGTAACAAGGGATAACAATATCACAAATATTTAATGAAGTAATCTCTCTCTCTCTCTCTCTCTCTCTCTCTCTCTCTCTCTCTCTCTCTCTCTCTCTCTCTCTCTCTCTCTCTCTCTCTCTCTCTCATGGCAACGGCGACTTTATTGAGACACAGGTACTCGACGCGAGCTTGATATTAAAAAACCCCAATAATCTTATGGAAAAAGTCATACAGAGTGGCAAAAATACTTCAGATTACCCCCATAACCCTTTCTGACATTGGACACTCTCTGTCATACTATATAAAAGTCTTTTAAACAGTATGACATAGAGGGTCCAATGTCAGAAAGGGTCATGGGGGTAATCTGAGGTATTTTTGTCACTCTGTATGACTTTTTCTTTACAATTATTGTTTTTTTTTTTAATTTAACATCAAGCTCGCGGCGAGTACCTTTGTACTGAGATAGTTTCAACACTTGTATCGTTGCATGTAATATTTATTTTAAACAAAATCGTCGTCAAAGGCAATCTGTCAGCACAAGTGGCAGTGTAATTATCCGAACAAATACGCGGCGTTGAATGGTTCTTGACTACCAATTAATGATATGAATGTTTCCTGATTGAGATCGAGATCACCAGCGTGATAATCAGCAAAGATTGGACAGCGAAATCAGAAATGTGCTATACGAACAAAGACATTCTACACGAGGTAAAGCATATCGTGTATCACACTTGTCGGTCCTAGTGACAGGATAAATTAAACTTTCTCGCTGTTTCAACAAACAGTTATTCTATCGAAAGTCCGTTTATCTTTTTTTTGTAACATATATGTTCAATAACCCAGCTCTAACACCACCGACATATATTAATTTATATCTAGGATCTAGGTAATAGCATTCTATTAATTTGTGTAATAAGATTTGTCATTATGATAAATTCTCTCTCTCTCTCTCTCTCTCTCTCTCTCTCTCTCTCTATATATATATATATATATATATATATATATATATATATATATATATATATATATATATATATATATATATATATATATATACGTACGAAGGAACCCACCAAAAACATGTCAATCATATGTATGTATGTATGTATGTATGTATGTATGTATGTATGTATGTATGTATGTATGTATGTATGTATGTATGTATGTATGTATGTATGTATGTATGTATGTATGTATGTATGTATGTATGTATGTATGTATGTATGTATGTATGTATGTATGTCAGACAAACACACCATCAACCAAATTCGTTTATAAGATGAACGGGACATAATGTTATTGATTTGATTTACATAATCAGTTTAATATATAATTCATATACTATACACTGCTGCATAAATTAATGAATAAATGCATGGATAATGGAGACGAAAACCCGTGAGAGAGAGAGAGAGAGAGAGAGAGAGAGAGAGAGAGAGAGAGAGAGAGAGAGAGAGAGAGAGAGAGAGAGAGAGAGAGAGAGAGAGAGAGAGAGAGGGTGGGTGCGTGCGTGCGTGCGTGAGGTGAGCAATTAGATGTAATTGTTATGTTATTTTAGATCAGTTTACGACTATTTGATTTTTAACAAATAGCGACAGATATTTACTGTGACATTTTTTACGAAGTTATGCAAATGAATTTTTATCTGGAAGTTCTATTCTTACATTGCGTCTTTGATTCTGAACAAGTGCTTAAATTGCATCTGGGATCCAATATTAAATCATTCATGGATAACAAAGAAAAAGAACGCGTGCATCACTCAAATCTAGTATCTCATCACTATCTTACCCAACGCCTCCCCCCCATCATTTGATTTAATTACTCACGAAGACTAACTATACAGAAACAAACAGCCTTTAGTATCACGAGCCAGAAAGGAAATGAGAATTACACAAGCCATCATCATCCTTTAACACTGCCGAGATCAAATACATTCGCAGAGGTTTTATATTTATTAATGATTAATAACACAAATAGATATTTCCTTCTTATCCTTCGTTAAAATAAAGACTCTCACATTACATATCCCAAACGCAGTCTTGCTCTTCTTGTCAAATAAAAGCGATTTTGCTATAATAGCGTCAATTTTTACCTCTTTTGATGTTAAGTCTAACGAGTTAAGTTTAACCGATTGCGTGCACGGAAGAAAAAGCGATCAATAATTAAAATCTTGTTTCGCAGGCATGCCGTACCGCCTGGCTGATTGCTGTTCGTGGTACAAAGTAAATATTGCGCTATTATATGGTCAGTGCATGAAAGTTCTACTCTCGGTTAACAAGTGCAGAGTTCTTAGATTTGTGTGGTAAGGCATTGCAATAAACTGCAGAACCGTGTTTTATGGGAATACACACTGCAGCATAATAAGACGTCACATTATAGAGTTCTGTTGTGACTAAGAAAAGGCTAAGTATGTGTACCAGCGATTATACATTTACATCTGACTGGACTTTAGACATCTGACGGGATTTTATACTTCTGACGGGAATTTTGTTACATCTGACCGATTGCATACAAGACAAATTAACCTTCATCTTGCAGTAGGTAAGATATGATTTTATCACATTTTATATACAACGTAAGAATTATTTACTGTGTTCATATTTGATCCCGAATACGGTTGAAATGATATGAAAATGACCATTTTCTGCCATGTACTTTAATGGCTTTCATATATTTTAACTTTAGCGGAAGATTGTTTGGGTTTTCAAATATTCATGATGAACACTTAAGAGTTGAGACTGTAATAAAATCTCGTGTGTATGTGTGCGTGTGCTGAGTGCAAAAGAAGTTTACAGGAATAAGAACGTCTTGTGAGACATATCCATGTGAAATATCAGCATATATTTAAAATGACTTTAGTGTAATGATATAAATTGATTTGAAAACGAGGTTGCGTCAGTTGTAGGCCTATTTGCGAATGTTTTTTGTTATATCAATTGATGTGTCATATTATTAATGAGAAAAAATAGATAAGTATGGAAAGATGAAAGAACGTGTGTGATTTGGATTTTTAACGTAGCTATGTCTAACATTCAGTCAAGTTTTATCGCTACGCTCTCTGCAATGTGGCAGTTATGGTAATGTCCAGCACTGGGACATCATGCTGCAGACATGTAACATATCCCACCCAGTCAAATTCACCTGAAACACGGAAGACCAGTACCGACATTACGCTCTTAATGCTGAGCTCCAAGCGAGGAAACTGTCAGTACTATTTTTATATTTTTCGTGTGATTCGGTCGGAGCTCGAACCCGCGACCTCCCGCATCCGATGCTGACGCTCTAGCCACTGAGGCCACCAACGTGTACTAATTCGAGCGTAATACACATAAAAATTGTACTCGACCATTTGTTTACTCTAATATCTATATCCACCGAGACTATATAGAGTACGTGTGTATGGTGGTCGATAGATAATGCTCACTGTTTATATCTCTCATTTCTATATTTCTATTTAATAACCGGTCACATCGTACTAACACGTTTTTACTCTGACAAGTGTCATAAAAGTGTTTGTTTAGCATTTATTGTGATAAATTGATCATACATTAATTTCGCAGATCGATCAAGTGCTAAATGCCACTGAGCATGTATAGGAATGACGAATGTTTTAGAGAGATCATTGTTCGAAGAAAACAAGAAAAAGTATACATATAGCCAATTTAATGATGAACAAATATTGAACATCTTTTGTTTAACTTGCATTTACCTTAAAAAATAACAACGTATTGAATTCCTTTGTCTTTATCCACAGTTTATTGTCGATGATATTCAAGATATCCTATCACACTTCGTCTTCTTATCCGACCGTCCGTCCGCCTCTACTCCAATCACTGCTAAACCACTGGGTGGCAATTCGCCAAATACATGGTCTGTGATTATGTGTGATGTGATTATGATTTTAAGGTAGCTTTTAACAATTGTTCAGTCATATCGCTACGATGTCTGCGGTGTGGCAGTTTATAGTGATGTCTACCACTGGGGCATCATGCCGCAGACATGTAGCATAATGTCCCACCCAGTCACTTTATACTGACACCAAGGCAACCATTCCTAACACTAACCTCTTTAAGCTCTGAGCGTCAAGCGAGGCAGCTCTTAGTACCATTTTTCTAAGTCTTTGGTATGACTCGACATAGGATCGAACCCGCGACCTCCTGCATCCGAATCAGACGCTCTAACTACTAGCCCACCGGAGCGCTTCCAAGAAATGGTCTGTATGGTGAATGTAAGTGTTATTGTTTGATGTTTCTTCTGAGATAATCTGGAGAGAGTACAAGGTGAAATTAACACAAATTTAATTGCAGCCGTGTCAAAATATTGCAAAACCAAATTTTAAGTCACTGAAGCAATGGACTTTGTATAACGATTTTTGGATCATTGACAGATGCGATGTTAAGTAGAAGGTTCTGGAATTTACTGTTTTACTACAGATGCGATGTCGCTGAGAATAAAGGAATCTGGAATGTACTATTTAGATTAGAGTCACGAAACAAAGAGCTGGAATTTGCCATGGCGGACCGTCAACTCTGTCTCAAATGGTATAATTTACGTTCCGGAAACTCGTATCGTGTACGTGTCACATTGAGGGAGCGGAACTGACTTTTAACAACACTTTACGTCTTGCAAATAAAAACAAACTGCCGCGTCAGCCCACTCTAAAAAAATCTCGTTTTATGGAATACAAATTTACATCCGCCAAAATCCATTAGGCCTTCATATCTATTAACATTTTGTTGAAACGGCTGTAAAAATGATAAAACGTATTAAAATGAATCAACTATTATATAAGAACTCTTATGATTTTCAATATATTTTCTTCGCCTATGTAAACGGCGGACAAAAAGTCCGAAAGCTCATACGAATAAGACGAATTGATATTAAATCATCATGCAGTCTTTTAACGACTGTACGTTTTTAAATTAGGGACATAACTTTCTAGTTCTTTTATCAGATGGCTTTGTCGAATTGTCGAATGATGCCAAGCAAACTGCGATTTCACCACGATTTCTTTTAACAAACAAGCGAAAAAAAATTGTGATTAGGGAGAATATATATATATATATATATATATATATATATATATATATATATATATATATATATATATATATATATATATATATATATATATATACACACACACATCGTGAAAAACAGCTTACGATATAATACATGTCGAGAAGATGTATAAACATACAAAACTAAAGTTTTAATTACACATTAAAGTGAGTAAGGATAAAGGTATCTAAAACGGATCTGTATGTGTGGCGGGAGCAGACATGCCTAACGAAAATGTACTTCCAGGAAGTATGCGTCAGCTGAATCAAAGGATTTCTCTTTTTAAAGGATAAAGAGAAGTATAGGTTTTATCGATTTTTAACTCTTTATCGATGTATATGTCAAAGAGCACAACTATCGATGCCGAGGTGAATTGTTCACCTCTAATTGTGATACTAAATTCTCGCCTGTCTCCATAGAAACAGCTGGGTGTAATATACACTTTCTGACCATGATAATTTATTTTTCTATATGTCAACCATGCAAACAATATTCATGTTTTGATTTTTACTCTGGGACACCACTTAACAGTTTAAAGAATTTTCCATTGCTACATAATTTTTCATTTTTTTGGGTTAAAATTTGTGATCGGACATTCATTTGAGAATTGGGGGTGATGAGGACTGGAAATTTCAATTTCTTCGCAGAATGCTGGAGTCCGATTTTGTCACACATATATATATATATATATATATATATATATATATATATATATATATATATATATATATATATATATATATATATATATATATATATATATATATATATATGCAATAAGTTGACAACGAACAGTGAAAATCTAATAACTAACTAGCCTGAGCGCCTCCGACCCGTAATTAGTCTTTTTCAATGGCAAATATGACACATAGACGAGACAAACAAGTAAAACACAAAAACCGATTATATTAGTTCAAAAATACAATATTTTAAGGTAAAAATGATATTGGAATTTTAAGTAGTGCGTGCACTTAGTACATAGCTCAGTATGATTCTAATTTAGATTACGTAAAAGTTACTTGGTAGGGAGGCTTGCTGATGACAGTTTCAAGACAGTACGTCAGAATCAGCATTGACAGAACTATTTTTCAGATGAAGAACATTCCTCTATCCAATATGGAACAGAGTTAATACAGGTGCAACTGTACTCCTACATTTGACGTATACTTGCAGATAAACAATCGGAGAAAGAGAATATCAGCAAAGAAGAGTATAAGAAATGAAGTTTTTTTTATATTCCTTAGTAATTCTCTCAGTGTGTTTCTTTTTTTTTTTTTGATTTGTGTAGGAGAAAGATAAATGTTTTGTTTTATTTGGCATTTTCTCATTTCCAATGATAAAATTATGTACACGTCTAGCTTCTACGAGGTTTTTACATTGCTATGCATATTATGATATCATGTGAAAACATCCGAAAAAGAGTGGCTAGGGCCTAGAGCTGAATGGAATCACAATTTTAGAGAAATTTAATGGAGATGTTCAATAATATTCATTTACCTCATCCCTTTACAAAAAAATTATATTATGCCCTGAGACCAATTTTCCATTTATATTTCTCCAGTGCCAGAACTGAATTGCTACATACAGCGGCCGATATACCATTCTGTAATAAATATTAATCTTTGGAAATGGCAAAGTTCAGATTGCCGGCAATTGTCTTAAAACCTTGCAAATTTCCAATTAAATCTTCTTCCAAATAGCACCTTGTTCGAAATATCGCACATCATTTACATCAGCTGCAGTAAAAATAATACTGCCAGCGTGAGTGGGAGCTAACGGCTGTTTTTTTTTTTTTTTTAAATTTATCTCTGAAGTC
The DNA here is from genome assembly GCA_016746295.1 of Potamilus streckersoni. Classification (NCBI taxonomy): domain Eukaryota; kingdom Metazoa; phylum Mollusca; class Bivalvia; order Unionida; family Unionidae; genus Potamilus; species Potamilus streckersoni. The sequence continues at coordinate 362,213 of JAEAOA010000606.1, read as the reverse complement.
CAGAACGTAAAAATGACCACACGGAGCTAGCAGCTATTTTTACAAGTGCACATTTGAAGTAAGATTAAGATGCATTCTCAATAACTAGTATTACACCCATTATTCTTACACCAAAAAAGAGAAAATTAAAATTTCTTTTAGCAGTGCCTAATAGGTGCAAGGTCTTTCTCAAATAGCCAGTAAACTAGTGAGGAAACAACGGAAAATTGTTTCTTAAAAAATCTTGCACTAGGCAAATTGTGAAATATTAGAGTGCCATCTTAAAACAAGAAAGTTTGAAAATAAAAAAATGGGATGCCTATATTTTGGCATTCGGTTCACACAGGATTAAAAAGACAAATATGGGCGGGGAGTGTAACCGACGGCCCTTGAAAAAGTATGATTTTTTTGGTAACAAAATGGGATGAGCGATTTGAAATGAAAGTTTGACAACATTTGTTTAAAAAGTTGTCAAAATTTGGGATGCCGCCGCGAGTTTCAAATAAATATACAAAAGTGTCACGTTTGCTGAGTTCCAGCTATAAAGTCATGTATAAGCTATAATCTACCTGCCTTGGGGAAAATTACCACGGCCAGGTATTTAATGTCTAAAGATTGCAGCGGGGCTAGTGTTGAACTCTTACGCAAGGTCAGCTGACCATATGGAGACCGGAGATTTGAATCGGCAAAGGCAATAGATCGAACGACACAACACATACTTGCAGTTATCACACCTAGATATTAAAGGTTAGTCCAAAGATCAAAAGGAAGTCCGCGTTGAGAGAGAGAGAGAGAGAGAGAGAGAGAGAGAGAGAGAGAGAGAGAGAGAGAGAGAGAGAGAGAGAGAGAGAGAGAGAGAGAGAGAGAGAGAGAGAGAGAGAGAGAGAGAGAGAGACTGCTAAGTTTGATTGGATCGGTTCACAGCTATATCCAATCGGAATTGTGATCGAGGGTGTGATTCCAATTCAGATCCGAATGATACTTTCAGAACTAGTAACTCGTAAGAGCAAATTAAGTATTCGCCTGAAAAGATTGAAGATCAATAGGATTTACTCCGAGAAAAGAAGCCACTCGTAATTTGGCGGAAAAACTTAGAGGTAGATTCTAAGGAATGACACAGCTTCGAAAGGTCAGAAGTTATTTGCTCAATTTTTGTAGAATATTACGGCATCATAATTGTAATTATTTGTATTATGTATACTTAATTACTAGGATCGTGTAGTATGTATAATTACCATTGTAATGTTTAATTTACACTCGTATTTAATAAATGGGCTTGAGAGTAGAGTTATTAGACGCAAGGTGGAATTATGTAAATTGTTAACTTGTGGTCAGGATAAATTTTGTAATTCGCTATAAGGTTACTTCGTAGTAAACTAGTCCATTTATTAATGCCTTATGTTAGAATTTACACATGCTTGAATTGTGAATTTGGAATGGTTGAAGCAGGCAAGATCAGTTACTATGGACGTATGAATATATCAGAGAATGGATATTTGAATACTTGCTTACTTTGTATGAGTTTTAGGGTAAAGAAATGAGTGTGATTATTGTGATATTGTTTAGTATAATAGGATGTGACGGAATTTATTGATGTCTGTATGAAAAGTAATTGATACTGTGCTGTATTATGACGTTTGTTTTACCATACACAAGAACGTATGGGTATCTAAATGTGAAGTACGCGTGACCGAAGAAATTTAATAGCCGTTATCTGATGACAGACTGTGTAGTGTGAGATGAGAGGGTTATGGAAAAAAAAAATGCACCGTTCTTGTGTTATCACAGGATAGAGAACTTCGAGTTCCACTGGGTCCCAAGTCTTCGAGAGTTGGATACGGAGTTGAGACTGTAGTTGAGACAGTCGAAGTCGACAGAAGGGTAGTCGTGGAAGAGAAAGTGGAGGAGTCTTCTAGAAAAAGTCGAGGAGGAGAAGGAATTTGGAGAAATAGGAGAGGGAATGGACACACAAGATGAATATAAATACAAGGACAGGTGGAAATCAATCACACATTATTAATCAAGTGATGTAAAGGGCTTGTTAAGGGATCGAGTGGAAAGAGTGCAATTGTAAATTTGAGTCATTTGACTATTGAATTGTTATTAAATTGTTATTCATCAAATGTCAACCTTAGATTAGGACATATTTTTCTGACTTCCGTAAAGAATTTGACTAGCTTGACTAGAACCATCTTTTCTTAACAACTTTGAATTTATAAAAATATGATGTCCCTTCTTCAAATATGGCAGACGTGAAATTTGAAAACCTTTAGAAACCGCTCAATAGAATATGGTGACATTTCACAGAAATGTATCTTGACAAACATGGGTTTTCATCGCACCAATAACACCGCTCTGCTGACTTAAATATGGTCACCGTTACTAAATATGTAAAATTCTTTAAACGACGACCTCTCTAGAACCGCTGAAAACAATTTGACCAAATTTGACGTAGAGCATCTTAGGATAATATTCTTTCAGATACTTGCCTAGATGAGAACAGCAGTGAATTTTGTCCACAATGACAAAGCGTAAAATAACTTTAAATGGCTTTATCTCAAAGATCGTTGAAGACGACTTTAAGAACATTTAATAGGCGCGATTCTTATATGATGGGTTCAGTGTTTATGCAATGATGTATATCCATCACCAGATTATATTTGTCCACCTTTATTAAAACAGGAAAACTTTTAACGAATCCTTTCAAATAAAGCCGATCCGTTTTATTTAAACATACAGCAACAACCCTGTCCCCCCGAAAAACAAAAAACAAAAAGCAAAAATTAAAACATCGCTGACGGACGAGCTTTCAAGTTGATACAAATAATGTCAACCAGCCGTAAAATCCGTGAAATATGGTCGGTACATATATAAAAACCTTGAAATTATTTTTCTACAAAGAAAAGAAAATCAATTTAAAAAAAAAATCAACCGCTTTTGCCAGAAAGCACTCTGACATAAAAAAATTTAAATTCTTTTGAAAGTAGTCCTTATCCACCGTCAACTGTCATCACTAAATATAGACTGCATTGGAGACATAATCAGCTTTACAGAATCTGATCAATTTATGGGAGAGAAACCTGGCATAAAGGCCTTTCAATATTGGGCAAATGATGGTGAAGTGTCATCAAATATTAATAAAGGCAAAATATAGAAATGCCGAGAAATCTTAAAACATGTTTCCATTATACACTAGCGAACAACGTACGGAGTCACTCCAGTGGCCTAAGTAGTTAAAACATGCACTTCGGATACGAGAGGTCGCTGGTTCTAACCTCAGTTGAGACTTACCAAAGACTTATATAAGATGGTATTAGCAGCTGTCTCGCTTGGCGCTTCGCATTAAGATTTTAGTTTTAGGATTGGTCGTCTGGTATAAGGATAATGGGACCGGGTGGGACATGACTCTACATGTCTGCGGCATAGTGCCCCAGTGCTTAACATCACCATAAATTGCCACACTGCAGCTATTGTAGCTATATGACAAGGTTGTCTTTTTTTAAAGCTACGTTAAAATTCTAAATCACACATAAACACCACATACGGTCCACCGACACATTTCGTGTGTATCGTGTCTTTATTTAACAAAATGTTTTTTTTTTAATTGACAAATTACTTTTTCAGTGCGGCCTGTCTAGTTACAATGAAGGTCGAGTCTGACCAATGTAAAATTTTGATTTGTACACTATGGTATTAGCATGTGCAATGAGCATCTCTGAAAGAAATTTCTATAAAAAGAATTATTTTAGTCGATATTTCTTGGCAACTACTTTACTTTTTGGTATCAAATATGTGATAGTGACGTGTCCAAGTGTATGTCCCATTTGTCAACCTGAATATTGTGTACAGTATCACACACAGTGACTAAATTCTGACATTTGATTGGTTAGTGATTTGACGCTTGTTAATCAAAATTAGTATTATGAGTCATGTATTGAATATAATCCTTAGCCGTCATCTATCGTGATTTAGATTCAAACTTATTTGCTCTTCTATTATCATGGTGTGTGTTTAATTAAAAAAAATATAAGAAAAATGTGTTCTCATTTAGGAAATTATGTAGTACCATCTTATTATTTTTATTATTATTATTATTATTATTATTATTATTATTATTATTATTATTCTTATTATTATTATTATTATTATTATTATTATTATTATTATTATTATTATTCCATAAAAAAAGGTAACCAACACTATCTAATTCAAGAAAACTATCATGTAATTGCGAATTAAGCAAGTTCATTATTCTAGATAGACGACAGCTACTCTTGTTTTTAATCTTGCAGGCTTTGTGTGATTTGGAATTCTGTTTTTTAAAAAAATCCATTTCTTGTCAGACATGTAAATTATAATAATAATAATAATAATAATAATAATAATAATAATAATAATAATAATAATAATAATAATAATAATAATAATAATAATAATAAAAGTAGTCTACTTTTATCACTTTTGACCAATGCTAATGGATAATTTTAAATACGTGTTGATCCATCTACTGAGCACATAAATATCAGTTTATAAGTGACGCCTGCCGTTTCGCCAGCTATTGGGTACCGGATTTCGAAATATATTGCCCTGCAGAGACAATTCCGACTTGAACCTCGCCAACGCTGAAGTCATGACATCCTGTCGAGTCCTTCAGAAATTAACCATTGAAATTTAATAATAACGAGGACTTTTTATAGCGCCTAATTTTTAGAAGCTCTAAGCGCTTTACAACATTTGCCAACACTTAAAGATAATAAAAGCATATATAATGATATGATTACAAAATAAAACAAACACCACAAAATCAGAAACAGAATATATTATTGTTTTTTTCTAGTGTTTTTCAAAATGGTTAATTTCCATTTGGCTGAAATGATATTCAATCAGAGAAACGAAAGTAATAACTTGTTACTAATTTTATGAGTGTTATTGGATATAGAACGTTCCGTTGTCTTTTTGGGTATGTAATGGTCTATTTTGTATTATTGCAAACAGTCCATCAACAGTATACTGACACAAACCAAATGTTACTACCGTAAAAGACACGCATATTGGACCTAATTATTACATTAGGCATAGATTAGGTTTCTGGAGATCGATAATGATTTTTAGCCAGTTATAGTTAATATATGATGTCATTTACCCAATAGGCATTGTGTCATTGGCCATATTGTTTTTGGTAATAAATGATACAATGTTCAATAATCCTTATTGTTGTTTCATCCTTGTTTTAGTGATAACTCTTGTGTTTTGTCCAAGCAGGATTTTTAAATCATTTTTGTGAAACAGAATTGTTATGGAAATTAGACTGAATAATTGCTTTATAACTATGCCTATTTTGAAATAGAGTAAAACAATCTAACCTTTTCAAATACGATCTTAAATGCAAGCACTCTTCGGAAAAATCCCGTGATTTTAACTTATAGCAAAAAAAAAAAAAAGTTTTCATTATGTTAGAACACAACCTACTTATTCGTGTGTAATTGTCGTTATGTTACAGAAACAATACAAAGACCCAATGGCCTACTTCATCATATAATTGTCGTTATGTTGCAGAAATAATAAAAAGACTCAAAGGAGTGGGCTCACAAAAAGAGTACATGTTCACATATCCATTTATTAGGCGGTGGGGAGTCTAGCGGGTGAATACGTCATTTGTAATTGGGATGTTTTATGCCCATCATTTATATGCATGCTATTGTATTTTACGTTAACATAGTTGAATTTGGTACAAAAGAATTACTAATCTTTATAATTATGTATTATTATTATTCAAAAAAGAAAAGAAAAACGTCAGATTTGAAATTGTTCAAAGAACAAAAAAAAAAAAAGCAATAAAATAAAAAAATAAATAACGAGTCTAAAATGGATCTTCATATAACAGTTTGTGGTCATAAGCATTATAGTGCATTAAACCACAAGAAAAGGTTATTAAATAGTGTAAAAGAGCTATACAAATATAACAGATTCGTAAGTACGGGTTGTTAGGCAGCAAGAAATGTAATTACAGAGCGATGAGTCGAATTAATTATTGCTTCATTTTAATGATTTAAGGTCAATTTGATTTATTCATTTTTTTTCTATGTACGGTATTTTATAATTTAAATAATAATACTAACCCGCCATATTTTTGCCTGTTTATCCCAAACTGTAGCTACATTGCATTTTTAGATATGACGTGGATATTCGTGACGTCATACGTGGGCCTCTAATTAACAACCCTATCGAAAAAGTCATACCAGGAAGCTTTGAAAAATGACGTAAAGTAAAATTGATAGCTAAATAAGAAATCGTATAGTTCTTGAGGAGAGGATTAATCTCCAAACAAAGTTTTATGGTAGGTTTTCACTACAGTTATAGATGTTCTTTATTACAGGCCTAGTGCAAATACCACGTACTTTATTGCATCATTTCGAAACCATAAAACTGCAATCATCAATTATTAAAGTTCTTCTAAACATAAATTCTTCTTTAAGTTCCCCATATGTAAAATATTTAACTACTAACGAAAATTATTATCCGTTTGGAAGAGTGAGAGTGCAATGATTGGTGAAAGAGTTGGTTTGGAATGACATGTGAGATGAGGCAGTCCACATACAACAACGTGTTTATTTTATGCTCTATTTATGATTAGTGTTAAATAACACGCCTATAAATAAACAGCCATTTGTCATTTACAAGTATTTCAAAAGATAATCTCTATTTTTTGCTCAACATCATTAAAAGTTTCGTTTATGGCACATAAATATCAATGGAGAGTTACAAAAACATGAATAGAAATTGGATGACGTCGAAATGTTAAATATTGGATTACATAAATAGAGGATCTCAAATAGGTGATGATTGAATATTGAATTTATGAAACTCGTTAAATAATGTCCAATTTTTGCTAGCCAAGGCTCGTAAGAGCTGGACATTATTTGATGAGTTAAATATATTTAATATTAAGTCATTACAAATTTAAGATTCTTTATATTGCATAGTTTTGTTTATGGAAATTATTTAGATATAAAACCCCGAATACTTTCGTTTATTCTGACAGACGCTGGAGATTTCATTTGTTGTGCGTAAAAAAATAATTCCAAACAAAGCTGAACTAGTATCAATGTTTAGAAGTAGATTATACTTTTCTTACAAACAATAAACCAAAGAACAAGCATCCTTCCGAATAAACACTGGCATTGTTTCTTAAATTTTGTTCATTTATTTCCAAAACTCAGCGAGTTTCAGTAAAAACATACAATACTGTATTCTCGTTCTCATACTTCTTCGCTTCCAACTGTAATAAACCTTCTTTGCTTCCATCTGCTTGTTTGGTTGTTTGTTTGTGTAGTTGATTTTTGCATGACATGTTTTCTTGTTCATCATAATCAACTGTAATTCATCTGATTTGGTTTTGTTCGGTTGGTATATTAGTTTCCCCTACACCTTTCGTAAATTCCCGGTTTTTTCATTTTTGGTTGCCTCATAGATTGCAGAAATTCACACACATACGTGTCGCCATTTTCATGGGTTAGCTGATACTGTTGGAGTAGACTACCAGTCATTAAGTACAATCAAATTCAAGATTTTCCATCCGAAGCTATTAAAAATTTAGTCATTAAGTACAATCAAATTGAAAACTTTATATCCGGGGCAATTCAATATTCCAGTCATTAAGTAAACTCAAAGTTTCTGTCTCAGGCATTTGAATATTTCAGTCATTAGTACAATCAAATTTATAGTTTCTATCCGAGGCAGGGGCCCCAAGAAGACGATGGTCTTGGGTTTGGCCAATGTGGGTATGTGAGAAACTATGTCAGTTGCTTCTTGTGGGCCGGTGAATCTTTCGAGTGTTTCCATTGTTCTTCCTCCACCACTGATACTGTGCGTCATGTATAGTCTGTCTTGTGCTGAAAATAGCGTTAAAACCTACAATAACAACAACAAAAATCTATCCGAGGCAATTCCGTATTTCATTTATTAAGGACAGTCAAATGTAAAGCTTATATACGAGGCAATTACATGTTTCTTTCATTAGTACATTTAAATTCAAAGTTTCTATCCAAGCCAATTCCATCTTTTATTCATTAGGACAATCAAACTCAAAGTTTCAACCGATCCCAATTTTCAGTGCTGAACTCGCGAGTGATTCATAGAATTCATTCATCACAGGAGTAACAAGTACCTGGAATAAAGCATCACTTTACATGTTCGGGTCCAAACGGTGGTCTTTCTTAGACAGACACTAAATATGCTCGTGTTATTATTATGACCAAGAAAAAAAAATTCATTCACTGAGATAGTTTGTCTGATGTACAATTTAAAAACAGTTTATAATTTGATTAACGTTAAAGGAGAAAGAAGAATTCAGCGGGACTGAAATCCTGTGTTGGAAATGAGATCAATACCTGAAGGGTCGCATAAAATCCAAACATCAATATCTTGTTAATATGTAACTTTGTTTTGTTAAAAGCTGGTTGGCTTTGTCATACCTTTAAAAATTAAACGTTCAGTAGTGATTTAGTGGAATAATTTTTCTATTGTCATTCGTTAATATGACAAGGTCAAAATGAAAATTTAATAGATTGTATTAATTCAAACAGCCACAGTCATGCTGTGTATATTCTAGATATGATGCCGTAGCCACATCCACGTGATCCTATACCTTGCAATGAAACAAATAAAATTATTATGAAAATAAAAACCATGACTTGGGTTAAACTCTACTTTCTACGTAGAGTTAAGTTTTTCAGGCAGTTTGTCTAAAAAAAATGTTATTCAGCCTATATAAAGAAAATAATATGGGTATATTCACGCTTATCGTACTTGGTCCCCCATGAAAGATAATACGAGATTCTCGCGGTAATTCGTTTTCCAAATAATGCTTGCTATACAATATTTGGATATTCTACGATACATTATTTAGCGCATGCCATATTTATTACGACCTGTTTTACGTTTACATTTCCAAATAAGGATGCAATGTCCTTAATTGGCACACGGAAAAACTAGTCTGTAAACGGAAGTAGTTATAAGATATGGCAAACGACCAAAAATAATATATCGGATGAAGAAAGTAAACGCATTTGTACACATATATCTATAATGTACATGTATTTCAAAACTGAAGTTTAGCAATTTTGGTTTTTTTATAAACCAACCATTTTATTTCTTTCAGTATATTATGGGAATACTGCAAACTATTATACAATTTGCGGAAAAAAAGAGCCGAGTGTGAATCACGCCAGGTTGCTCCATTGATACATATAGGCTCCTTTTAGTACCCCGTCCATGAAGAAATGGTACTTACGTTATAGCTTTGCATATTCACGATAAGTAAACAGAAATTAAAGCTTAGCATCTCTAGATCCAGTTTTAATTTAGTACATGTAGGCGGTGATGGCTACACATTTGGACCACTTCGTAAATTGTATTAAACAATGTGCATGAATATGCAATAGTGTCTAATGTGTTCCGATGTGTATTTCCAATTGTGGAAATACCCTAACGTGCCCCAATTGTATGCATGCAGTTACACTGGACACGCTCTTTCTGTTACTATAGAAACATATTTATACTGTTTAGGATGCCTTTATGAAAAATGACAAACGAATCTAGGTCTGATATCGAAAGCCATTCCGTTTTTTGCAAACTGTAATACTGCTGTGACATGTAAAAAGTTCTTGCAAGCCTGAAATACATGTTCTTGCTAATAATACTTACGTAAACAAAAGTGACGTTCTGGAGCCAAAAGGTTATAAGTATATCATAAATAAAGTAGAGTACACGGGAATGATTGAGAAGAAAAACGAAATATACAATGTGGAAAGAATCTTTAAATATATTTTGACGAATATGGTTTTGAATTAGTACTTGAATCCAGTGTTTCATGATTCTAATCAGTTGTAAAATAATGATTATATATTATGATAGAAATGCACATCCCAGAAACTGGTAGTTGGATAATGCCATAATTATCACGTGCTTTAGATATATGGGCAATGGGCAAAACCTATTTAAAAGGTCTATTTCCGAATAAACGAGTAATACAACGAAATATACTGAAGAACCACATGAAAAACTGTTTTGTTGTTATTGTCGTTGCAGGGATTAACGCCATTTGTCAGTACAAGATAGGCTATACATAACGGCCAGTATGAATGGTGGAGGAAGAACCCGGGAAAAGCCCGGAGAGAACCCCGACCTGTGAGAAGCTACTGACAAGCTTTCTCACATACCCACATTGGCCGAACCCGAGACTCGAATCTACGCAGACAGAGGTGAGATCGTAATAATCCATAACGGTGATGGAGTAAGACCACTCGGCACCCAAGAATCTTTAAATATGTTCTGATGAATATGGTTTTCAAGAAGTACTGAAATTCAGTGTTTCATGCTTCTAATCAATTGTATTTTAAATGGAATTCAAACTTTTAAGTGAAACAATACGACTCTCGCAGTGTGGAGTATTGTACATATTACAAAGGATACGTGTCTAGACTGTCTATTAATAAAGACGGTGTAAACATAATTCATTTTTGTTCAAAGATAATCGTTACAACTCAGATGAAATAGGAGACGTGTACACGCAGAGTTGAATCTCATGTATCCTAAAAACATTTGTTCTAAGCTAGAACTACTCATCATAACCTCTCTCTTCAGCTGGAAATAATCAGTAGAAACATATCTTCCTTAAAATTTAAATTTTGCAATTATTGTGATTTCATTATTTTGTCGTGGAATGCCAAAGTTTACTGATTTTGTGACAAATCACGAACTTGAATGCCCAACGAGCAATCATCCTAATTTAGAAACAACAGGATGTCTTCAATTCTTTGCATTTAATTCTGGAGCCGCATAAACCTCTTGGTATGTATGCGTCAGTGGTAAGGCAGAAAGTATTTTAGTGTGATATTGTTTGCTTAACAATTTTGTTTGGCTACAATAACTAGATTTGTTCGCTACACTAAGTTACCAGACTCTGTATAGTTTGTTCTGGGATAGGAAGAATCTGCTAATATAGTGGTCAAAAAGTCAAAGATCAATGTCTTTATGACCGACTGAAAGACGAAAAATGGTTTCCTCACAATATCGGGAGGTCTTCACTATCTTCAGTTACCAAACTTTAGGAATGACTTATACTTCTGTCTGAGAATTTAATCGATTTCGTAGTCACAAGATTAACAGTCACGGTCACTTTGACTGAAAGAAGAAACATGGTTTCCGCACATTATCTTGAGTGCATTTGTCTTGTGGGTAACTTGCATTTAGTGCAAGGATAATGTAACCATCCTACTAGCGGCTCAAAAGTCAATGTCATCGCGACTCAAAGAAAACCAATAGACTGCAGAATAATTTTACTTTTTTATAAGCGATAGTTGCTAAACGTTGTTGATGGGTTTAGATGGAATAAGGAATAACCCTGTCAATTTCGGAATCAAAAAGTTAAATCTTGGTGTAACTGTGACTGGAAAAAAAATAAATATGGTTTCCGTGCGAGAACATTAGTTTTAGATCACATATCTAGACCAGTCATTGTGAATACCTTGCACTTTGGGTAAGGGAGAAGCCTATTGATTTTGAGGCCAAAGGTCAAGATGACTGAACGAATAAAAGTGGTTACATTTACAACATCAATGCATAGGACGATCAAATAAGGCCCGGACGTATAATGTGCCGTTCATTATTGCTGGGAAGCCGGCCTCAAGAGTATATAATTTTTGATTATGCAATGGCGGAACAAGTAAAACGTTGATGAAAAGGACACTCCAGTACTGTATGGTGGATGATGGTGCTGCAAACGTTACCTGTAAAACTGCCCCAATAATTAAACTTTTTCATTAGTTTGATAAATCATGTAGAAAAAGAAACGACGCTTCTTTAAAGTAGTCCTTTTAATTTTCATTAAGCTTTTTATTTGTGGACTGTGTTTTAGCTCTTAAAGACACAGTCAGATGTGTTTTAATGCCTGTATGTCGGGTACTTTAGACAATGACGTATTACTAACAAAAGGAAAAAATTCTAAGGTTTCAAACGCAGGATGTGAGAGATCTCTTTCGTATTTATTTCTCCTTGGTTATTGAATCAGAGACTTCATATCAGTGTTAATATCAGTATACACAGATTTTGCCATAGAGACATCGTTATGCAAGCAAATACACTTAAACTGAATGAAAAAGTGCCTATTAGTTTTTTTTTTCTCCATTTTCCACCTACCAAGTAAAAGCTGCTTTATTATTTCTATAACAACCTTCTTAGTCAAAGCTGATGCAATTCTTTTATAATGTCCTTCAAAACAAAAGCTGATAAATGCTTATATAACATCATCATATGCAAAAAAGAGAATTTTCCTTAAGGAAATGATCTCTTGTATTGACCGACAAAGGAATAAAGTCTCCATACGGAAGGGTTTGACTAATGTTATTGGAGTAGCATGCCATGTTCCACTTTTGCCAATCTTCACATTGCTTGCTCCGTCTATGTGTCATAAAACTGAAATAGGGAATATAGTAGTAACACGATTTTCATTTAATTTCTCATCGCTGCTTCAATTGACTGTTCAAAGCCCTCCTTACACACACACGCACACTCTCGCATGCACATGTGCGCTAACAGTATCATCATATTAAAGCCAATCACGCTAAGGTATTTTTGCTTGATATATTATGATTAAAGAAACACGTTCCAATGTGTTATAAAAGCATATCTTAATTTCTATGTACGACAGTCGATACTTTGAAATAAGTAAAATAATGAATAGATATTTGGACAGAAATTCACAAGATATGGGTATAGTCCTCAAATGGGAACTTTTTTTTTAAAAGTTTACTAAAAATATATACAATACGATCACAGAGTTATGGTTCCTGGACTGTTTGCAAAGTGTGGGTGACATAGAACATGATAATGATTTTTGATCTGCGTTCCATTTTTGCGTTCGGAGACCTGTCTGATATTGGGCATCGAAGCATTCCGTGAGGAACTGTAACAGTAATAGCAATAAAGTATACTGTTTGAAAATAGACAATATCATGTTTGCCAACGAGCATATCAATACATTAATGTTAAAACACACATAGTAATACATTGATGTTAAAACGGCCATATCAATACATTGATGTTAAAACGGGCATAGCAATACATTGATGTTAAAACGGGCATAGCAATACATTAATGTTAAAACACATATAGTAATACATTGATGTTAACACGATGATAGCAATGCATTAATGTTAAAAATACACATATCAATACATTGATGTTAAAACGGGCATATCAATATATTAATGTTAAAACAAACATAGCAATACATTGACATTAAAACAGGCACAGCAATACATTAATGTTAAAACAAGCATAACAATACATTGATATTAAAGATCTAACGAGTTACAGGTGTTAACATCCTTTAGAATCGACAGTTTTTATAGAGTCTGTGAAGTAGTCCTTTTAAATGCTTCATGCACAACGGTTAATAAATACAGGAAACCTGCAAATGCTCACCTTTCACCAAACGTCCAAGTGGAATGAATTTAAATATAAGAAACAAAGTTTGGGTTTTCAATATACTTTATTGCTATATTTACAGTACATGGGGTCGGGCTACAAGTTCTCACAACTTGGCAAAAAGCTCTCCACCAAATACACAAGCAGGCACATGAAATGTGGGAAGGACTATGAGCATGTGCATATAGATACTTTTACGCGGATCAGAACAGTGAATCAATATAGATGATTATTAAAAAAGTCATCGCACGAGAAAGATTAATACAAAATAATTGTACCGCAACCAATTTCAAGACTAGAAAGGAGTGAAGGGGTGTAATTATTAACGGGATTTTAATAGAATAAATACAGTTATTGATCAATAATGCAGCATATGCAGATACCTAAAGACATGGAGTCCTCATCCCGAGGTCACGTGTTATCTTATCTGAGCTGTTTGAGTTGCTGATTTGAAAATTCTCATGCATTAGACATCTTTGATAAAAACGTCTACTGCACGAAGCTCAAACACGTAATGAGTTGTCTCTATAATATTGAGCCGTCACAAGCATGTATATCAGCCTGTTGACTTAATAAACCGGCATGACCAATGGTAGAATGTAATGAGTTTGATTTTAATTAAATGAGTTTCGGTAATGAAAAATAGTGAAAACATAGAATGGAAGGTAAGGAAAAGCCTGTAAAAATAATAATTCATGGAGCCAATTCGCTGTAGTATTGTGTTGAACGGTAGGTTTTTCTTAATAACAATTTGTATAATTGGGACGGCGTAGATTAAATTGTCTGTAATTTATCAATACAAAAAAATACTGTAGACTAATTGGAAGAAGTTACTATATTTAGCTTGGAATCAAGTGGAAATGTTTGTAAAGGAAAAAAATCATTATTTCAGGTTAAAAGAATGTTGGCGATCCGCTTGTTCCTGTGGCTGATTTTGTGCAAATCGTCATGTTGGGGTAATGAAGACTTGGAGAAGGAGGATGATACTCGATTCTACCAAGAAAGAATGTTTGAGGCGGTTAATGTCTCAAAGTCAAATATTTCCTTATATATACACTCTGATTTCCAGGTGAGTCTGATAGATAATTATTCCTTTTTAAAAATATTTGTGATCTATTTTTATTCTGGTTTATTGTTTATGCAAGACAGAACAAGGTGGGGAGAAAAACAAATATTTTGACATAAAAAGTATGCGAAATACAAGCAACCCATGTCAATTCAATTAACTAAAACAGACCGTTAATAGTTTAAAAAAAATCTAAACGATATAAATATGCGAAGCAATTTGATTAACAATAGGCAAAAGGTAATTCAAATTCTTAAACTTCACCTATAACAGCGTTTTTAGTGTCTTCTTCATAGACCAAAATGATATAGTATCTCTCCAGGTCAATATCTCATTCGAGTGTTCTTCGCAATCTTGTTCCTTTACGAACACGGAATTATATCAGAATTTTGTATTTAAATTTCTCATTTAGTCGTATTCCGATCTGAAGTAACATATGTACATTTCTGCTCTATGTGCCCTCAAATCAAATGAGTGAAACCGGGTTAAGTTCGATTCCGAGTTAATTAAATATGGATACATTTTATCCCATATAGAATCTAATCCACAATTATAGCATCCAGAAAGTTTCTGTCGGCAAAGCACTTTGTCACACTCTGGTCCCTATCTCGCGTTTATTTTGTATTGTGTATCAGTCATCTACAAGGAAAAATAGGACAAAGACAAATCCTTTCCAAAGCGGGTGCAGAGAACTTAAAAGTATTCTTACGAAACCAAGGGTATAATGCCGTATCTGTATCTGAGGAAGAAATACATCCAGGTTATGTCGTCATTGCGTTACAAAAAAAACCCCGACAGTTTAAAATTGGTCTCAGAAGACCTATTGCCACTTTGTACGAGTAACGTCCATTTACGTAAGGTCAGGGGTCATTCAGCTTAGAATAATATAGGGTGTCCATTAATATTTATTACAAAATTAATTAAGAAAATGAAGGTAACGGTTTCAGTTTACAGTAGACATAAACAAAATACATAAAATGTGCATTATTTAGAAATTTAACTGCCCTTATTCCATGTATGTGGAGACTTATTCCGAATGACTTCTGACCTTTGAAGCTCATCAATGGGTAGAAAGAAGCATTGCGAGAGGTTTGTTAATACATCTGTTCGTATGTAATGTAGCCTTTTTATTTCTTCTTTAACCTACCCGTCTTCTATCCTAGAATAAGAGCAATGACATTGACTTTTAAGAAATCATAAAAGTATATACATCATATTAACAATAAAACAGGACTCCAGTCTCTTACTTTTCGGCCGCCTAATTTTACTGAGTGGAGATTTCATTGATAGCATCATCTTCATAATTTGAAAATATCCCAATAACAAAATCAATATACTTTTATCTGATCTATATCTCTCGGAAATATCACTGTAATGCCGTCGTATTTATTAAATCTCCAAAGTAATACAGGTTAGTTGATACCAGATTGAAACGAAGTAAGCGTCTTACAGGCACAGATTCTGAACTGATTAAAAATTTAGAAAACATCGGGCACCTTATTCACTTTAGTAAAAATTGTTTTATCTTATTTTAATACACAAAATATCTGCTGAATGGTTACAATACGAGGCTGATGTATTCCGCCTTATAAAACGAATACGAGGAGGCCGTATTCAAACGAATGCTTTTCATCACTCGTGTCAAATGCTCCACCTCAGATTGACGATTAAATGGGTATATAATAAATAGCGATTTAATTTACTCGAATTTAAGATTTTTTTTACAATAACAGCCTCTAACCCATAGTCTAATAATTATGTTGATGGATAAAGTTAATGATGATATAATTGAAACCGCTTATTTTTATTAAACGTAAATACAGTAGAGATATATTAATTATTTGTACAATGAAAAGAGGAATGAAAGTACTAGTACCATTTTGTTCTAATTTTTCCTTCGCTCTCCGAAGATGAAGCTCCACTATGTTCAAAAGAACCCGTATTTCGTCTCGCTGTCAAGAACTGACAATCAAGTTGAACGGCGGTGTGAACAGTCAACACTACAGATCAATATGGCCCTTAGCCTAGAGCTAAATTAAAAAGTGTATAGAAGCCTTAAGGGCTAACATATGCCAGAGTTGGTTGCCTGATAGATGTTTCTAGCAAAAAGACATACTGAATTCAATATAGGGATGCTATATGAGGATAGGAGAATATTTTCTTTGAATGTCTTGACCCATACACAAACACACATAATTATACACACAACCATGGATAAATAAATACGGAGGATATCACTGTTTTACTTATTATGAGTAGATACAAGGAAATATTCCACAAGTAAAGTGGAAGTCTTTTATAGATACGAGTGGCGATGTCAAGAGTAACAATGCGAAATGTTTTCACTTTATTCATTAATTGTTTCCATGTTTCTGTTGAAAATAAAACAATTTTTTAAAATATATTTTTGAAAACAAAACCATTGACTTGCATGAACGCTTCCATTCTTTGTCCATGCAGTTAAGGACTGAATCACAGCATGAATAGTAAAGGTTCTGAGTTTTGCAATAATTTTGGGCAATGACTTATTGCATTCTTATTGCATACTTATCACTCACGTATAAATTCATACAATCTCTAACTTTGTCAAATCAATTACTGTTATCATAATAACAACGAATCTGGCTTTTTTCCGCTAACACATGTCTTGTGCGGGTATGAGATAGTGATGAATGTAGTTAGTATTTCTGTAAAGTTGTCAGATCAAGAATCGAGCTTATTTCGGGTAGGATACGTTCCACCCAAATATCGATAGAGACTTAATTTCTGTTGCCAATCAGCTCTCAGCCATCCAAATTTTGTCCTTCATTTTCAAATACGAGTGTCATGAGAGTTGAAATATATAATAAAATTTAATTCAGAGCTTTGCCTTAAAAGCATTTTCCATTTAGCACAGTGCAATAGATATCGATGAGACAGAATATCAAATAGAAATAGGTCATGTGATCTCATTTAATGGCAATTTGCGTAATTCACGCAGAAAACTTTATTGAATATGCTACTACATATCTGCTTATTGTTGCTTGGAGTTTGCTCTTGGTTGTACCTCTTCACTGCTTGCATCAATGTACACGGTTGACACGTTTAACTTTTGCTCTGCTCATCCTGATGGGGAAAGAAAGAGAGATAATATAAGAAGAAAGAAAAATGTATCACGCATAAATATTAAACTCTAACATACATGAGGGTAGATTTATTTTATGAATTAGGAGATAAATTAACTCCAGAGATGATTTCGCCACTGTAGTGATATGTCGTTTTACCACCTGTAACGGGGTGGTGTAGTGTGGCGCCCTCTGTTAATTGATTTGGCGATCGTTATCTAGAGGCTGACCTAACTCGATGTTATTGCCCAAAAAGATAGAACATTAACAGACAACTAAGCAAGACTATTGAAAAGAAATAAACAAATACTAGCCCCTTAAACAATAAAATAAAATAAATTTGTAATTAATTAATGCATAAATTAAAAATTGCAATTTCAATTCAACATATTTACATTAATGGAATTTAAAAGCAGTGTTCGAATTTCGGATTCACTCATTGTTAAGAGTGGTGAAAAGAGTACAATGTTCAAGTCTGTCTTGCATCACCTGGTGTCGTCTTCTACAGGCTTTGTGTATTCCACGTCTATTGTGTATGCTTGGTTCTTTCTCTGACCCTTTCTATTATGAACTCTCTATTTGTGGACTTCTCTCTTGGACTCTCCTCATCGGGTTCTCATAGATGGATACAGATAGATGTTCTCTTAAATGACAAGATTACGGCTAAAGCTATATGTTTCACCAACTATACGTATATATAAAATCTCTCACTTTCGTTATTCAGGAAGGTAAATAGCTATCCACACGGCATAATGTGGCCTTAACAATTAACTGTCCTATAGATTTACAGTATTTGAGGTAATGTAAATCGTTATCTATAGTTACAAATGACCATTGCATTATACCAAGTCTGGTCTTAATTAAACAGTTCATCCTCCCTGTTCCACGCGGCAATATATTGGCATATTACACTTCTTAGGTGCACAACCGATGCTGCCGTATATATCATCATACATTATTAATGAATAAAATTCAGTAAGCTCTAGCTTATAGTAACCACTAACCTATCATTAACTCACGATAAATAGCATCATCATTAAGACAAAGGAAATTAATTCACATAACCATAAGAAATTCTACATATTTGGATTAATTCATAAATCCCTATGAAATACTACACATTTGAAAATTATAATTAATTCATATAATCCTATGAAATACTACACAGCTGACAATGACGATTACATGCAATCCGTCAACTCTATCAATGAACTAATAACTGCTAAATTTTAGGTTTAGATTGCATAACAACTCTAGCATATGAAAATACTTCTATGAAATTGAATAAATGATACATGCATGGATCGTAAGCATATAAAACAAATGTGGATAAAACAAACAAACGAAATGGAACATTATATGGAAATTAAAATTGCGTACCTTAATGATGTTTATTTTCCACACGGTTGTGCATCCTAGTACTATAGCCCGTCTTTTCCTTTCAAGACAGCTATCTGGCCTCCCTACTTTGTTAACAAGGGAAACTCTATCCTCAGGTTTACCACGGAGCCTCAAATTCGACTTCTCGCAAGCAAAATTGGACTAAAGAATTCTGAGCCAAGTCGCTACCTTGAATTCCCCATTATTTCAAAAGTGTGCGCCTTAATTTTAACTGACCAATCAAAAGGAACCGTTTCTAAATTTTCGCCAAACTAACCATGTGCTTTAACAGTTTTTGACAGCCTAGTATATAATGCAATTAGCTTTTCTTTGAAGATCAGTTTTTGGACACAAGGTCCCCTCCAACCGATGCGGTCTGTCATTCTATTCTCACTGGGTCAATTCCACTAAAGCTTAAAGGTTTTTTTTTTTCTAAAATGGAATAAGAGAAATATCAGAATTAACATTCTCAAGACCTTTATGACTTGACTATGATAACTTTAATGCAAAATTTATTCAACTTTAGGATTTGGTACTTCTTCAAAATTCTACACATTACACCAGCAGAGTTGAAATGTGTGTGTGTGTGTGTGTGTGTGTCTATCTACACACACGCACAAAGAAACACACACACACACATAGGTGTCAATAAAACGACGTTTTCATTTTCCAATTTAGAGGTGATGGCAAGAAGCATTTTAAATCATAAATGCAATATTTATTACGGAATATTCATTTTTCAACTCTCATAAAAATTTTCGTTTAACACGCACGGATATTCTCTTTGTTTATTGTTCTATAGAACAACTGTTCTGTATAACATTGTCATAATTTAGGATTTGACTTTTACTGGGAATACTAAAGAGGATAACGTCTCCATGTTGTTTATTAAAAAATGAATTTTCTAAATATATTTTTTAATAATTACGGCAATATTATATATGAAGCATATATTTATATTTCTGACTCGTTCTATAGATTCATGATAATATGACAAGGGTAAGATATAAATGGAGGCACAATCTTTACATCTACTAATATCTTTCATTGCTATGACAGACTAACTAAAAACGAACTAGGTCTCCGTAACTAGAGTTGACCGTGTAACCTTGTATTGTGTGTCCATGTCAGATCGGGAGAAGAATATAAATCGTTTGAAATACAACTCATAAATAATGACCATTTCTTTACATTAACAAACAGATTAATATCCAAACTAGATCTAATAATCCGTAGTTAGGATTCTGTCAGTTGCGTTAAGTAAGACCGGAAATTCAGGATCATTGACTGTGGTCATTCAAAGCCTTCAGTGAATGAGCCTAAAGTTTTCGGACAAATTCTTCTGAATAAAGGTATAAATGTTCTCTCCGTGATGCACATTTCTCATTGACAGAACACATGATGTAAACAGATCAGATTTTTTGGCAGTCTGATTAGCGAAAAAGATAAAAGAAATATGTTTATTTATATATATATATATATATATATATATATATATATATATATATATATATATATATATATATATATATATATATATATATATATATATATGATTGTTTTCCTTTCTTCAGAGTGATATTACGTGGAGCTATACGACGGATGATTTCCTGTATGCCTTCGTGACTTTGATTGCAGATGACGTTGTGGTGTTCAACAACATCATTGGGGATATTTCAACTACTTCTGACACCATCAACATTTCCATATCTGAGCGCGTGCTACCCCCGTCTTTTGCAGTCAGCCCTAATTCTGCCCAGACGTCGTCAGGTTTCGTTATTGTGACCTTTTTGGCGGCTGGCTGTTTGATGATATTATCACGTGACTGGCGCTGCCTAGGTTGGCTTTATTTAATCGTTTCTTTGATCTTGGCAATTGTCAAGGCAGATGTACAGGGAATGAGACGAGTAAAAGTGGATATTAAATCTCCAAGGTAATTTTGCATTAAAATATTGACATAAAATGTTATGAAAGGCAAAAGGTCAAGTATTTTCAGAACAGCAATAAAAAGAACTTAATTCACACTAACGAGTATACATGTTTTTAAAACACATTACTCATGTTTATGGCTGTACATCCTATCAAGGGACATGTATGGGTTACTTAATACGTATTAAATCTTCTAACCGAATCGTTTCCAAAATCTCTGATAGCTGAATTTCTAATAATTAGTTTCTATCGTGCTCACGGGCGAGAAAGAAAAGCATCGTAAGTTTTAGCGGTAGGTTGGTTTTTCAAATTTCGAAATAAGGCTAAAATAATCAAATAACGTTTCAGTAAAAACAAAAATCCAAGTCCGACGTCCGTGGTCATTTGCGGTCATGCATCATCTTGAAAGTGCATGACTTGTCGGAGAAGATTTGCATATGTCAGCATTTATTACAGGAATATTGCTTATAATATACACACTCTGACTTGTCGGAGAAGATTTGCATATGTCAGCATTTATTACAGGAATACTGCTTACAATATACACACTCTGACTTGTCGGAGAAGATTTGCATATATCAGCTTTTATTACAGGAATATTGCTTATAATATGCACAGTCTGACTTGTCGGAGAAGATTTGCATATGTCAGCATTTATTATAGGAATATTGCCTACAATATACACACTGACTTGTCGGAGAAGATTTGGATATGTCAGCAGTTATTACAGGTATATTGCTTATAATATACACACTCTGATTAACTGTAAAAATCCCCTAGTCTGATGCTTAAAACGGTCCACTGAAGGAACCTATAATGCAAAACAAGTTTCGTTTTTGCATTTAGAGGTGTAATTTATATGCCTTTGTTCGCTTTGAAATTATTTTTCTTGATGGGAGCTGTTTAGGTTTTCATCTGTTAACCTCGAATGTCTCGGTTGTTGTATTTATTTATTATAATATGCTAGATCGACACGAATTACAATCTATAGTTCCATTATCATTTGTAAGAATGGAAATTTGACAAGGATCAAAACGAGATATCAAAATAAAACAGAAGTTGAATGCATCATAGAAGGACGACTAGTACTGTTTTTTTACAAAATGTACGATGAAAGCAAATGGAACTTTCAGTTAGTAGTTGATCGGTGCCAGTTTGAGTTTTGTGTTACTGTTTTCTCACACACTAGTGCATTGTCCATCACTATTGCATGTGAGAGCTATCGCAACTGCTTCGTGAGATCCTACTGGTTACCCTTTTATCTGCGCGTAAACAAGTTTCCTGTTTTGGTTTGTGATAGCACGCTTGTTGACTATGGGTGCGCGTAGTTGGCGTAAGTTTTCCATTTACACCAACACAATCTCGAACTCTGTTGTGGTAGTGGTTTTATCTTCGATAGGTACGTGGTACATCTTAGTATTTGTATTGAAACTGCTTTGTGTCTGCAGCAAGAATTTCTGAATAACACACGAGTTTATATTTTGAGAATAAAAAATGTTTTCTTGGCTATTTAGTCTCGCAGCTGTTATTCTGCTTTGATTATCATTTTCGCGTCGGTAATATTAAAGTTTTTTTCACCCTTTTTATTTTAAATTTTCGGCATGCTGTCCGTGTGCCTTGCTTGCACGTTGGTGCCATTTAGTGAAACTCTCTTGGATTTCGTCATTGTATACATTTATCGTGGTTATTAAATTGATTCGTCCAACCCCTTGCGATACTTTTTTTTAGGGAGAAAGTGGATACTCAGGCCTAGGAAATCGTTTGTAAAATTGCTTATCATTGGTGGCCTCTGTGAACATATTTAGAAACTCATACCACAATTGTTAGACAGCACACCAGGTACAAGGTATGTTTGATAGACTAAGTGCGTCTGTCCCACAGAATACGATCAACATGTTACAGTTGTCGCAGACATCTTTGGGTACGAGTGCGTACCGTTCTGTTATATGGATCACGAGTGCGTTTTTGTGCCGGTCCGAGGAAAATATTCTTTCTGAGTTGCCTTGTTCAAGCATTAAAAATTCACGCACTACAAGATTATTTTCCTTTACAGTTTATTTTTGGATCTCCATTGATTATGGAAAAATTGATGGTTCAACTAACTGACGACGCAAGAGATTCTATAAAATCTCTGAGCACGTCATAATAGTGGTGATCGATCTTGAATGGTACAATCATGTACAATGGATCTCACTTTAAAAATCGCGTGATCAGATTCAGCAACAGATCAGTTTGATTGAATCCGGCTATACCAATGATAAGCGCGCGAACGGAGTTGTTAAAAATGGAATCATACTTGGGCGTTTCAGGCTTTTTTTTTTCACATAGAAGTCAGTAACGATATAAAGCGGAGCTTTCCAAACGTATTCGAATGCGTAATACAAGAGTCGGAATCGCTGGAATGTGCATCCCATGTGGAGTAAAGACGTTTGCGCTTCTGGCAGGCAAACCAGTTTGCAAATCGACCAAGTAGAAACAAAATATTGGCTGTATTATCGCTGTTGCATCAACAAAATCAAGTTTGTTGTTTGTTACCTTGGAGTAAATATTCTCGTGAAAAACTTACCTTAGGTACAATTATTGAGGACCTGGAAGACGGCTAGACATACGACTGCACAATAATTAGATCAAGCCCTGAGAAGATTATATAAATCATGTTACTACTTTGTGCTACTATTACGATCTCGCAAGCAGAACATCAAACGATCCTTGTACGCATCAGCTTGCCAACGTTGATCTCATATGTGATTTATTCGCAATCGCGAAACCGCGTGTCAAAGAAGGAATTATCAGATAAATTGCAAACGGAGGCATGAAAACTAGATTGAATTTCTAATTTCTTCTTCCATGGGCAAAGTCAACTCTTTTGAGGCAACATTCCATGTAACAAACATAACTTCTGAGAGAACTATGTCAGTGTTATACTACAGTCCACGCTGATATTGGAAGGGTGAAAGCAGCTGTTGGAAAGTTAGCTAGCGCGGCATATGTTGCACAAGGAGTCTTTCATACATGTCTATCCAACAAGACTCATACGCAGCAAAAGTCATGGTCGTGAAGAAGCTGTTGCGTGCTAAATTCATGTATGGAACGCCAACACAGAATATTTTTGCAATGGTACTTTCTGTGATCGTAAACCATCCAGCAAAAGTCTTTTATCCACACATAGTGATGCAGTGCCTCTGGTTCATCCAACAACAAAAAATTAACGTTAAACCTCCGACACGAATCTTTGTATAGTGTGTGCACAGGGATAGTCGAATCGTCCAGATGCTACTGTGCCGCGCGAATACATTACCGGCGATATCAACGACGAATAGTTCAAACTTGCCAATATCAACAATTTGTTTCAGGGAATCCTTTATAATTGAAAGCCTCTGAGTCTTTTGCGGCTGAAGCCACCAAGGCACCATTGGTTAAATACCCACGTAAGATCTGACTTTGTGGTTAGAATCTTTGGATGAAGATGCGCGGGGCAATTGTTCACCTTCAGCCTCAACGTGAGTGTTGCTAGACATGATATTATCAAAGTCTTCGAGTGCGTCAATTTTAATATGATTGCTCAACGCATGTTCGAAAGAGGCTTCACATTATCTTTCGGTCTTGCTCATCAGCGATCATGCTAGCAACTTCTCCTCGTGTGGCTGTTTATGAATTTTAATACGTAACTGAGTGGTTGCTGCAAGAAGCTGACTCTCAGTCGGACGTGTCTTGTCTGGAGAAAGCTCATAATAGTACAAGGATGTCTGCTCTTCTTGCACCTCTCCATAATCTTATTCCACGGTCTCTCAAAGCCGAGATTCCGTCGTAACGGCTATAACACACCTATCCAACTTAATATTTCAGTGTGCTCCAATTTTTTGAAATATTCATATTCTTGGTTTCTCTAAGATGATGTATTTAAACTTTATAGCACTTTGACCTTTTCTCTTACGTTATAAATGCAACACTACGTGCATAATATAATTTTCGCATCAGCTATGGTCATTAATTTAGCATGAAACTGCGAGCATTAAACGGTGGATCTTCAGCATCGTTATATAATACTGCTAGTATTGTAATTGTCGAAAGTATTTATTTGAGATTTATATTCGTTTAGCTATCTTAAGCTGTTGTGCGCGTATATTTTGCAATCAAAAGACGAGTTATTAAGCAGTGCTGATTACGATGATTTGAATTTGCAACCCCAAATAAACTCATCAGCTTTCAAACAAACACCTAGACAGCTCAGCCGTTGTTTCAAACCGAACTAAGTTTCAGTCATTTTCCATTTGTTATTAGATAATGTTTACTAAGACCTCCTCGTCAGATTTGACTTTCATATTTCATTTGCAACTCAAACAATGCTCGACCATTTCCTCAATAGATAAAGAAAAATTAAATTTTAGCGAGCGTGATTCGATCATGGAATATTTCGATGAACAATGTAATACACAATCTTTTTCATGGAGCATAAACTTAACAGCTATGGCCAAATAAATGCGTGGTACCCTCCGTCCTATTTTGTTTTGAGGATTATGGTGTATATGTCTCCTTTATCAATGTTAATATCGCATACGTGGTCGACCATTATCGTAGCTCTCATCTGGTTTGGCAATTTCGATGTCTCGGATGATTCAATTATCACGTCTACCAAAGATAATTTGTGACGTTTTCATAATGGCAATATTCAGATAACTTTTGTTGAAAGATTTTTGTCCTTCTTTGACAATTATAAGCCAATTTTTGTGTCAGCCATAACTTGTGCCAGGCTTAAGATGCTGTTCTGAGTATTCCACAGTTTAGTCCCATAAATCAAATCCCCAGATCTGTGTTTATACTGATGGAAAATATTTGGGTCTGATGTGACCTGTTCATTAAAACGTGCAATTTTGCTGCATGTTCATCTTTCCGGAACAAAACAGCACATCTTTAGACACGTACCGGTAATTGGTAACATTCATATCGAGCGCGAAATTCGATATGGATACTCCAATAAATGTTGTGCTATTCCAGGTGGATTTACAACTCACCAAACATGATTTGCTACGGAAAAATAATGCACATGTCACCGAAAGAACCCTTCAGCCGACGGTAGGTGCATAGCCACGAGAAATACCGGCAAGTATGTACACCGATGTGTGCAGCCAGCTTTTAATGACTGGGTGATATCAGCCCCTAACACGAAAATCAATATCATAACGGGTGAATGGCTGATTTATCAGCCTATCTACAACTGATCAATGCTGCTACTGGTTGCAGCAGCAGACGGGGCAGTCTCGACAGTGCTCATAGAGGTGACAAGTAGCGCCGGACAATGCACTCATGTGAACAAGACACCCAGTAATATCGGATGGTGTAGAGGGCATGAACTCGGATAAGTAATACAAATCTCAAAATCATCATTTAGCTTTAAACGAATTTCATATGTAATAATGGAGTAGGTTATTCACGAATCAGTCAATACTATTGCGCGTTGGATATCTAGTTGACATGTTAAGTGACAATTGAAAGTTCACTGAGTGAATCGATCATCGAATGTAACACTCAGATAATGTGTTATCTTGATAATTGTAAAATCAAATTAAAGACACTAACCAGTATTTCAAGTGCTTAACAAATTAAATTATTCACAGCATTTTCGGAATACATTTTCTTTTCTATTTAGAATCCGACACTCTTGGTAACAAATGTAAAGAAATACAATAAAGTAATAAAACCAGGAGTTTGGAAAGAGTGCTGCGAAGTATAAAAAACAGTGTAGCCTGAAAGTGTGTTTGGTTTGAATTCCATATGAAAATATTTATATCAAGTGATTTATGCGGAGGAAACGAAAGCCACAGTTCTTCACATAAAAGTAATCACGTTTCTTTTATTAGACTACGTTTTTCTAAAACTTAATTTAGGAGGTTTAATCGTCATCAAGCCAAGTTGAGTGTATAAACGATTCAGTATTATTTGTTAATTTCTTTTAATAAAAATGAATAATTGTGTATTTGAGTGGGATGACCTACGTCAGTTTTTCAGTGTTGGGTATAATTGTTCATAACGTCATTCTGCCTGTCATCGAAATCGTTGTCTGATATGTGCCATCCGTTTAATGATGTTAAATACTATTAATACATTACATTGGACTTTAAGTATTACTTTATTCCTGTTCTGTGCCAACGTTTTATTTCGTATTTGAACAATCCGAGCACACAGGATGTCAATAGAACCTGTACTATTATTTATGAACCTCTGAGTTACGAGACGCTTTATGACCTTTAGTTTCTGGAATTACAAATTTATGTTACTGCAGTAGCAATTTTAACGAATCCTGATCACTTCAACATACTTGGTACAATTAATCAGTTGCGATAACTGACTTTTAATTCATTTTATGATGGAAACCTGCAATGTAGCGTCAACAAGTTTTCTAAAACGACACCATGTACACCGACGGAAATACCTCTACGTGAATAAGACAGTGGCGTGACCATAACAGCCAAGCTTATCATGATTTTCTAGCTCCATTTTTGCAAAATATGCTAGCATTTATGTTTTGTTTCATTTACATATCCCCTGAAGGAAAAGAACCGTACAAGTTACTTAAGTCGTCGTTTTTTTTACTTCGTCTCAGAAAAGGGCATGCTGTAGTAATCTTTCTCTCTTCGACTAGCTCCGCAGCCAAAATTGTGGCATAGAAGAAAATTATGTTTTTCATTTTTCCACAGCTGACTTGTAAGACTCCTTTTAGCGTGTTAACTGTTTCTAAATATTGCACCCTGAAGGTTTTATTAGGGTTTTTATCAGTTTTTTTTTTATTAATGAAATAAAACTGACTTAAGGGATATTTTTCTATCCGTCAAAATGACCTTAAATGGAATTTTAGTTTAAAAAAAACAAACAAAAGCTGCAACAAAAAAAAAACAACGCAATTAAAGCAAACCAGACAAAAACTGAAAGGAAAAAACCCAAAAGTAAACATTTTACGTTTTCTCTAACAAACATGCAAACTAATGCAGCATTCAAGTTGACATATTCAACTTTATATTTTAATGCTAATGATTTTATTACCAGCACATCAAATCAAGTCATATAACAAGTTCATGTAAATAAACTATATTTAAAATGTAGTTTTTATATCACAAAAAGCAGACGAATGATGTCTGAGTCTGCGATATTATGAAACATAATTATGAAGTTAGTAGACACCAGACTTTAATGGCTACGTAAATAACGAATGCATTATATTACGCCACCATTACCTAAGGTTAACTGCTTTGAAAAAAATGACATTTAAAAAACCATTTGACTGAGTCCACCTTTCTCACTTTGCAATGATCAATGCCTAGATTACTGTATGGTAAATTATCAACATGGAAAACTACATCTATCTGTATATGAACAACTAATTAAATTTGAGAATTTAGAATAATTTCCACAATTATCAAACCTGACTAATCAGGACATACAATTGAATCCAAAGTAAACATCTCATGAAACTAAATGTTTTTCGACTTGTGAATTGTATCCTTTCCACTAAAATATAAATACTAAATTAAACTTCTCTAAAGACTAATCGTTCAAAAATTCAAGATTATCTCTGCAAATTTGTGTGCATATACGGTTGAATGTGATTATTTAGAAAAAGTTAATTGTATCCAGCTGTAGTAAATTATTTATTTTACATTTAGCTATTTGTCTAATCATTTAAGCTAAAGAAAAGTATTTTTCACCTTGTTTTCACTGTTGCAGACATATGCATTTCTCCAACATCAACCTGCAAATCAATGGCGGGCAGATAGACATCCGGAATATTCTTAAGGAGACTTATGTGTCCATTACTTGCTCCACCAGTGAGCACCCGGATCAAGGTTAGACACGTGATACTTCTTTGGTATGGGTAGCATGTCCACAGCTGCATTCTTTAAAACGTTAAATGAATAGACTGTCTTTTATACCTACGTATTGGTGGAGTCTAACTTCAACCAACATAGACCTTCATCTACATTCGCATAATACGCCAGAAGACCAGGGTCTGTTATGTTTGTTCTACTGTTTATCTCTACCAGTCCTCAGTGACCCAGATCAGTCCGCGCGGTATGCGACGGCAGATCTGGGCCTGTGCACTTTGCCATTTAACTCGACTTATAAACCAGCATAAACAGTACCAGCAGCCATCATGTGGTTAATATCATTAAGTGAGGTTGAAGAGCATTGTCAGCACTTTAGTTTGAAAATAACATCTCTACCACAAAATTATTAAGATGAGTTTGGGGAATAAAAATATAAACTAGTCTTATTATTATTATTATTATTATTATTATTATTATTATTATTATTATTATTATTATTATTATTATTATTATTATTTTTATTATTATTATTATTATTATTATTATTATTATTATTATTATTATATTATTATTATTATTATTATTATTATTATTATTATTATTATTATTATTATTATTATTATTATTATTATTATTATAGTCAAACAGGCATTTCATTTGCGAAGTATATAGTGTTCTGGAAGTATGTTTTTCTTCTTTTTCTATCTAATAAAAAAACTTCTTTCTTAGAGTTCATGATATGATGTCAATTGTTAACATTGAAATTGCAATTACAATGTTTTTTATTATATAATTTGTCTATCGGAAAGAAACAACTGATTCGGGAAATTTGACTGTGACATTTGTAACAAAGGATTGGCTGAAGTATGGATACTCTTTTTGTGTTGTTGTTGTTGTTGTTGTTGGACTTAACGTCATTTTTCAGCACACGATAGACTATTCATGGCGGCCAGTATTAATGGTGGAGAAAGAAACCGGGAAATTACCGGAAAGAACCACCGACCCACGAGAAGCTACTGGCAAGCTTTCTCACATATCCACATTGGCCGAATCCTAGACTCGAACCCACGCAGACAGAGGTGAAATGGCAGTGATCCGTAACGGACAACGCTTTAGACCACTCGGCCACTAGGCGACCCCCTCTTTTTGTGTAGTAATAGAATTGATCTTTTTCATTATTATCATGAAAAATACTCCGAATAACCACGTGGAGTTATCATATGTGTGGAGTTGCCTCTACCATCCACTAATGATACCTTGTCCCGCGCTAAGTGCCTTCAAGCTATCAATTACAAACATGTAAAAAATATTATTACTAAAATGTCAGACGTATTTGTCGTATTAGTTGGCTGTATGGCAAATGAAAAACTACAATTACTTTACCATGCAAGTTAAAAATTTATTTTTTAATATTGATATGGGATTTTATAGCTTCTTCATAACATACGATACAAGCCCCGCACTAGCTTAATTGGCACTGTGCGACACATATTTCAAATCATGTCTTGGTGACTGTTTAAACGAGATCAATAACTTCTATGAAGACCAGTAGACCGGTTTGAAAAAGTGATATGGAAAGTTGACATTTATAGCAGTTTGTAAATTATAGACATTCGTTTTAACGTATGTGTGTGTAGAGCTTTCCAGAGCTTAGACCGACCTAGTCGTAGCATAAATTGCTGATAGAGCAAGGTTTTCGCTATTGCTTGTTTGTGAGATTTCAAGTCTACAGCCGTAATTCTATTCTTTGGGCGCATTACACAAAGGCAGAATAAGGTTTACGTTTTTCGCAGTTTTGTGTGTTAAACACAATATAGACGGTAAGAACGAATCGCCTGTATGTCCACCACAGATATAGAGATATGGTAGAAAGCAGGTTTGTATATATATATATATATATATATATATATATATATATATATATATATATATATATATATATATATAGTACTATTGTATTAAGATATTTTTATTTAACTCACAGGATGCCCTTTCTGTTGTCATGGAAACGGTGTGTGTCGAGATAACACTTGCCACTGTAAGGGTAACTTTGACAACAAGACATATTGCGGTATGTAACTCAATATTTAATTTGTTGTTTTTTTTAAATAGTTTTAATTGTGTTCCTAAATCTGTTGCTAATGGAAAGTCTCTTATTAAGTTTCGCATTAAGTCGAGAGATATAGGTAATCGAAAGCCGCAAAGGTTACAAAGGAACTGTTCCAGAAGCCTTCCAGATGAATAAATTTGATATGTCGTTTCAATCTTTGACGATTTTAAAGTCTTCTAAACATTAAAAATATTTGAAACGTTTTGACTCTATTAATTCGTGATATTATTTATCAACAGCAAAATGAGGTCATTCAGAAAGTTATTTTTTTCGGTTAATTTTTCCACGATTTTGCTCTTAGCAAATTTAAACAGAAAAAAAAAACAAAAACAAAATCATTTTATTAAAATATTAAAACAACAATTCCAACATTATATATAAACTATCAAAAGATTTGAAATGGTCTAAGTCTCGATTCATCTTCGCCTCACCACTGGTCGTCGATGATCCACTTCGTTCCATGTCGATAGCTGTCCCATGTGATAGCAAGAACTGTGATTTGAACAAGATAAAGATGTTCTCGTAATAGTAGCTCAAACAATTTTTGCAATGAAATATATTGTTACACATATGAGATTTTAATGTAACGATTATCATGACATCTGCTTTAATTCAGAAGATAATGCTGCGTGTGAATGTATTGACTAAGACAAATAGATATACAAACTTGACTTTGTTTAGAGAGGCCGCGATATTTATTTCCATGTGTCTTCCATTTGAACGGGAAGACAAAAAAAAAATAATCGGTCTACTTATATGTATACCACTATTGAATATAAAGGAAAAATTGATGTAGAGTTATCTGATTTGGAATGTATGGGGACTTAATTGATACAACCCCTCTCTCTCTCTCTCTCTCTCTCTCTCTCTCTCTCTCTCTCTCTCTCTCTCTCTCTCTCTCTCTCTCTCTCTCTCTCTCTCTCTCTCTCTCAATTTTATATTGTCTTGGCTTCAAAGAGATTTGAAAACGAATTATCTACCTGCTTTTAACTCTATCTCATTACATTTGTTATTCGATGATCTCATTGTTGATTTATTGAATGACAAGAAAAGTAAATGAATTGATACTTTACAACTATCTCATTTCACCCGACTCAAGTAATGACAAATCGATATATTATTCTGCCATATGTATTCTTCTGAATTTAAAGCAAACTCATTCGTCCCAACATATCAAGTTAGCGACAACTATCCAGTCTACAAGAAACAAGTTCTAAAAACTATTATTAAAGCCCATATCACCATAAAGTACCAATCCTATAACCGTTTCCAAGAAGATACCCTTTTGAACGACTTGAAAGATATTCCAAGTAGTGGCCAATCTACTTAAAGATTTTTAATTCCAGACCTTGATGTACAACATTAGACGGCACTTATTTTTATTGTAGTCCTAAATCGATATGTTCCAATTAAATGCAAAATAGTTTAGAGAATAGCGTAACCTTTTTAGTTTAACTCTGAAATAAGGAAGTCATGAAACGGCGTGATTTCGGTCATCAACCGTGTGACAGAGGCAGTTGCAATAAACACAGACATTAAGTAAAACAAACTTGATCGCCAAAACGACAATGTATACTTTTTCGAGATTAAGAATTGAGAATAAACATGACTGCCTATAAATGTTGAAACATTTTCGTTGCTTTAAATCAAGTTCAAAAGTTCAAGGTTTCACTTTTGAATTAAAAGCCGGTGGTCAATCGATATTGCAAATGATCTAAATATCGTTCATGACTTATTAATTTCAATACTTGGAGAATACTCTTCCATATCACAAATTTTTCACTTTTTATATATTCTGTGTTGACGAAAGTCCCATCTCATATATCATGGCAGATCAAGTGCATATGTGTTCAAAATGTCTTCGATATTTCAGAGAAATCTGATGGCACCGAAATCCAACCAAAAGTACTCAGAATATCAGCTTAATAAACACGAGCATTGCTACGGGAACCACTGCAACTGAGATTAATTAGAGTGTTCCCATTTTTAAACACGGTGATAAATCGTCAGCAATAAACAAATATGGATCCATATGTTTTACCAACCTTATGTAACATTTTTTGAAAAGATATCGCCTTTCATCTTTGCCGATATGTAATGAAATGTCAGGTTTCAGAGAAAGCTTTCATTAAAATGTAGATTGATATATCATTGAACAGAAAATTTTTCCACTTATGATCAATCCGAATTTTTCTGGAAATATATTCCCTCTAAATTGATCTGTAAATATTCTCTCTCAAATTAATCAATGTATATGTTACAAATTCAATACACGAAGGTGTTCATTTAAACAGTTTATGGAGTTATGTCTGTATCCTTTTCTCGTTCGTTTTAAATATTTATGTTGATATTAGATTATTTAAAAATCTAATATGCCACAAAAGAACAAGCTATTGTAGGATACAAGTTTCTAGACAATAATTATTTTTATTGAAATACTGTTCACAATCGTACGCTGATGATACGGCCCCACTCTACCCCACCCAAACAAATTAAAAATAAAAAACCAAACCAGAATCAGAAAACACGACGATTAATGTACAATTTTTCAGTTTGTTACATTTTGTTTGCAAATGATTTCACCAGGTACGATGATATACATAATATCGTATCCGTCCTTTTATATTTCTATAAAAAGTTTTCTAAATATCAATAAATATTTATGTTTGTTATAACATGACTTAACACTGAATATATTTTTATAAAACAAGTTACTGGCAGCGACCACTATTTAGAGTTTTCCCATTGATGTACCTTCTGGTAACGAGACAAACAAAAATAAAAGTCTCACTTATGATTTGACTAAGTTACTTCTATATTTATCTCAAAGGGTCTTACTGAGTAAAATTATGTGGCCGTTATTAGTTTCTTTATGGTACATTTCACTGACTATATTAGAACCATTTTTAAAACGAGCTTATAAATGTTACAGTCCACCCAGACTCTATCCAGTGTTGGTCATTTAAAAGAATACCACAAAGAAAATTATCAATCTTAATGTGGGTATCTGCCGAACGATATTATACTCTGTGTGTTGGATCTAAGGCAGAACAAGAGTTTTGGGCAAAAAAGTCGATCGAAATATGCAGTCTTATTGGTTATAAAAATGTAACAGTTCTAAAAAGGATTTAATTCATTTGCTTTCAGACGGCAACAGAGAAAGTTGCAAAAATTGTTTACTCCTTTTTGCTTAAGACACATTTATAGTCAGTGGTATGATGACAGACTTTGACATATCTTAGATTTCTAATCAATGAAAAATATAAAAACACAACCAAGAGAGTAACAGTAAAGAATCTGACTCGAGTACAAAACTGTATGTATATGTATGTATGTATGTATGTATGTATGTATGTATGTATGTATGTATGTATGTATGTATGTATGTATGTATGTATGTATGTATGTATCTATGTATGTATGTATGTATGTATGTATGTATGTATGTATGTATGTATGTATGTATGTATGTATGTATGTATGTATGTACAGAGAGAGATATATATTTTCGTAAAAACCACATATTTTATAATCTCTCTCTCATGTAGAATAATAATAATAATAATAATAATAATAATAATAATAATAATAATAATAATAATAATAATAATAATAATTTTAAATGCTCTCTCTACCACATGCACAGTTTTTAAAAAAAAATACTACTACTAGTAATTTAATGTCTGTAGCCTGTCGAGTAAGCCCTCTCCTTTGTTCTCTCCAACACATACCCTGTTAAAAATTACCAATTCGATGTTAGTTTATGTCAAAATATTTATGAAAGAAAACTTAATAGGGCATTTCAGTTAGAGGGCAGACAGACTCATGTTTGCCGCCGAACACATTTGTCATGTTACACTGTTGCATTTCCAGACAGACTCGCCACACACGAAAAATATGAACATATTAATACATGAAAAAGTTATAGAGGTACTAGCCTCAATCGCCTTCTCCATTTACTGATGCTCAAGAGAGTGGGGCTTGATACAAACGCTGATCTTAGACAAAATGGTATTGATTTGTTTTTATTTCACCCAAATACATTCTTCTCTCTCTCTCTCTCTCTCTCTCTCTCTCTCTCTCTCTCTCTCTCTCTCTCTCTCTCTCTCTCTCTCTCTCTCTCTCTCTCTCTCTCTCTCTCTCTCTCTCTCACACACACACAGAGTTTTATATCAGAATAGTTATCAATCAAATATAGATATGGCCTTTGAGTTTATTGGCAGACAAACTCGTATTTCCTGCACAACACATATAAAGTTCCGTACCGTTACAGAACTGTAATGTGAAGCACATGATGTAATATTAATTTTAGTTCAAGATTGGACAAAATCAAACTCATTACTTTCATCGCCAAACAAATGCAGTACGCTATTCTGTTCAAAGCAGACTTATCCAAAGGGAGAAAGATTGAACCAATATGGCTGCCTAATGTTAAAATCCAGTTAGAGCCTATAAAGCTTATATATATATATATATATATATATATATATATATATATATATATATATATATATATATATATATATATATATATATATATATATATATATATATATATATATATATATATATATATATATATATATATGTGTGTGTGTGTGTGTGTGTATGTGTGTATGTGTGTGGTGTGAGTTTGTTTAAAATATGGGGGAATTTCAAATAAGCTATCAATCTTAATTAGATTATTGATTTCTAAAAACAAGCTGCTAGAGTTAAAATAGGGAAAGACTATTAACCCTCACCTATATTCTTTAATATACTGTAGACAGCTTGGAATTAAACAGTAAAGTACTTTACAACGTTTTTGTTAGGATAAAAATTGTTTCATAATTCGGCTTCACAAAGTATCAGTTATCTCCTAAATGTAGCCTCCGATCCCAAAACCCACAGTCTAATACGAACTCTAAGCTTCAGTTGCGTAAAACTGAAACGTCTGTCCAAAATATAATTTTCTTATTACCTAGCAGTTACTGTGGAATGTCATCCCCAACCATACGAAACGAGCGCAGACACTCTCTTCTTTTAAGCGCGGGTTTCATAATTTTTTTTATTTTTCTGATTATTTCATAGCACAATATCAAGATACCTAGCTCTGATGCCGACACTAATTTTACATCACCAAACCCATACATATATCTTGTACATGTTATAATCTATGTTTGTTTTTATGTGTGTATATATTTTAAGATTACACGTTCATGTGTGGGACACTATAAAGAGTGTCCTCTTTCCTCTGTGGCTAAAGTTTTTTTTTATATATAGTTACGCAGCATTTATGTTGTAATATTCTATTATTTGAAGACTGCATTTAAGATTGGTTGATTCAGAACCAAAAAGTAATCCTCATAAAGCATTGTTGTTGTTATAATAATAATAATAATAATAATAATAATAATAATAATAATAATAATAATAATAATAATAATAATAATAATAATAATAATTATTATTATTATTATTATTATTATTATTATTATTATTATTATTATTATTATTATTATTATTATTATTATTTCAGTGTTTGTAGCGTTTCTACATCCACATCAGTTTTAACTAACTGCCAGTAAACAGAAAGAAATCTTGTGAATAAAACATTTTTTAATGAATTTTTCCCTATGCAAATTACCTTACCACTACCTAAGCTCATCACTTATGACCAATAGGATCGACATAAACTAGATGCCTGGTGCGACTGGTTACCCTATGTTATGTTACACCACATCGTTATGTAACGCAAGTTAATTTTATGGAGCAAATTATTAGAACCAGTCTGACAGTGTGGAGGATATAAAGTTACGTTGTGTTCAAATAATGTGCTTTAATTTCTAGCTAGAGTTTTATTCCGAAAGCTACGTTTGTAAAATTTCAAGATTTAATTTTTTTTTATTATTAAACCTCGGAAAATATTTACTGATGAAAGTGTGGTTGTTAGGCATAGAATATATAATATATAAAATATAATAAAGCTATGAAGGCATATATTTTTCAGTACAGTCATTGTTTTATCTTGTTATCAAATACGACTTTCAGCTAATTTTTTAAATTATAATAAAATCTTTTCCTTATTTTCAGATACCAAGAAACCTATATCAACTTTATTTGTGAGTACTAGCGATCCTCGTCTCATGCAATCGGTTCTTCCAAACGGCGATATTGTGGATATATATGGCACAAAGAACGCGGATTCCTCTAACGTCCGCTTCCAGAGCTACCGTCTCAGGACTGTTCCTGATTTCCAGCTACTGGAGGTTGACTTCGATCAGGATTCTAATGTCCGAAAAATAAGCTCTCCGAATGGCTACGAGATGATATTGGACTGGGTGTCCAACTGCACACTCGATGGTTATATCTGGACAGCAGATGGCATGAAGAAAAATCTTAGACGCATCTCACTATGTCAGTCAATGAGGACAAGTTTGGATGACATAAAGACCGCAAGAAATGTGATCAAGAGAAATAAAATGGGTACACATAATTACTTTAGCCGACCGACGAGAAGCGTAAACAGAATGCGAATTCCTGTGAAAAATGACGATCCTAGATTGGTTTATATACCAATCATTGTGCGACAGTGTGGGCAATCTTACAAAAGCGCAGAAGTATCCGCAATCTTTGAACCAATAGGATTTGAGGACAATATAACGGCGCAATTCGAAATTAGAGCGCAGAGATATGAATATAGTGATGAAGTCGTTATACAGGCTCCAAATACTCTTGTAAACCAAGATCATATCAACACCAGAAAGCTTTGTAAAAGTGTGCTAAGGCATGCGAAAGGATTATGCAGAAGAGCAAGAGATATGCCCAGCAAATTGCTCTGTTTAAATATACAGGTGGAGGAGATTCCAAATGACAGAAATAATTCTCCCATTGAAATATTTAGAAGAATTTGTAACATTTTGTATGAATCAGTCAACTATTTTTGTGAAAATATTTTCCGTATGATAGAAAAAGATTCAGTAGGTTCATGTGAGGATTCATTTGAAAACATTCTGAATATTTTTGATTATCACGAATTTAATGTTATTCCAGTTGCAAAATTGACAGAAAATAGAATTTTGAGAGGTGTTCCTAGGCACATTTTTCTAAATAGATCAGTTGGAATGGAAGTAAGTCCATTATTAATAGAGGACAACAAGCCATTGTTCAAAATCACATCAATAACAGTGAACCCCAAAGATCCGGCTCCTTTAGACGTTTACCAAGTACGCGTTGATTATATATGTGCCACGAATTTTACAGCTGTAAAAATGGACGTTACTGGAAGTGATAAATACTGGAACTCAGCCACGTGTTTCGGGATCAACCCCTGCAGCTGCTGTACGTTACACGCGGCAGGAGCATCTAACGCTGTGATAGACCAAGTAACTATTCACGTGACAGACACGTTAACCAGTGTAAATCTAACAAAGGAGCTTGTCATCGTTTTCTGATTCTGAGACGAGTCTCAGACCGTTTAAAATTGGTGCTATACCTTACAGTCAAAAATGGGTCTTGGCATGGCACTTTGATTAGTCTCAATGAAGAAGATTGAAAGCCTGCTTGTTGCAGGTGTAAATCTTACCTTGTATATTGTTTTTAAATTATTATTAATTTATGTCTATAGTCATCGGCCAGCATTTCTTGGGTATTTAATTAGGTTTATTATTGTATCAATATAGAATCTGCAATCAAAACTTCTAATTGAAGGCATCTCTCATGAATGCAAGAATTTGCTTGATAATTGACAGGCAACAATGATGTATTGGGTAAACGGGTCAGAGAAATGCATGTATTTGTATGTAACATTACACGTAAGCTGTATTTATAACCACTTATGCTATCTGTTGCCAAAAATACAAATAACATAATGATATTCTTATGTTGCAACTAATTAGTCTTGGATTAAACAAATACACAAAGAAATAGTGTTGACGAAGACCAGGAAATCTTTGAAAATATGGACATTTATTGCAGGGCATATAGATCAGCATGGATTTCATTGTTTACGGACGCTTTATATAGTAAACCATAAATGGCTGGTAACACACACACACACACACACACACACACACACACACACACACATTCTCTGCAGGATGTAGATGTTCATGGTATAAATCCAGCAATATTGTTAAGTTCATCTCCATACTTAAGAGTGGATATAGAGATGCAATGTAGAAAGGAAAATAATTGTATTCTCATTTTATCCTTGACTATTTTTACCCAAGCTTTTTTTCAGAGGACCAGTGAATCTAAACATTTTGTACGTTGTCTAAATACGTAAACGTGGTCATTTAATGAAAAAAAGATTGGCTGTTCTCCATTACTTAACGTTAAGTAGTTTCATTTAATGATAATATAAGTAATTCAGAATTTTGGAAATATGCATTGAAGAATGTTTTACTACCCATGTAGTATAAATTTGTAAAGTTTAGTGATTAAACAGATCTAACCTATTCAACCTTTCAACTAACTGGAAAGAGAATAGACTAGCCGGTATACTGGTCTAAACAATACGATAATAATTATATGTTACTGCATTTGTATGGGAAAATATAAACGAGTTTTTCGGATGGCTATACTGCACGACCTTGGGAGTACAGTATATCCATAGGAAAAAAACGAGTTCATAATTTTTCATTAAAATGAAGTAATCTTTTTATTTTATGCTCGTTCTTCTTTCATTACCAAAGATTTAATAATAAAATTCACAATCAATTATATTTAATAACAAAATTTAATTATTTTATTATTAAATTAATAAAGTTCTCAATCGTAGATTGCTTCAATGCACAAATAATAGCATTCATGCGCATATAGCTCCTCCCACCGACCGTTAAACTTAATAGCGTACCGCGCCCTCAAGTGCATCAAGCGCGTGGAGTGCAATATGAAGGTAGTAAGTACAAACATTTTTGGCCATTTTTATTAACAGCTAAAGAAGATAGTTTATGTGTATAACTTACGTTTAATTGTGATGACCCTGTATAGCGTCTATATCTAGCTAAATCTGAAACATTTGTATCAAAAATGTAAAAGCGCAATGTGCCAAAGCAGTTTTTATGTGTCAGTCTATGAAACATTTGCTGGTATGTGTCCGTCCTTGAAATATTTGCTTTAGTTCATTCATAAAAAAATTGATTATGTTAGAAAATAGTTCCTTTGCACGTGGGATACAATATGAAGGTGTACAATATCGTGGCATATTGCACGATTCTGACAATGTAAAGTTAACGGTGAAAAAAGATGAGCATATAATAATATGTAATCCTGAACACAGACCATTGTTAATTTAAGTAAAGGATATGTTATAAAACAGTAGACTACATAATAGTAAACTCTTTCAAGTGCTTCAAAAAGCTAGTTATCAAAGTCTGAGTCACGCTAAGGTTTGTTTTCTATCCTTTCGTTCTCTTTTCCTTGTAGCCGAACACTCGTAGAAGAACAGGAAAGCTTATATAATTCATCGCTGTGATGCCTAACTCAGAGTTCGATGGTTGAATTGATTTAGTTAACCAATGATGAATGCATTATAGGTTTAATAACAAGAATCAATATTTCTCAACGAATCATATTGGTGGCTGTATGTATAATCTACGGCAAATATCACAACTAACCATAACGTCCAATATTCATAATAATTTTTCATGACAATGCCGTTTTTTGAGAAATTGTAACACAGTAGAAAAAGCAAACCTCTTTAGTATCTGATATTTTAGAAAAACGTTGTTAACCAACCTGATCGATCGCTAAGTACCATAAAGGCTGTTTATAAGTTATTTTGCATGATTTGGACCTACCGTGTCTTTACTACTTCTACACAGTTCTTGGTATGCTTCATAGCCGAAGTTTTGAATCTCAATGTATTAATAAAATACAGTAACAATAACACAAACAAAAACCATATAATATAGGAATATATTTTCACTTGAATTAGTATTTATTAATAGGTGAAAATTTACACGATTGACTCAAATTCAAAATTTAGATAAAGTCTAAGGGGTAACTTCTTTAATTATAGCTGCCATGGCCTGTAAGGGCTATCATTAGAAACTGTTTTCTAAGGTTTCATATTCACTGATTGTTTCTGTGGAGACTTAGTTTTTGTCCAGTAAGTTTCTCTTCTATGCTTTCATCGATGTGCATTTGCATTACAAAGAAAGCAAATATTACGGACTGGTGGAGGTAGAAGGCGAGCGTAATTGCATGCACGAATCAGAAAACCGGAATCGAGAAGTAGGGATAGATGTTCGGAATTTATTGTGTAAAACTGTCAGACTCAAAGCATCTAAAGCATTGATTATAAGAGTGCTTTTTGTCTAGACAGTGGTCAGAAGTATCACTTTTATCGTGCTTTGTCCATATACATGTCAGAAGTGCCATTTTTGCGTGTTTTGTCCAGACACAGGTCAGATATACCACAGTTAGGACACTTGTAGCTATAGGTTACTGCATTTGTATGGGGAAATATGAACGATTTTTTGGAGGGGATGGATATAGCATGACCTTGGGATTGCAGTATATCCATGCGCCAAAATAAGTTCATATTTTCCCCATACAAATTTAGTAACCTTTTTATTATTTACTTATTTTCGTAATCTAGCTAATTAGGCTTAATGATATAAACAAAAATACACAACAAAAAACAAAGTAATTGAATTTCAAAATAAATACGCAAGCGGAGACTCATCAGTACAGAACAACAATATTAATGTACACGTGATTCAGCCCATCGAAATTTGAACTAAGTCGCATACTCGACATCACTTTCACAAACTGTTGCCGCTTTTTATCTTATTTTCGTAATCTACCTAATTAGGCTTAATGATATAAACAAAAATACACAACAAAAGACAAAGTAATTGAATTTCAAAATAAATACGCAAGCGGAGACTCA
Organism: Potamilus streckersoni; assembly: GCA_016746295.1. NCBI lineage: Eukaryota > Metazoa > Mollusca > Bivalvia > Unionida > Unionidae > Potamilus > Potamilus streckersoni. Next base: position 320,458 of record JAEAOA010000606.1, on the reverse strand, counting down.
TCAGTACACAACAACAATATCAATGTACACGTGATTCAGCCCATCGAAATTTGAACCAAGTCGCATACTCGACATCACTTTCACAAACTGTTGCTCTTTTTACAATTTAAAACCATATTGGCAATGAATCCGCATTGCAAGATATTGTTCATTTGGCCTAGAATGAATGGATTTTGTTTGTTTTTTCGATTCTACACAATTCCTTTGGATTTATGTGTCATTTCAATTCCACACAAATACATGTATCTGTCAGTTGAACAGGGAGCTTGAGACACGTTTTGACTGCTGCATGTGTGTTTTCGTTCTGTCAATGAATGTTTGGAATCATAATGTGAAAATATGAACTATTGCAATTGTAATTATCAAACAGACACTGTGGAATTTCACTTTCATTTCATTTTGAGTGCAATAGTAAGATTGCACTTGGAACGTAGTTGAAATTACAGTACAATTTCAATACCCATGCAAAACGAAGAACGTACAATTTGAGGACATTCAAAATGTAAGGATAGTTTTGCTATTTTTTTTACCAGTCAAAGAAGATATGTTTATGTGTGATTACTTGCATGCATCCCCATTTATGTTATGACTTGCACTCAGTATCATGGCGTCTATAGTTAGCCTAAATCCGAAACATTGTATCAAACAAGTTGACTAGAAACATTACAAAGCGCATGGTGCATCACAGCATATTCACCTAGTGGAAATACGAATTCTTCGTCTTCTTGGCATATTGGCTCTGAGGCTCGTACCAAGACTTTCATTGCCTTTTTTCCACACGAATTTAAAACTTTCACGTAGAAAAGGGTACATGTCTGACAGATATGCGAGAGCCATTGCCCTAGTATGCTTCTCTATGCTATTTTGATATACCACAGGGATTACTAGTCGTAGTCTGAACCATTCCATTAACGAGATGTTACCAATATTTCTCCTGAATACATGTTTAAATGATCAGAACGTTGTTGGGGACATTATGAATATCACGTTCATTCGTGTGCTTCTTTTACAATTTCATTTGTGACTCATTAAACTCGTCCAAATCAATTTAACATCTTACTTTCAAATACACTAAACGGCTGTTTTTATTCATCCACAAGCATGTTTAATATACTGCAAACTAACGTTTAATAATTGAGTGTAGATGCTTTGTTTACAATTCAGTTCCTTTAGGTACAAGTGTTGTGCACATGCGTGCAATATGAGTGCTAAGTATCGTAAATATTGCACAATTCTGACACTGCAACGTTAACGGAGAAAAAGGAGAATATAAAAATGAATAATTTAACATGAATGGTCTATATGAGCAAGGTTATTAACATTGAACCTCAATGTAAAAGGGTTTAAATAAAGCATATTTATCAAAGTATCATGAATCCAATTAAAAAACTAAACACTGTCACTTTCAAAATTTTCTTTTATACGTATATCAATGCTGCACTCCGGACACGAAATATTTGGTTTCATAGAGCAAAGTGAACATACTAAATAGAAAATAACAGCCATTTTTAATAAATAGATTGATGAATTTCAATACCATACCTATAGAAAGAAGAATATATATTTCTAACTAAATCAATGATACAGGTCGATTTTTATGTCATAACTTCTAAACAATTGTATAAAAAAGAAGAAAAGTGATATTGGTTACGTCATCCTTAGAATTAAAATCAATAATCTGTTACAAGCGGAAAATACGTTATATCCGAATTCCTTGTAAACTGGTCCCACTTTGTGCCAGACATATTAGTGTATTCATTAAATCATGATTTGTACATTTGCAAAAAGGAGATATTATCAATTCCTACATTTCATTACTGTTTGTAATTTTGAAGAAAACATACCAAATCAAAAAGTCCTCTTTAATTGGAATAGACGAGAAAAATTCTCTATTTGCATGGACCGGGATTTATTTTAATTGATGTAGATGCAATTGATTTGTGTTTTGTCAATTTTCCTTTCGACTCTTTTCACTCACAATGGTCTAGATGCTCGGCATAGCCTACAAAACAATTGACCAACAAGTCTAACAAGCATTACAAATCACTCTCCCCAGTCACGAGGCAAGTCATAAATAGTAAGGTAAAGCAACTCTTCAAAAATATTGCACCGAGACTTAAAGTAAAGAAGCTCATTGTATGCTGGTCCATTGCCAGAAAATCAACTTTCACATTAAACGCATATTTTTTAAAGCCTGAAATTAAAGGAACATGAAACGTTAAAGTTGTCCGTTAATCTAACACGTTTCATCCTTTCCTCCTCAATCGCTGACTTGCTCTTAATTACTCGTATAAGGAAGGACAGAATAATTTAATTACTCTACATTTACATAGCATCTGGATCTAGTATCAATGCTAATACATGTGAATTAAAGCAAGATATTTAATTTCATTCCTAATTTTGACTTAGTGTATAAATTCGGTATTCAAAGTTATAAATGAGCGTTTAAAATTTAAAAATCCAAACCTGTACAATTTTCTTGCATCCAGACTCTGAAATGTCTTATGGATTTCAGATGCTTGATTTATCTCACTTGAACTTTGTCGCTCTCTGTGCATAACACTTCGTCGCACTCGGGTCTAAACTCCTCCCTCCCTCCTTCTTTATATATATATATATATATATATATATATATATATATATATATATATATATATATATATATATATATATATATATATATATATATATATATTATAAACCAATTATGCCTCTTTTAAACGTTGTTCATACGAGTATTGCAGGAACCGTATGCTACTTAGGTAAGAAACGTGCAGTAAACGAGTCTCAGTGTAAAATTTTATCATTATATATATATATATATATATATATATATATATATATATATATATATATATATATATATATATATATATATATATATATATATACGATACATCCAATGTGATTTAACTTCTGCGTAAACGGATATTTTACAAATGGTTATAGGGCTATAGGTCTGCTCCATTTGTGTCTACCTGGTAGGTTTCCACTTTAGCCTAGAGATGTTTCCCTTGATTTTCCTGAGATATGTCCAATCAGGGCCCACTTCCTACATTAAAAATTTGTATTTGTATCGAAATTAATTGTGCTTTATTAATTTCTGTAAGAATTTCATATCGATAGTTTTCAGGTCAACGAGTTTTCAGAATTGTTATTAAACACTTCCTGTCAAAATCTTGGATTTTCTCGTTTATTCTCACTGTTTCTCTGCATATTTCAGCTCTTTATAAAAGCTGAGATTTCACATTAGTGTTGAAATTTGCAAATTTTGTCTTTTCAGAAAGTTTACTCGAGTTCGATACTTGTTTAATGCTATTCTTGATTTTCGCATTCTGGCTTGAACATTCTTCCCTTGCTTCCATCATCACCTATACTTCCAAGGAGGGTAAATTTGTTAACATCTTAAAATGCCGTAAGGTCGAACACTAATTTGTGGTCATTATTCCTTTTTGTTTCTCTTATGGACCACCCATCCTTCAATTTTATGTACATTTTCCCATTTTTATCCTTGATCAGAGTTTCTACAGCTTTCTGCCTCCTGAAAGTTTCGTTATTTTCAATACCACTATCATGTTGCTGTGTCCCGCATCCTCTTCCATCTCTTTGGATTTTCAATGCACATCATTTTGCCCCACGTGATTATTCTATTTATTTTTCTTTGTGAATCTGACATCGTTTTGGGGAGTCTATTTTTTATGTCGTGCACGGTTGTTGATTAGAAAAACTTTCTTTACTTGTTTGCTTTTGTTGCATTATTTATAACGGTTGTTGAGTGATCCACTCTTTGTGCTTTTCTTTTTTCGATTGTTTCTTTATTAGTTTTTTCACAAACATTGTTTCAAGTACTTCTATTTGAATTATGTCGTTAATTGTTTAATATCCTAAAGATTCTAGTATTACTCGGAGGGAGTTTTCGGAAACGTCTGTGATTGGGACGAATTGAAAATACCCCTCGCCCTTTGGAACTTCTTGAATTTAGTCTTAATTTACCTGTATATCAAAGTGTGAAACAGCAACAATGCCTTTTTTCACCCTAGCTTAAAGTAAAGCTATTTTGAATTTCTATCTGTAACAAATCTGGTTATATTTACATTCCTAGTTTACATCTGCTATTTTAAGCATCTTTTATCTAGGGATTACACTTCCATCAATAACAGAGTGAATAAAGGCGTACAAGTCGATAAGAACTCTTTATACATGTCTCTGTCATCCCCACGTTACCCCATTATTTCAGCTAGACACTTGCTAAACTATTCGATGTTCTCTATGACAAGAGACTTGTATTATTTTGTTTACTGATCTACAGCATTTCGCCTCTTGTTTTAACGTTATTGGCTGCTGAATTATGCGTCACTGCATTTGTATTGCATAACTTAGTGCAAACTAGCTGCGAACTGCTTCCAATTCTAAAACATTTTTGTTTCATTACTAGAGTGAACTAATCATATTCCTTTCGTATATGATTATTCAGGCTATTGCTTTTTCTCTCAACATGAAACTTTCCTCGGCCACATGTGTCCTAAAACGAAACTTTATATTAGCATTATGCCTCAAGTAACCTGGAAACGAGCCTGAAAGACTTGGTGTATACTATCATTGAACTCCAGACTGAAGAGCATGCAGCCAAAACAGATAATCCGAGTCAAAATTAACAAACAAAAACATAATTTGAAGACAAAATTACAGGATTTGCATCACATAAAGAAGACACTGCTTTAACATTCATTATCTCCAGTGATTTAACAGCTCAAGTATATTTTAGCCAGAATTGACTTATAACATTACAAATCTGTTAAACCTGTTGTATTGAACGTAGAACTTCTTGTTCAAGACAATGGGGAGATTCCTTTACCCGTGAAATTCGATGCTGAATTAAATTAGGAATATACGTTTTCAGCTACCGTATGAGATATTTTAAAAATGTAGCGATTCAGTTTTGTTCTATAATTTTTCAAGAATTGCACACTAAGTATCGGATGCCTGAGCAATTTACATAATATTATATAAGATTCATAATTTATTAATGTGAAATATTTCATCGCTTCTGATTTAGCTTAAGTCTTACCTTGTGTATTGCAAAATGTTTATATTTAGTTGGATTCGATAATGATACGTTCATTAATCATTTAAAATTTCAATGTCAATTTGGAAAGTTAGACACTTTTACTGTAGCTTTATTATTCTTGAGGTTATATTATGTTTAGTTATATTATGTTTTAGACTGTGTTTGAAGTCTTTATAATGTAAACGATGTGTCAATTAAGGTATTTAAGATGGCATTTTAAGTATTAATAATGTAAACGATGTGTCAATTAAGGTATTTAAGATATTATTAGAAGTCTTTATAATGTAAATGATTTGTCAATTAAGGTAATTAGGATGGCATTAGAAGTCTTTATAATGTAAATGATGTGTCAATTAAGGTAATTAAGATGGTAATCATGTATTGGTCACTTATGCTTTAATTGCCATTGTTTATGACTTTATCTTAAGGGGCTCATGAAGGCCATGTGGTCTAAAATACTCGCTTTTACCGATCACTTCCATTTCACCTCTGTCCACGTGAGTTCTTATCTTGGGTTCAGCCAATCTAGTTATGTGAGACTGCTTGCATTTGCTTCTGTGGGTCGGTGGTTCTTACCTGCTTATTTTCCGGGTTCTTCCTCAATCGGTTATTTTGACCAACATTCATGGTCTATTGTGTACTGAAAATGGGCCTTACGCCCACGAGTTTGCTTTCAATCCATTTGTTTGTTTTCAGTTATGTTTTGTCCCTTGGATGAATTTTATTATTTTTATCTGTTTCTATTTTTTGTTGTACATATTAATTATATTTATTGCTCGCTCCATTGCTTTCTTCCAGAATTTGTTCTTTGTTATTATGAGAACACACTATCAGTCATCGGGTATATTCTAAATTTCAAATATCTCCAAGAAAAACTCCACAATAGTATATTATATATATATATATATATATATATATATATATATATATATATATATATATATATATATATATATATATATATATATATATATATATATATATATATATATAGTTCGTGAATTGTAAGTGGTTAGAATAAGACGCAGTAGATTAAGTATCAGTATGTGGGCTTCCGTGACAGACTTGAATACACACATGTAGCAATTATATAGAATAATGGATGATACACTGATGCACTGAAATATAAATTTACCAAACGTGTAATATTAAAATTAGAGTATTTGTATCTGGATTCACGCAAGAAAGATCGTAAAGGGTGCACCAATAGACCTGAAGTTTACTCATATTAGTGAAAGTGAAAAATGATGTCGAGAACACAATCAACGTCTGAGATCTTGCAACAATTCCAAATATCAATATCGTGCAATCAAGCAACTTGTCTCAATATTGATTCGATTGTTCACACCATGCGAATTTTAAAATCCGACAGTAATAAATTTACTTTATAATATTTTTCAATAAAATATTATCATTTTTCAATAAGATCAACAGTTACTGGTTAAACATAAACTTTAAAATAAAACCTTCCAGAAACGATTAGAATTCAGCCGTTCACGCGCTTGTAATGAGCAGTATAATGGACAATGACTAATCCTATTGCACATAAGCCTATATTTCCGGAATTATGCAGTATGGACTTTGATAATTTTGTGTAATTTATATTACATTTTAAGTTTTGCCTACATTCTGAGAGAGTATACATAAAGCAAAATGAATATATTAAACATTCAGTAGATAAATATGAAGAATGTTGTGTCTTTGCATATGAATATTACAGTAATTAATGAATTGAAGAAATAAAATTTTAAATAATTGATTATGTTCAGTGGTTCGTGTCTCTATTGTAGGGGTTTGGAATAAGCCAAACAGAGAATGTTCACATTCGTAGTCTAAGACGGTGATACAGTAAACAACATGTTAGAAGTTACTGATGAATACAACTAATTATTAAGCTGAAACGAATATCAAATTTTAGTAGTAGAATATCTAATTGGATAGAGCGTCAAACTGGTAATACAAGGGTCGGGGGTTTGATACCCAACCATTTCACCCAGGATCTGTTGCCTCAGTTGGCCCTTTTGAACGGCACTTAACTCTAATTTCCTCAGCCTGATATAACCGAAAGTGTGTTGAAAGTTAAAATTGAATTAAAGACTAACACAAATCTAATATTCGTTGAATGTATTATGATTTAATTTGAATATTTATTAAGATAAGGTTTTCATAACTACCTTTTTGTCTACTTTGGTTTTACGTAGCACCTTCAACACCTGCTAAGATAAACTGAAAACACTTAACTCAGTGAACAAGATCTAATTTAATTACATGATAGGGTCCTTGATTCAATTTTTGTTAAATTGATCAGAATCAAAATGTTTTAGGTGTTTTTTGTTTATCTTCTGCCTCAGTATGATCAAAAAAGTTTGGTTAGTGATAATGTCGAGGTAATGGTAAAAACAACAGGAACTCTCAAACAAATCTATAAGCAAATATTCACAGTGCAAGTCAAGCACATTGACTCTATGTGTAACTTCGCAGGACTTCAGCAATATGTACACAGTTCAAGGATGACTCGGTGTATTTAGTTATTGTCTTGTTGGCCTTTGTCCAAATTTGAGGGTAGGATTTTATTCCTACCTGGCCAATGTCTTCTTTTGTAAACAACATATTACATTGCAATTTTTGTCTATGATTATGATTATAGATCATAATTAAAGATTATATTATATGTAGGCAAACACTTTTACATGTATTGGACTTCAGGATATTGGTTTTCAAATCGGGAATTCCTGGTCTGTTTTTCCTAAACGTTTAGTAATAGTCTTGACATTATTACAACTTAGAGTGTTCTGGAAAGTAATTTTTGACCTCTTCCTGGCCCTCATATTTTGCGTTAGGTTCTTATATAAAGGATAAATCAACAGAAATTCTTTTTTTTATCCTAATATCAGAAGTGCAAGCAGTCCTTTAGTTGTCGTCAGATTTAATTTGAGAGGATAGAGTGCCCATTAATATTTTCTTGAATTATTGTGAATTCATTTAGACACGTTTTAGATTCATCATTGTGACACATTAAGACTGTTAGCACGCCAACTTTATTCAAAACATTTGGTACATGGGCACATTCAAGATTGGAATTCATTCGGAATACCACTGGAAATCATTTGGAATACTCTTTACTTTTTGGCTGTGAAGGACTTTTAGGAATATTTAAGATTGAATTCACAATACTGAAAGTAAATTTAACATTTTCACTTTCTATTCTATGGAAATAAATTATTTGTTGAAATTTATTAAACTCGTTGATTTTTTTTTCTCTTTTTTGTTAGTTTACAACCATACAAACTTGGTTAGTTTTATAAGCTGATTTTTCGAAATCAGGGCTTTTAACTTGATTTCCTGCAATCACGTACAGACTATATATATATATATATATATATATATATATATATATATATATATATATATATATATATATATATATATATATATGAATAAAATATGGATACGTCCATTTGTTGATTTTATGTCCATCTTCACTGCTATGTGCTTGATTAAACTGTCATACATTACTTTGTCTTTTCAAAAGCGCCTGAATGATAATAATATAAATGCCGTCGTTGTGATATGACTACCTCTAATGTCAGCATCGTGATTGATTTCATTGTGCGTTGATGTCAAACTGGAGGTGTTTTAACAAATTTGAAGTATATCTCTTTTAAACTAAATCAATGTTGTTCAATTTGCAAAATTCTACGAAACAGTTTTACGGAACTTCGGAGATCTATGGTCAGCACAGACGACTGATGAGTCAGGTCTCAGATGTCGTAACAAACGAATATAACACTTTCAAAGAAGAACACTAAACATTCCGCTCCCTTATAATATTACATTTAGTGTTTAATGCAAGACTTTGAAGTGTTTCGTTGTTCTTTGCTATGTAGGAATGAATTATAGGGTTAGATAATATTGCACAATTTAAAGTCATATGTTCACCACAGTTATTAAATTCCAGTCTTTGTTTGGCAGCCCTATTCATTTCCAAGGAGACAGAAATAACGTAAATTCTGCAATGAAAATAGAAACTGGTTGTATTAGCAAAAACCGCGCGAGATTGAAGATGCCGTCGGTATTTATGTCAGGAAAAACTTTGGAAATAGACTTGCTGACTTAAAAAGGAAATGAAAGAGAAATATTTGATAATTATCTTTCTAGATGCTAGTCTTAATATCTTGACTTTTTTTAACCATTCTATGCTTGAAAAATCTGAATAATACAGATGTAGAACCAGAGTGCGAATATACCGTATCCCTGCGTGAAAAGGAAGCAGAACCAATGAAATTGTTCTGGGTCATGCTGCACCAATTTAGGTTGACATCCCTCTTTTTAGACTTTGTACAACTCATTGAAATAGAAACCCACATACTTCAACATATAGATCCATAATTGCCAAGTTTATCTCATACAAATTGATCGTGGATATGTTAAAAAGAACACTTTATTCTGAGATTGATACTTCCGTGCATTCTAAATCCATGGGTTTAACACAGAATACGGAAACAAGCAAAATGCGTGGAACATTTTAGTATTAATATGAATTTAAACCAACATAGCGCAAAGTGGATTAATTGTATCAGCAGACCGAGAAAAAAAGATAAAGAATTTCTGGGCGAAGGATGTGACAGTTTTCATTAAAATGTAAGCGTATTTTCAAAATGGAGAAACTTTAAGATACGGAAGATATTTTCAAACTTGAGATGATCTCGAAGCAATTTTTAGCAATCTCAGCTGGCTCATGTTGCAAACAACTTTACCAAAGCTGTATAATCATCTTGTATTGGGAATGCATTTAAGAAAATCTAAGTGTTTCTAATGCTTTAATGGTACAACAATTTCATATGTGATTTCCGCTGAACTAATCACAATCCTTTAGATGTATTATCCTCGGTGGTACAAGTAACATATTTACCTTATTATTAGTGTCTTCAACTGGCTACATACCCTCAGTCATATGAAGCGGGCATGCTTTTCTCATGAAAGATTTATTTACCTTCTTAAACATGTCTGTTTGTTTGTTCGTATGATTATATACTATCATACAGGTTTGAGATTTTTAATTCGTACTCTACGGAGATCGATCCCAGGTCTGAGGGTAAACGGCAACCATCGCCTTGCCTGCACGTATCAGCTCATAATAGCTTCGCGACTAAGCACGCATCACCGACAATGTTTACGGAGATTCGAATTAAAAATTCTCTATCCTGTATGATAGTATTATTTGTATTAAAATATTAATTCTGCCTTCAATTATCAAGCATTCTTCTACAGAATCCAGGGATAGCACTTCCGTTCTGTCTGGTGTATATTTGTAATTCTATGAAATTTATCCTATATACCTTGATTTCTTTCATAGGAATCGGGAATGACTGTGTAAATAGATGAGAATTAGTTGCCAGGTCGTCATGCGAGTGTATCTGCTACGCAGGAGTACATATAACACCGATTCCGTGCCATAATTTCTTGATGATGCCATGTATAACAAAAAAGGCAGACAAATGCATTATTCTTGTATTTGCGTTCACCATTTTTTGTTTTGTTTACGCTTCTTTCCACAATGCGTACATGTAAATAGTTTTCAGTAGATCGACCACTGGCATTTCAGTAACTGGCCAGAATAAACATTGATACAATTCTCTTTAGACTTTTCGTACAAATAAAATCGTAAATACTGAATCACATGGTTTATGGCAATCAGCATCATCCAAAGAAACCATGATTCTCAATACCGTTTTATAATCTACAAACACTGATTAGAGCATTATATTGTTCTGAATGAATGATACTACGTGCTAATAGAATTACAAGAAAAATACAATTGGTTGCGATTTGCATTTCACTATCGTGTCAATCTTATTATAGAGTATTTCTCGCATTCTTTTATATTGCCACATGTAGCAGGGTGTTATTTTTTTTTAGCACTCATCAATAGAGCACAAATATACACATGTGAACATAATAAAATAAAGGGGAAGGTGTTTTAGCCCCTTGCTGCTTTTACAAGCTCATAATTGTGTAAGAAAGCGTGCACTCACGGCTAGCCACATAAGCACAGAAGTGAACAAGTTCGATATTATTGCTGTTAGCGAGACGTGGTTAGAAGGATCAATACCAACACAATTCACCATAATACTGAACTGTCACCCACTAATCCATTACATCAGGCATTGAAATGGGAGTGGTGTTGAAATGTATTTCAAAGCGGAAGAATATCACTTTAGTAATGAAAAGCATTGACTGCCTTAAGGCTCAACTAATTCTTAAGCGAAGCAAATCAATATTTGATCGGTACTTTCCATTTACATAAAAAAGATTCGACGACTGGACCTTAAGAACAACAGTATTGTCAAAATACAATAATCGTAGGGAACATGCATGACAATACTGACTAAATCGTTGTTTTTTTTTTTAGTTTTTCTTCTTCTCCTTCTTTTTCTGGTTCATAATCATCAGCCTCTTCTTCATCTTGTTGTTGTTGTTGTTGTTGTTGTTGTTCTTCTTCTTCTTCTTCTTCTTCTTCTTCTTCTTCTTCTTCTTCTTCTTCTTCTTCTTCTTCTTCTTATTATTATTGATATTATATTATTATTATTATTATTATTATTATTATTATTATTATTATTATTATTATTATTGATATTATTATTATTATTATTATTATTATTATTATTATTATTATTATTATTATTATTATTATCATTATTATTTTTATTATTATTATTATTATTAATACTATTATTATTATTATTATTATTATTATTATTATTATTATTATTATTATTATTATTATTATTATTATCATTATTATTATTATTTTTATTTTTATTATTATTATTATTAACACTATTATTATTATTATTATTATTATTATTATTATCATTATTATTATTATTATTATTATTATTATTATTATTATTATTATTATCATTATTATTATTATTATTTTTTATCATTATTATTATTATTATTATTATTTTTATTATTATTATTATTATTATTATTATTATTATTATTATTATTATTATTATTATTATTATTATTATTATTAACGAAGACATTAAGAATATTATGAATATATTTAAGTACATGAACCGATCGGACAACCTACAATGAATACTGAATACTGATTATAGATCTGCTTTGACAGATTTCACACGCATGCGTGATATGCTAAAGAGTAATGAATAATGGATCTTATACTCTTTGTAGTCATCATGACTATAAATGCTTTACAAAAAGCCAATTACGAAATGTACGTAGACATGTTATCCAGAGCTAATGATGATTTTTTTCTTCTAATTTTTCGATATATGAGAGGTCTGACAATATTTTAGAGCATCCAAGTATACTATTTCCAATAAAATAAAAACTTATTAGATGCAGAAATATTAATCCGGTAACGAAAACGAATTCAAGGATTTTATATATATATATATATATATATATATATATATATATATATATATATATATATATATATATATATATATATATATATATAAAGAATACAAATCAAATGGCGAATAGCAACCCTTTCAAGCGTACTGGATCCACCAAGGGATCACGTGTGTCAGGGATTAATTAAAATAGATGCAATAAACTGACGACAAACAGTACGAAACTAGTAACTAACTAGCCTAAGCGCTTTCGACTCTTAATGAGTCTTTTTCAAAGGCAAATACAAAACATATATACGATAAACAAATGAACACAAAAACGTTGTGTTTGTAAACCTCTACATGGCTGTCTTCACATGTGCTAAAACTATAAATACAACCAGCTTGTATAGACTAGATGCGGAAACTGAAAACGTAGTACAATTCCCTAAAAGTCTACAAGCCAAAGCGACATCTATTTTTACTTTTTGTACATATGTAACGCAGATCATATCCCGGATATTTGATTCTATACCGGTTTTTCTTATAGTAAAAATTGAAGGATAATAAGAAGATTTAGAAAATGTTAAATTTTACTAGTGCATACTTTTCATTTTCTAGTCTTCTTGGTTTAGACCGCATGGTTTCAATGTTCTGAGGCGGAGTATCCAGTATGATTCCTTTTCCTTCCTGGTTTCGGAACTCCAGCTGTGGTTGTTAGCAATAGCGATAAGTATTATATCACTGAAAGTGTGGCCAGGGGAGGAGAAGTGTTCTGCGACCGGGCTTCTGTACAGCTTTTTTGTCATCCAATCAGATCTATGAAGGTTTATCCTTTTGTGTAGCTTTTCAGTTTCTCCGACTACTGAAGGCCACAGATCTTACATGTGATGAGATAAATCACATTCTCTGTTTTTGCACGTTTTGTTTGGACCATGTATATTTAGTTTTTCTTTAGTCACTGTGCTAGTGAATGTCTTGGTCACTATCATATGTTGACAGATTTTGCATCTTTTATCGCCACAGGGTCCAGATTGACTAGGTTGGTTTTGACTAGCGATTGGCGTTAGCTTTGCCCTGACTAGGACTAGAATAACCGGTATAAAATCAAATATCCGGGAAATAATCTGCGTTACATATGTACAAAAAGTAAAAATAGATGTCGCTTTGGCTTGTAGACTTTTAGGGAATTATACAACGTTTTCAGTTTCCGCATCTAGTCTATACAAGCTGGTTGCATTTATAGTTTTAGCACATGTGAAGACAGCCATGTAGAGGTTTACAAACACAACGTTTTTGTGTTCATTTGTTTATCGTATATATGTTTTGTATTTGCCTTTGAAAAAGACTCATTAAGAGTCGAAAGCGCTTAGGCTAGTTAGTTACTAGTTTCGTACTGTTCGTCGTCAGTTTATTGCATATATATATATATATATATATATATATATATATATATATATATATATATATATATATATATATATATATATATATATATATATAGAGAGAGAGAGAGAGAGAGAGAGAGAGAGAGAGAGAGAGAGAGAGAGATATTTAAAATTGAATTATAAGCTCTGTAAGAAGTTCCAAACGTGAGTATTTCAACAAATAAGCTAACGAACTTCAAAATGGCAATATTGGTCCAAATGTGTTTGGCGGAATACAGTGTAAATTTTTGAAGCAAAATAGTAAATCAGATTACCCGCAAATGATACGTAATAATCAATATTTTCGCTCAAGTCTTAATTAAACAAAGTTATTTGAACAATCTTCGTAGATAACTCAGTAATATATTTATTCCTGACAACGTTCTTAATATAATTTATGTTGTGAATAATAATGCAGAAGAGGCGCTTTTAAAATTACGACATCAGAGGATAGGGTCCAGACGATATTCACCATGGACTACTTTTGGAAGGCACACACATATAATTGCGATAGTTATCTAAACGTTTCTATAATTCGTTCCAATTTTCATATATTCCATTAACGTGAAAAGTGGGCAATGCAGTTGATATTGCTTAAAATGACGTTGCAAATTGCTGACCTATTATTTATTCAATTGTTTGGGTATACTACTTTGAAATATGTGTCTTCGAACAATTGTATAAGAATCTTAAACTTAAAGAACAGAATTGGTCATCCTAATTTGGTTTCATCCCAAAATATTCAGCTGTTTAACATGAGTATGACAAGTATTAAACGTTTTGCAATGCGGTCGACGAAGGCAAAGAAAGTATGGTTATATTTTGTAATACTAGTAAGGCCGTCGACAAAGTCTGTCATTTAGCTATATTTATAACTACATAACAGTGTAATTGTTTCAAAATGTATCTTCTTAAATAGGACACAAATTTGTGTTTTAGAAGGATCAAATTTATACAAGATATATCCCAAGACTGGTGTGGCTCAGGGATTTATTCTTAGACCACTGTTGTTTTAAAAATTATACTAATGATATTAGTGCTGATATTCAGTCCGGTATAAGTATGTTTTCTGATGATACTTCGTTATCAAAAACTGTTCAAGTTCCAGCTTTAGTTACCGTTATTGTAAACGATGACCTCAATATACTCAGTTTGTGGGCTTATCAATAGCGAGTAATTTTTTTAAAAAAATTCAATCAAAGCCATATCACAGACCATATCCATACAAATTCGAATGAAGCATCACCTACAACACAGTTATTAAACATGCCAATTATCATAAACTCTTTGGTCTACCACAGGATAAAACCATATTCTGGCAAATACAAATGCCGAAAATAATTATACAAGGATGAAAAAGATTAGATATACTAAGCCGTTCGAAAATCAAACGATATAAAAGCATCAAAGCTTCTTTTTCGCCATTATAAGACCTCTTTTTGGAGAAAGGGAGATAACTGCTGTCATTCCTAAAAGATGAAGTAAACAAATGCAAGGTGAGCACGTAGAATTGTGTATGGGGCAAGATAATCTGCAACATACGCTACAAGTTTGGCATGATAAACATTTTATTATATTAATTTTTTAAAAAAATGCATCAAAGCGTGTCTATTGTATCTATGCAGTTATAGCTCTTTCAAGTATCCATCAAGTACAATGCAGACAAATGCTTGGTAGAACTCAAACCTCTTCATGCCTTTCGACAGGAATAATCTCAATATATTTGTTTTTGTCAAAGTCTGTTGCAGAATGGATTTTATCCCTGAGAAAATTCGAAACAACCATTAGTTATGCCCTTTGTCAGCTCAGCATTAAATAACAGTCTAGAAAATGTCCTATTATATTATTATGAAAGTGAGAAAACAATATAATTTAAAATTGTTCATGAAAAAATCTACAAAGCGTTTCATATCAATATCTTATTAAAAGAAAGCGCACAATAGAACGTTTGTCGAATAATATATACATAACTTATTTATCAGTGGGTAAGCCATTGCTCGACGAGATTTTTATAGCTGTACAAAAGTACATAATAGAAACAAAGTGATCTGTATAATCGATGTGTATATATATATATATATATATATATATATATATATATATATATATATATAAATATATATATATCTATATCTACTAGTTTCGTCCTGTTCGTCGTCAGTTTATTGCATATATATATATATATATATATATATATATATATATATATATATATATATATATATATATATATACTTACTATGTAAATAACGAGTTATTAGATCATGTTTGATATTTTACGATACTGTTGGTAGAATGTTATTTTAATATCTCATCATCGTTTTTACTTCAATTGTGTCATATGTTGTCGTTACCCATGTCAGCTTCATTATCGAAGCAATGAGTAGAACTAATGAATCGAGAGCTAAAAATAAAAGCCTCAGCGATTTGGTCGATAGGCATTATATCGTGTATTTTTCACGATGACGTCTGCACATAAACGAATCACCTCTAATCATTTGAATGGAGCAAGTTTTAATAGATGAATTTCTTAATGCAAATTAACCTTACTTAGCACCTCCATCTTTAATTAACTTTTAACATGTGCACTATCTACTGTCTGGCATGACGAACGAAGTTACGTAAGGTAAGTCACACAGTGTGGCTAACAGCGATTGAAACGATATAGCATAAAGATATTAGACATTTTGTGCTAGAATTACACACATACTGTGAGTTATAAATGTGTAGAACTTGTTGTGGTACTATCAGATGATGATTACGATCGATGTAGATCAAATCAGAATACAGTTTAACCTAATATGAATTTAAACTTTTAATAACTTCGAATTCATTACAAGGTTGTAATTGTCTTCAGAAATCAAGAAACCTATATCACATCCCCCCCCCCGAGTACCAGTGACCCTCTTCTAGTGCAAACCCATTTGTCCAACGTTTAGATAATGGATATTTATGGCACAAATCCAAAACGTCTGTTTCCATGTATATCGTTTCAGTACTGTTCTCAAATACCAGAAAAAAAAAGTTTGGCATTGATCAAGATTCTAATGTCGGACAGATCAACTCTCAGCAGATTAGTATGATATGATATTTTGCTGGGTTTGCAACTGTACAGTCGAGTCCCGTAAACAAAATGTAGAGAGCGTGAAGAGATATTTCAGAGGTTCGTTGAAATAAAGACCTAAGTAAATGCTATGAAGGGAAATAAAATGGGAACACATGACCCCCTTAACTAATAGAAGCATGATTAGAATGCGAATCTCATTAAGGAACGACGATAATAAATTTGTATACATGCTACTTATTGTGCGGAAACGTGTAGGATATCCCAAAGTAGCAGAAATATATGTCATTCTTGAATCAATTGGATTTGATGACAAGCTAACGGCGTGATTCGAGGTTTGAACGCAGTTTTGAATACAGTGATTAGGTCTTTACATGTTGCAAATACTCTTGTAAACAATGAATGTACTACCACTAAAAACCCTTTCTAAAGGGCATTATAGGGTATGGGTAAGGTTTATGTAGAATGGAAAGAGTGCTTTGTTTAAATATCCATGTCAAGGAAATTTCAAAATGACAGGAATAGTTATAATGTCGAAATAATTACAATTACTTTGTCTACGAATCTATGATGTTTCGAGTTTCGAAACTTGTTGTAACACAATGTTAAATAAAGTTTGCTTTCAAAGTTACCATAATCGAAACAAAAAGATTTGGTGAAAGTTCAATATTTATTTCTTCATTTCATCTCTAAACATAAAAGGATTTATGTTAAGCCTCAGTTGAATCTGACCTGGTCATTTCTTATGGTACAAGAGGCACACATCAAATAATCAAGTTTTCAAATGACGCTAATTGTGAAATGTTTTAGGCCAGTGAAACCGACGATGGACACTTGATTTGGATTGAAAATTTTAGGAACAGTCATTTCTGATTGGCCAGGGAAACTTAAGGGCGTACATTTTGAGGAACGATTTAGGAACTATCTCTGAAAAAAATCCTGCAGTCAGATTTTTCTTGTGAGAAGAATAAGGACTCCGTAGACACTAATGAAGTAGTGGTCTTCGTGAAATTATAAATCGGCCGGATAGGTGTCTTAGAAAAAGAGATTTACCAAAGGCTAGAACTGTTTTGTTTGGAAAACGAAACGGCAGTAAGGCACGCAATTTTAGTTTCAATTTTTAATATGCTATTTCATTTGTTTGATTGTTGCAGATATATAGTATTATTCACACCCGTATTCGTGTAATCATTTCCTAGGACTCTAGAGATGTGTTAGTTCTAGCAGTTACTTCTTTGACTTTTTAATTATCAGTCATTGAGAGAACTGACGGATCACATGTAATTAAATATTCGATATGTAGAATTGCGTAGGGATATAATGACTTCACCCTAGTATACGAATATGTCATATTTCTTAGGATATATGAATTAAATCTCTGTGTAGGATGATATTTACTCTTATGAGTAATGACGAGTTTATATATATATATATATATATATATATATATATATATATATATATATATATATATATATATCAGTTAACAATATTTAATTATTCACGCAAGCTACTTTAGAATAGTTAGATTTAGTTGATATTATACAAAAATATTTGAACGTAAATTGCATTGAATAGCCAAATGTTAATGAGTTGTGTTGCACTGCATGCTGGCATATACGGCCACGTTTGTCTGTGGAAACACGTGGAAATTTAGACCTTGCGGTAAACTCGAATGAACTTGAGTTAAGGTCATGTGTATCAACTTAACTGTAAACATACCGCACTATAGAGTCAGTAAAGAGTATTGAGTAAGGTCACGTGAGATTAGAATTATAGTGTAAACCACCTAAATCTGAGCACGAGAAATATAGTTTATACGTTGTTGTTGTTGTTGTTGTTGTTGTTGTTGTTGTTGTGGGTTTAACGCCATTTTTCAGCACAGGAAAGGCTATACATGGCGGCCAGTATTAATGGTGGAGGAAGAAACCGGGAAATCACCGGAAAGAACCACCGACCCACGAGAAGCTACTGGCAAGCTCTCTCACATATCCACATTCGCCGAATCTTAGACTCGAACCCACGCAGATAGAGGTGAGATGGCAGTGATCCGTAACGGACAGCGCTTTAGACCACTCGGCCACTCGGGGCCCCTGTTTATACGTAAAAGTGTAGTGGTATTTGTCTAGCGTGAGATATACTCTATATTTAAGGAGACAGCTTCGTAGTTAGAGTTTCAACCTTCATAGTTCGTACTTCGAACGAGAGAAAGGAAAAGGAGGAATACGGAGGGAACTCAATAAGTAAAGAGGAAATCTACATCCACAGGGTGTCAGAACAGTGAGGGTCGAAAGAGGACCAAGCACGTAGTAAGACGTGAAAGACAATTCATGTGAGGACAAGTATCAGGTGATGCTGTAAAAGCATAAGATTGGACTCAAAATAACCATTCGAGTACATGATGATATTTATACGCTGTAATTAAATTCTGTCATTGACTATCAATTGAATATAAAGTGAATTTGGCTATGCTTTAATTGAATCCTTAATTTAGTAAATCGTTGTAGGGGAATTAATTGTTTCTTTGATTTTATGTTTCTTGATTAAAATTTTATATTTTATTCATTGAAATGGTTCTCGTTGTTCTATTTCTTTCAATACTTTGCTCAGCTATCTGCAACGTTCCATCTATCCGTCCACACTGGGCAATTACATCGTAGGAGATCATTCCCTAGTTACAACGCCGAATTGAAATGACGCGGGTTTTAATGTTTTAAATCCCCCTCCTTATTACATAATCCATCAACTATTTATGTGACATTATTTTCCATATTATATAAATAGTGTCGTTAAGTTCATGTGATAATTAGAGAACATTTAAATGCTTTATACTATAATGAATTTAACGTTACTGAATTCGGAAAATTCAGAAAATAGAATTCTCATAAATGCTTCTAGGCATGCTTTCCTAAATAGGTCAGACAGATTCGATGGAATAGATGAAGTCCATTTTTGTTAAGCAATTTTTAATAATAACATCAATAGCTGCGATCCCCAACGACACAACTTTTTAAGACAAGACAAGACAAGACAATACAAGACAAGACAAGACAAGACAAGACAAGACAAGACAAGACAAGACAAGACAAGACAAGACAAGACAAGACAAGACAAGACAAGACAAGACAAGACAAGACAAGACAAGACTTTATTATTCACAGGTTTTAAAGTTTACAACATAGGAGGCGCACAAGAAAAAGAACATGAATATAGAGTGTAATGTTATTGCATAATGCAAGGATTAAAAATTTGGGAAAAGACTATTTAATAAACTACAAACAATTTTCAAGAGTCGTAAACTACCTCTATTCATTAATTGTTTCTATTCATAAGCGTTTATCCTGGATGTCTAATAGTGAGGTATAACTATTTTTCTCTCTTCATGGAAATTAACATCATACAATATTTTGTAAACTGACAGAGTGTGTGTGTGTGTGTGTGTGTGTGTGTGTGTGTGTGTGTGTGTGTGTGTGCAATATCTTTCATTATAGGAAACATTAACCCATCTACCACTTTCAAAGGTAAACCTATGATATGAAGTTGTATACTTAACTAAGTTTATAGATATATCTTTTGATAATGAGAAACAGACCTTTACAAAATCCAGACAAGGTTTAAATAACATGTAATTAAGACCTTAATATGACGTCTTGATATTGGCTGCCTAGGATTTTGAGTATTGATCTACAGATGTTGTTAACAACTTAACCGACGTAAAACTTTGATTTACCATGCTTAACCCAGCATCATCTAATATAAATTGTATGCTAAGTAACCATTTATTGTGATAGGAATTATCGCAAAACTGTATCTATAAGAGATAAAATATTTGTTTCTTCATAACCACTAACCAGTCTAGCCCAACAGTTTATCGTGTCTTTTAATGTTGATAATGAAGAGGAAGTGACGAAGTTTGCAGTATACCATATATAGACGGGTACACATTTTGACATTCAATATATTTCTGATGACATAAAGGTGATGAGTTATTTCAACTATGTCAGGTATCCCAAATCTCCAGATTTGACTAGTGTATGTTAAATCAGTACATTACTTTGATTGATTTGTATCTGCTGAAAATCACGTTAAATTTAAATTGTGTTTTTTTCCTGAGTAAACCTATCCCTATATTAGCTGTGGATACTAGATGATTCGGAACATTGGAGATTTTCTATTCCTGTGGAACATAAGGCCTAAGTAATAATAGAAATATATTTCCCCTTGTCTGAAACCCTTTTTCACATGAGAGAAAACAAATTAACACCCCCACATCCGAAAATTAATTATTTACATATGTGCAGTAATTCAACTCTCCGTTAAGACTTCAACAATGAAGATTTTCACGAATTCATCGAATATAACATGATTTTTTAATTTTTAGTTTGCTAACGACTTTTAATATTTTTTTCCAGCAGTGTTTGGGTCATTTAAAGATGGGTTATCGAGTGCATTGCAATACTTTGAACCGGTCTTCTCTTGCCGATGTTATATACCATATTCCACTTTCTTATTTGGTCTTTTGATTGTAAAGTGCATAGTTTCCTTTCCAACGATTTTTAAAGTCACAGGAATGATTTGAAAGAATTTTATTATACTGTCTTCTAGCAGTAATTATATTAGTTTTACCCTTTGCAGTTCGTGGATTTTCCAATACAAGTGGTATTGTTTCTGGTATTCACAAACTCGATGCCAAACCATAGTTTAAAGTGGGTTTTTTTTCAGTGCTCATTTGCAAAAAATTTCAGCTTTATGACCTTTTCAACGGCAAAATGCTATGTTTGAAGGAGTAATAAATACTGGAATTTAGCGACGTGGTTGTGGATCAAACGGTGAAACTCTTGTACTTTACACGCTGCAATGCAATATCTCTATACACTGTGATAGACCGTAATTATTCAACCTACAGAAATGTCGACCAATGTAAATCTAACAAAGGAGTTTATCATCGTTTCCTGATTTTGAAAGGAACCCCCAGACAATTCTAAGCCTGTTATATAACTTAAATGCAAATCCGGATCTTGAAAGGTTCTTTAATTAGTCTCGATAAAGAAGTTTGCTATCTTCTTATAGTTGATAAAGCCTACTTGAGATTATTTTCAAAATTATTATCAGTTTATAAGTGTAGTCAATACTGATGAGCATTTCGACTATTTTTAAACTCTGAAGATTTGTATCAATTTTGAAGAATTCGATAATAATTTTCTGACCTGCAGTCGGAAATTCTCACGATATTTGTTTTAATAGAACGAGTATTTAGTTATTAATTGAAAGACAAAACTATTTTGATACTGAGAATGGAAATGTGTGTGTGTATATATATATATATATATATATATATATATATATATATATATATATATATATATATATATATATATATATATATATATATATATATATATATATATATATATATATATATATATATATATATATATATATATATGCTATAAACTGTTAAGCCTAATTCTGGCTCCAACGGTTTAAACAAAACAAGCTGAATTATAACTCTTGAAGAATCTTCTGAACTTGCGATTAAGCCATTCTTACTACTTCCGATGATAAAGAAGTGGCATTGAACATTGAAAGGCATGGATTCCATAGAGCATTTTAATGTATAAATTTGAAAGAACCCGTGTATTCATTCTGACATAATTCAAGAAAAAAACACTCTTAGGAATCAGATCAGTTTTTTAGTGTCTGTTATTTTGGAATTCCTTACTATAGAATATGCTGATAACAGCCGAGACTATGAATTTACATTCTACGGAAGCAAGCGTCTACGGAACAATGACTATGAATTAACATTCTACTGAAGAAAGCGTCTACGGAAAAATGATTATGAATTTACATTCTACTGAAGAAAGCGTCTACGGAAAAATGATTATAAATTTACATTCTACTGAAGAAAGCGTCTACGGAACAATGACTATGAATTAACATTCTACTGAAAAAAGCATCTACGAAACAATGAATATGAATTGACATTCTGTTGAAGAAAGCGTCTACGGAACAATGACTATGAATTAACATTCTACTGAAAAAAGCATCTACGGAACAATGAATATGAATTGACATTCTGTTGAAGAAAGCATGTACAGGGCAATGAATATTAATTTACATTCTACTGAAGAAAGCATCTACGGAACAATGAATATGAATTGACATTTTGCTGAAGAAAGCATGTACGGAACAATGAATATGAATTTTCATTACACTGAAGAAACAATGGATATGAATGTGCATTCTACTAAAGAAAGCATCTGCAGAACAATGAATATGACTTTATATTGTAATGAAGAAAGCATCTACTAAACAAAGAGTATGAATTTACATTGTACGGATTAAAGCGTCTGCGGAATAATGAATATGAATTTACATTACACTAAAGTAAGCATCTATGGAGCAATGAGTATGAATTTACATTCTACTGAAGAACGCATCTACGAAATAACGGATATGAATTTACATAGCACATAGGGAGCACATAGGTTTAGGTATTTGGTCTTATGATACACAATACGACTTAAGCAAAATTATCTGGAGTTGCACAACAGGTAACTCTGAATATGGGAACCAGTCTTATAACTGGTGTTTAGCGGATTGGATAATTGAAATAAAGAAATTTGATCTACATAATTTTATTTCGTAACTTCGTGCCTTCAACAAATAGCAAAAGAAAGTAAGAAAGAAAAAGAAAATGTGAAGCGAAGTTTAATGATTCTTTAATATCGCTTGCTAATTAAGTCACGATACTAAGTGTAAGACTTTTTGTGATGTGCTTTTAATTTGAAATATAGGTTTTCAGTGACATTGCGTGACGGTTTGCAGTTTCGTTTCGTCCAAGTCGTTCTGCAGTAAGTGCCTTGAAACTCTGTATTCATTGTCTGGTCAATCAAATTATATCAACATTAAATGTTTTACATGATAATGTGAAAATGTCATTTATGATTAAGCTTTTCTAATGCCGTGTGCAAAATGGAACTGTTATGTCCTTTGTTCTCAAAGTGAGACACAACCAAGATACTTTCTGTAGCGTAAACCATCTTTTATGTGGTTATTCTGTCTTGGTGTTATATTAGGCTTAGGACTTAATGACACAATGTAAACCAAACGTTTCTGTTGAATTATTAAAGCTTATTGCATATTTCAATCGAGTGTTTGCCGTTCATGCCATTTATTGCCAAACGTTTATGACCATTACATACTTTTGTTTCCCCCTCGTGCGGGTGTGTCTTCTGTTTGGATCTTTGATCAATGTTTTATTCATTCTCTAGCTTAATTTTAGATTCGATGTGACTTGACCTAAGTCAGTATTGTCTTGTCCCTAGAATGAATTCATTTTTGTCTTCTATTTTAATTTGTTCTTGCGCACAAATTTTTGTACTTCCTGTTTGCTTATCTGCTTGCCTGTATGATTACTTCCTTGGTCAGAGCTGTTTTCACGTGTTTATAACTATTGTTACTGGAATAACCTGCTAGTCATGAGGTGCTTTCCAGTTTTGGAATACAAATAATCCCATATTGTTAAATTGCACTTATCTATATTCGAGATGTCTTCAATGATAAGGAATCGCGGATGAACAAAAAAAAGCAACAAACTAATGGTTTTAAATCTGCGAAGGTCTGGCTAGAAAGTTACACTAACATTGTTTTTGGTGGTAAATTCATCTATTTCGAAAAGGAGACATCAGCGATATACTGGAGCTCCGATACATTTAGCTTGAAATCATATTTGAGTACACAGTTATCTTTTTAGTCATTTACTATGAAATGTATTCTATGGAGGTGAAGGAGGCTTTATAAACCTACGAGAGTGTGACGTGTGTAAGGTGAAGTTGATTGAAATTTCCAACATGCGCAAAGGAAGAATGAAGGCATATCTCTGTTACTTTCATGTACTGTGTCGGAAATGTCTTTTGAAATATGTTGTGGTGGAGACTATACAGGATCTAAGCCCAGTTAACCCAAATGGCTGCTACATTGTCTTCGAAAAAAAATCAACCTGAATTAATCTAGAGTAAAAGGACACATTTTCTTGAAGGCAACCACAATCTGATAAGAAATAAACTTTACTGTTGGGTTGGAAACTGTGGGAACCATATTCTAATAACCAAGAAAAATATGTTATAATTTTAAATGCTATGTTGTATAGTACGCTATACATTATCCGTTATAACGTGTTTGTAATGTTACTTTATATCTAATTTACTGATGGGATTCAAACTCCCTCTCCTCAAATTGACTGATATGTCATCATTTTAAGTTTACCAATCCTATATCCCAGGTCAGTTGGAATATAATGGAGATATAAATCTATTATAATATGTTGACTATCAAAACAAGACAAAAATCTGATTCATGAAAAGTTACAAAACAACCTTCACTGATCACAATCTTAAGAAAAAGACGCGATAAATTAGGCGTGCATAGGTGGCCTTTTTGTGATAAATCTATGATACGCACAGGTTGTAGTTACAGCCAATAGTGAATTAAACATTTATGCACTGAGATAAAAGTGTGCCAAATTTGCAGTTTTATATTAGATTGTTTGTAATTGGATTCTCTGAAGGAGATCTTCTTGCACTAACTGTACTTGAAGTGAGCTCATTTTAGCGAAAGCTAACAAGTGTGTTGAAAATATAATCAACGTCTGAGAGCTTACAGTAATTGCAAAATTAATATGTTGAAACTTGTACCAAAGTTAATTGGCTGTTTAATACCGCTTCAAATTACAATTCAATGATAGTCATTATGTAAGCAATGAATCAAAAATAAGGTTTGATTTTTCTTTTTACGTCTGTAGTGCAAATAAGCTAAAAGAAAAAAAATATAAGGTGTCACAGCCGCTTCAATTTATTAAAGGTCACTAACATAAAATATAATTAGTCACTGTAATACAATCGATGTTATGTTGCGCGGCATACGTTTCCAAAAAAAGCAAAGAAACCTCAAGTCGATTCTTGCACCGAAAAGTTTCATTATTTTTGAAATCTTAGTTAGGAACTTGAACTGACCGGGAAAAACTGCAACATTCTATAGGGATTATGCCATGTTCGGATGACAGAACGGATTGTTATTCATGGATGGATGGATATTATTATTTATATATCAATCAAGGAATTTCAGACTTCGTCTTTCAGAGTGAACATGATATGTTATTATCCATAAATCTACAAATATTCGCTGGAGATGTTTGTGGATTTGAGGTCATGGAAAAGAAAATATTAATTAATAACTAGGGGTTTATTTTCTCCACATATTCCACTTCCAAGCATAAAGGGTAAAAACTAGAAACCAAGAAAGAAAAAAATCGAATGTAAATGCTCTACAAAAAAAATTGACAACAATGAGTTATTCTATCTTGCAACATTTAACTATTTTATTCTTCTTAGTGCATTAGACGCTGACGATGAAAATGATAATAATGTCAATAATGGAAAATATGTAAAGAAACACCATTATAAAAGAAAGTTGTTTTTTTCCAGAAGTTCTTCCGGGAATTGATAATTAAATTACTTTATTGGCATATACCTGAACCAAAAATACTATAGAGCACGGCAAACCTGACTCACACACACACACACACACACACACACACACACACACACACACACACAGACACACACGCACACGCACACTCACATATAATAACAATCCTTTCTTTAAATACTTGCAAAATTAACTTTTATCTCATATTTTGTACCGTAAATGTATGTCGTATTCGGATGTGTGTTTTTATGAAAGTTTTTTATTATGATGTGTTATGAATAATACAAATCGTGAAATATTGTATGGGTGACAATTATTTAGATAAGAGAGAGAGAGAGAGAGAGAGAGAGAGAGAGAGAGAGAGAGAGAGAGAGAGAGAGAGAGAGAGAGAGAGAGAGAGAGAGAGAGAGAGAGAGAGAGAGAGAGAGAGAGAGACTGTCGGTAGGGTTAGAGTCGGCAAATTGGAGTAGACGGGTAGACGAGGAAAGTGGAGGAGGAGAAGTAGGTTGGGAGGAGCGGAAAGAAAAGTAGCAGGTGAAGTAACTCAGAGAGAAATAATGAGACGAAGAGGGGTCAGGAGATGAGTAAAAACCAAGGACAGGGTGAAATTCTCTCATTAGAAATTATATGATGAGATAGGCTTAAAGGGTCGAGAAAAAGAGGAGCATCTGAGAAATTCGAGTGATTTTGACTATTATTTGTTAATTAAATTGTTGTTATTGATATTTCACCCTTTGTACCTTTTATTATTTAACCGTCGTCATTGCTGACTGGGAGCTCAGAGCTATACACTAACATTCACTAACCCAACTTCTGAACCATAATCGAGCCTGGGTGGGTCTTCTGCCATAATCTAAATAAATATTGGAAGCACCCCACCCCAATTCCCTACAAACAAAATCATACACGGGATACAAGCCACTAACATCAGCAATAAAATAACACATTTCGCGTAGATTACCTCAAGAGATCAATTTTTATCCTATTAAAAAGCCTACCATGCCACCTAAAAGGAAATTCATCAAATTGTATAATTTGATGATATTTTTTTCTTTAATCATTTCCTTTAAGGAACAAATGTTTATCAAAATGACAATGCAGAGGTCCTTTTCACTGGCTTTTAACTGAAACTAGATTAGAATACAAAATGATTACAAGTCAGGGAAGCTCTGTAACAAACAAAAATTATTTCCCCTTTTAGCAGTTATCTCTTCCCTTCTCCTTTCGATATGTGAGTTATATTACTCGTCCCTTGATCTGTATTTTTCCCTATTCTTATCCATTACATATTAGACATACATATTATGTCCCCATTTCCAGTTAACTCTAACATATAACATGTTTCCATTTCCACAGTTATCCCTAACCTTATATCTTACCTATTAGACGTATATAACCTGTCCACACTTCCAGTTATCCCTAACCTTACTCATTACATATTAGACATATATAACCCGTCCCCACTTCCAGTTATTCATAATCTTATCTTGTACATATTAGATATATATTTCCCATATTCAAACTTAGCCCGAGAATGAAACAAAATATTATTGCGTTGCTCACATCTAAAGAATGTCCTAAAATTTGAAGTCTATATCTTCAACGGCGTAGGATGTGAGTTTCATAAGTACTTTCAGACGATCATACTGATATTATGATAGAAAACTCTGGGTTTCGGCGCTCTTAAAGATAGAGGGTCATCTTGTAACGTTTTTTAGTTGTTGTTTTCTAACATAACCTTCTTCTCATTTCTTGCTATGAGAAGGAATATATCGCTATTTTAAGAGATGCCTTGAATCTTGATCATAGAGGAAGAGAGAAGAAAGTTTGGTTCTCTTAAAGATAAGGTGTCACTTATAATGGTGTAGATACGGCTACATCTTTTTGTGGGGAAAGCTCTAGCAACGAGAGGTAGCGGAGATCGCTGTAAAATACAGACACTCACTCTTGATCTGGACCTACCAAGTTTTATTGATATATAAACTACATTCTAAATATGCAACTTATAAAAACTTTATATTGAAAAATACATACAATACATATTACAATACATATTAAATAATTTTCCTATGATCTACAACTTCATGTCCTTGTAAAATTATCTGCATTTTAGAATACCATACAAGTGATTAAATATTGCTTGTATTCAGAGAGCATAAAATTCAATAGTTGCGATTGATGCCAAAAACATTTTTAAGAAATGTATTTTATTTCATTTAATTTAGAATAGCGACCTGGAAAAGATCATTGACCATTATACTTTATTATCTAAAGAATATTTTTATTCGCAACTAAATTTTAGCATGAAGCTAGTAGTAAATTCATACAAATACAAATGAACATCAAATCTTAAAAACAATACCATATTCTGCTACATTATAATAGTAAATTAAAAAGAGAACTCACAAAAATATTTCAACTGCTAGCTACTACATAAATCTTTAACTTTTAAGGGTGAGTAACAAAACAGAAAATTCTTATATGTAAAATACAAATAGACACTCACTCTTGATCTGGACCTACCAAGTTAAAGATTCACAAGAGCTCTGCCTTTTTATGCTCTGAGAATTTAGTGTAACATATAGGTATCACGCACGACCTTGTTTAAAAGTCACGCATGTCCTTGTGTAAAAGTCAAGGACGCCCTTGTCCCTTTCTCCAAACCAGAGGGGTCTGTGTTAAATAGTTGTCTCTAAGCGAATGACTTTTCAAGTCGCAAGCTGCTTACAACTTTGAAATTTGGTTGCAAGTGAGGCCATTCATACCATGAACTTTTTAGCCCAGACAGTTATGAATTTGCTGAAAAAAATTGTGCCAGTTTGTAAAGAACGCGAGCCCCACAGGCAAATCGTTTATTGTTCCATTCGCGCTATGAATTTTTGAACTGAGGCTATCTTATGATCCTATCTACCAAACCTGTCACTGCGGGCAATATACAAGAATGTGACGGACAGGTTAATTCAGTACATATCAGCAGACTTTTTTCTTCTAATATATAGTAGCTTTAACATAGTCTAACACAACTTAGATTTTATTATTTCTTTTCAAAATTGATATCTTAATACTGATATAACCCTTGCTTTCTCACCAAACGATGCTGGCTAAATATTCGCACACAGTAAGCTTTTTTTTCAGATTTCTGCCTTTATACATATAGCTTCACAATGGCAGTGCTGCAAATTTTGTATCATTGCAATCGGCAATATTGAAGTGTTTTCTTAACCCAAATAGAATATGTTCGAAAACTGTAACTGATGTTACGATATTAATTGTTTGAGTTGGTTAATCGAATGTTGTTGTTGTTTTTTTTTTTAAGGTAGCAGGCTCAAAGAGGATTGACATTAAAACTGAACAAATCTAAAGAGTGGTACCACATATTTTCTAGTGATGCCGAGTATTCGAGTGATGAAAAGTACTTGGGTGACGCCAATTATTCTTGTATTCGAGTGATAAAAAGATATTCATTATTTAATTGATGTTAAGCATTCGATCGACGCTGATTATTCCAGTTATTCTTACTTGAATTATAGAAATCCTCATTTTGTTTCTGTGAACTTCAACCGAATTTCACAAATAAAAAGTATGTTCATGAATTGTTGTTACAAGACATCAAGTTGTATGGCAATACCCTTTAAACAAGAAGCGTTTTATGTGTATTATATAACTAAAGGTATGAAAGCAACGGATGTAGACATTTTATGTTTCAGACCGTCGTTTAACGGCATCTGATAGCTCTGTTATAGCTGCACAAAGTTTTAGAACAACTTTTTAACTTTTTTACAGAGAGCATTTCTCCAACTATTTATTGCTGCAGTGTACTACTTTATTAAATTCAAGGTTTGAATCATCGGCTTAATTGCAAAGAGACTTTAATAAAAGAAAAATACTGGAAGGAGATAAAGGCATGACAAAGAACTAAACAAGCAGATTAAATTTAATTTAAATTTTTCAAAAGTGAAAACAATTATAAAAATCAATTGATTCATAATGGAGAAGCAAATAAGTGATCGCAGCAGAATATTCAAATAAGAGACTTCGAAGAAATGCTGACTGGAATCTCAGCTGACGCTGAAACCTTAATTGCTGTGTCAAAATGCAGCTCATCACAGAAATAAGACGACCAAGCCTTTAGTAACACCAACCTGTTTGCATAATGAGTTGATATTGCAAGCACGCATGCAAACCCAGAAGAACCGGAAAACGTGTTAGCTTTAATTTGAAAGCTGTTAGAATATTTCAGTCATCTCTGTAAATCAAACTGAGATGTATTTGTGACAAACTCAACGCGAACAAGGGTCTTTAACTGCAGAAAACTGACTTTTGACTCACGAGTTTGGACGCCTTTATCATAAATCATTTCTTGCTGATTGGAAAGTGTTATACCGAATCACACAAGTATATTTTAACGCTCGAAATTGATGCTATTCAAGAAGTGTCCGTGGGTGCTTTTAGGACCGTTGTTTTGAAATCAAATATTTGTGTCTGAATGTTGTTAACCCCTTCATGAATGTATCCTTGCTTAATTTTGTGTTAGCATTTTACCATTAGTCTCTAGTAAAGATACATTTTCCTCATTGATTTTGTGTTTGCATTTTACCATTAGTCTCTAGTAAAGATACATTTTCCTTGTTAATTTTGTATTTGCATTTTACCATAAGTCTCTAGTAAAGATACATTTTCCTTTCCACAAAGAGAATATAGTCAACACATTGTAAATGAGCATTCAGAGTATCCAGATTGTTACTAAGAAGCTTAACATCAAACACACCGGTCATATAAATAAATATATATATATATATATATATATATATATATATATATATATATATATATATATATATATATATATATATACAGTAAGGCCAGTTATTGTCTCTTGATTAAAGACGAGAAGACAAAATCTATATAATGATGGTTCATTTTTTAAATCAAAGTCAATATATCTTTGTAAGCTCAGTCGATCCTCTTTTTGTCTTAAGTGTTGAAATACATGTATTTGTTTGAAGCCTTGTTTTTGCTGAATGTTTGTTATTTCTTATATTTAATATAGTCATCCTGTGTTATCTCATTTATTATGTATTGTAATCTGGTATCTATAAGAGAGTATCTAACGTGTTAAATATTATTCTTGGTGACAGCCCGTAATAGGGACACACGAAGTTATTTGTCCTCGAATCGTTCACAACAAATGTAGTAGAACACAAGAAAATATATTTACAAATAAAATTAAATAAAATATACAAAATTGAGAGAATAAAATTATAAAAGACAAAACTTTGACGTTTGTTGAAGGTTTATGACCTTTGTAATATCACAAATCAATTTTCTGCAGCGAACCCGAAACCTATCGAATATATGCCAACGTAAACTAGCACAAACACTGTCTCAGATAATGACATACAAACCGTCTATACCATTTAAGCACACTTATAAATTGTATAGCATAGGTCTTCAAAAAGAAACATTATCTGGTGCAGCATTACATCTAAAGGAGAGCGATGACGATGCAAAGATGATAACCTTTCCGACAGTATATTACTGATATTTTTATGTAGCGTTTGACGTACGACATCAATACTATCAACAATTCAATTCAAAGGCAAAAAAATCGAATAGATTAGCTAACTACTTCTTTCTCTGAGATTAAAAACTAATGTATTATGCAGAATAAAATTCTATATGTATGATCAGAAAACATTTGAAAAAGTCATTGTTATTGAAATTGTTGTTGGTTCTTCGATTAGTTTTAAACAATTATGCCTCTTCTAATCGTTGTTCATACGAGTATTACAGGAACCGTATGCTACTTAGGTAAGAAACGTACAGTAAACGAATCTCAATGTAAAATTTTATTATTATTATTATTATTATTATTATTATTATTATTATTATTATTATTATATATATATATATATATATATATATATATATATATATATATATATATATATATATATATATATATATATATATATATATATGCTAAATTATTGTTAATTGATTCGTATATCAACGTAGATTTAGATTTATCAGTATAGTTAATTTGTTCAAAATTTATGGTCTCTTGGTGAACATGTGTTCTAAATTGCTCGCCTTTACCTATCACAGCCATCTCACCTTATCCCGCGTGGATTCTGACACAGCCAGTATGGAGAAATCTTGAAATAAGCTTATGTGTGTCTGTGGTTCTTCACAGGACTTCACCAGGTTCTTCTTCCTGCCATGATAGCCTGTCTTGTGTTGAGACATGGCGTTAAACCCTAAAACAACACAAGAACGTATCATGGTAACAATGCTGGAAATATTTATTCTACAAACATAATAGATTGCAGTAAATAGTTTCAATAATATCGACAAATCCGAAAGAAAACAATAAGACATCGACATTTATTTGTTTAATGCGTTGTCTCCAGTAACGAGTGACCAATAAATACAATCTCACACGAAGCTTATTTGACAATTTAATTACACGATTATTTAACCGGCCTATCATTTAACACAATATGTCAATATGCCAGTTTACAAGAGAAATAGACAGTAATTAATAAAGCAAGTATATACAAGTAAATAAAATGAGAATCGGGTGTCAAATTAAATTATTCGAACGGGAAGGCAGATGTTAAAGAAGCAATGTCTTGATACAAGTGTTGGATTTTCTGAGATTTATTTGGCCAAACTTTCACTTAACATCGTATAAATTTTTTTAAACTGAGATTTATAGAAATTAGTTTCCAACGTTTTATCCTCGGGACCAAATGTCCGATCGTTCTTATATTTTTGTTGTTCGTTTAAAGTGAATTTGTAACACATTATTGGCTGAGGAATGGGACCTAATGTCTTTCCTAAGGACACAGCGAGACAGCCGACGCGGTTTGGTCTGGACTGATATCGAATCCACGACTCCGGTTTTACTGATACAACGCTACCAAGGCTCACACCCTTTTAGCGGCTGGGTGGTGTATTTATATTCTTACGTTCTTGGTACTGCCAGAATATAAATTATTATTGAAGGACATGAAAAGTTAGTAACAAATGCTGACAAAATAATTAAATACAAAAATACCCATCATCCTTAGCAAGACGTCATTATTAGCATACAACAAATAAAATTTATTAAAATGCTTTCATCTTTCAAAGACCGTTTACAAAGAGCGTATATCTTGTCTCAATGCGCAGTTCAAGAGAATTTTCCGACATCTAGCTTACTTTTGTTACTTTTGCTACAACTCTTTCTATTGTTAAGTATATGCGATTAAATTGCTTGTGTGTAAGGTTTAAAATTCTTTTTATTTCATTTTTGTTTAATTGTATTTAATTGCAATGAATATTTTTCTCAGATTCGGGATTCTATTTGTAGCAGTGAGATATATATTTTTAAATCAAAGTTGTTTACTTAAGACGAAATAGTAATACGTGCGAATTCACAATGAGTCCGTCTTACCTTGGTAACAAATCATCAGGAAGTATAAAATGATTGGTCAGCATCATGGACTTACTTTCTCCACGTGATTCATGTTTGTAAACAACCTTTTTTATGATTGTTTTTAAGTGGAGTGACATTAATCTACGTGTAAATTTTAGCGTAATAAGAGACCACATCACCAATCTGGCGAGATTTGAAGTGATGTTTTGAGTTTAAATACGCATTCTTAATATTGATTTGGCCAGAGTCATTCAAAACCTTGAAGGAACAAGGTGTGTATGATTATTTTTTTTTAAAATTTATTGCCAGAATATTTTATTCTTTGCCTGATTTTTTTTCATTCAATAATTCATTCTCCTCGACACTCAACAAGTTGACATTTTTATATAAAAAAATTTGAAAGGTATTCAAGGAAATTAATTCTGGAATTATTCGGAAACAAAGACTGTAATTCAAGTGAAGAATTATTGCTATTCATACATTGGACTACATCTGACGTCATCGCCCTCCATATTCATACGTCGTCTGGACTCGAACCTGGATTCTTATAGGACTATTTAGTGATCGGACTTGTGTTTTTTATTCTTAGAATCATATTTGGATTATATTCACTAATTGTAAGTCCTTTTTACAAATTTTTACATTGTTGTCTAGGGAAATAAATTGTTTTGCTGAAATATACAAAGCTTGTTGGCTTTCATTCTTTTCTTTGTTACTGAGTACGAGCCCTTGTCACGTAACACTATCAAAGCCTTTTCTCCGTGGTCGATATTCTTCCAGTATTTTAATTTTATATACTTGTCTTGAGTTTTTTTTTTTGTTTTGTTTAGGCAACCACTTTAGTTTCATGAGGATTTTCCGGCAGAAATGAGAGTTCGAGGATACACATATTTCACCGTCATGCAGTTATGCAGTGAATGGATTCGAGGACGTTCATCGCACAATTACTTGGTGAGATGATTTACAGGAAATACACAAACTGAGCTTTACAAACTACAAATGCGTAAAATTTCAAAACTTTTAATCCGCTTTAGCTTTTTTCTCTGTTAGATTCGAAATGTTGAAATATGCTGAAAATGAGCCTGTGTTCCATATATATATATATATATATATATATATATATATATATATATATATATATATATATATATATATATATATATATATATATATATATATATATATATATATATATATATATATATTGAAAATTGCATTTAAAGACGTCCTAAGCTCAACATGCCTATGGCTTTCCTCGTCTAAAAACAGAGCTTGAGAATACTTAGCATGCTCCCGCATTAATTTATGCGACAATAAAAGACTCTATTCTTATCGCCCACGAAATGAAAGAGATTTAATGCATTGCACGTATCATCCTTGAAGTAAAACACATTTTTATGCGCATTGTCAGAGAAGTGGATAAAGTACATAGTTTTTGTGTTATGGGAATCTGTGTGGTCATCGCAAAGTGTTGCCGATTGGTAATCTCTCTCTCTCTCTCTCTCTCTCTCTCTCTCTCTCTCTCTCTCTCTCTCTCTCTCTCTCTCTCTCTCTCTCTCTCTCTCTCTCTCTCTCTCTCTCTTGTATATTTAAAGAAAGAATAAAAGGTTGGCATTTGTTTGTCTATAAAGTATAAAAAGAATCCCATATGCACTCATTGTGAAAGTTTAATGTTGATAAGTAAAGCTGCAAAGGAGTTTCAGCAGAGACATGAAAGACAGATGGATCCACACACATAGATGAAAGACAGACTGATCTATATACATAGATGGACAAATTAAGTTACATACACCGCAGTCTTATAGATCTGAAAATGTAAAATATATATTTTGAACAGGTCGCAAGTCTTGAGTACTTAAAGATATGAAAATTGTATTGGCATTAATGAAACATACTTCGATAAAATCAGGTATGGCTTACTCGGCTAACATCGAGATCAAAGTAAAAATATAGTAGTACTTTGCAGCTCAAACTAGGTTTAAAGATATTCCTCCCTTGTTGCATTAAACTCAGGGACTAGCCATTTAATTTTCAGAAGAAGGTGAGACTGGGATAGTTTATCTAAAAACACTACAATTTTTTCAACCCATAATGGCTTGACTAAATTCTCTCTTTAATTGTGGACAAAAAATACCATATCCATTATCTTTGTTGAAAAGAATTTATTATCGTGCGGAAGAAGAAACAAATTCTGGATTCAAAGAAATTCCAAAGTATCTACCCCCCTCCTCGGTGAAAATAAACTGTTGATCCCATGGAATAAAGTTTCTAGTTTTCCAGAGATACATCTATTGCAGAAAATGTAAAACTCTTGTGAAGTTTGTGTCAATAAGAGCACGCAGGTCAAATGATATATGAATTATGTATGATATTGTATGTGTCATGTCTCACTTTCTATGAAGCTCCTAGCTCATGGAACACTGATCATATTATTAGCCTACTTCAAAAGTTTGTCCATGGCAAAGTTTCTTTGCAACCAAACTTTGTGTAAACGTCAGTTGAATAGTTTTCACACAGGATTATTCCTTCAGCGTAATCCAATGTGAGATATGACATGTCAACACGCTACCAGTCTATATGGATAGCGGCACGGCGTGATCCAGGGGCAATATTTCAATACTGTAAATATACATTTCTATTTTCATATCCAGTCAAAGTGTGTTTGGCTATATGGTGGGAATCTTGACAGTTTCCAAGTTCTATCTCAAGGGCAAGGCCCATGCTCCAAGGCCCTGTCCCAGGATATGTGTTGTATGTACAAGTGCATATATTCGCTTGTGTAAATTAAGTTTATATATGGTAATAGGAGTTTCAATCACAGTGGCACAAACCCATAGTCTGTGCCGGATATGCACGATGTTGTCTCCTCAAGACCTTCAAAATTATGTATTGCTGTAGACTTGGGATCTCAACAGTTTCCAAGACTTCAGATATGTAGATGTTTGGGACAAATATAACCATCCCCAGAAATTGGTACTAACCCAATAGTCAGAATATAAGTTTGAATCTTTAACGGTGTATGAGATACATTGCATTGCTAATGGAGGGACAGACAGACAGACAGACAGGAAGACGTATCATCGACTTTTCAATATATTCATAATGAATAAAGTCTTGGTAGTCTCTTGTTTATTAATAACATTATAACTGGCAATGACAAATTACTAAAAGATTTCAAATACTACCATTACTTCGAGAAACATTTTGGTTGATAAAATACACCTTCTGTAAAACAAATTTTCATGACATGAGGAACACAAAATGAATTGACATATCTCTAAACTTATTGATATAACTAATTACTACACACATGAACTACAATTACAAGATATTTAATTTAATTTTCAATAATAAAAACACTTTCATTACAACTATAAAAACAACATGCAATCTAGCTGAAACATTTTATCCTCTACCATATTATCATGATATTCTAACTGCCTTCCAATATTTCACAGAATATTAATTTTCCCTTAATTTTAATGGCTGCAAAAAGAATGGTTGTAAAGTAAAGCATTTTCGTGATTTTCTGGTATGTAGCTGTCAGTACATTAGAAATATATATAGTTTCTGGTCACGTGGTGAAGTCATGCACTCAATTGAAGGTCAAAAGGACGAGTCGTTGACGATCAAGATATTACTATTTCCTATATATGTACGCTTTCACACTCCTCCCCCTAATATTTAGTAAACATAGCGTTATCCATCACATCATCTGCATATCTATTCCTCCATCACCAATGATTGTATAACTATCATTGTGACTTAAATTTGATGCATGAATCATTCGAAACCCTTTTATCAACTAGATCATTAAATAATCGAGCTTTTAGAGTCATAGCTGTTTTGGGACCACATTCTTTTTCTCGTATAGACTTACTTCAAGTCATTATTCATAGGTTCTAAGAGGCTAGCTCCGTTGTATCTGTTGCAATCTCTGCTATTCCGAATCTTATTCCTGTGAGCTATTGCAATCTCTGCCGTTTTCTAGTTTTAACAGAAAACTAGCCTTTTCGTATACACCCGTGCTCCTTCTTCTGTATCACAGTATATTCCTTCGCAAGGTTTTATAGATATAAAATCGCACAATGCATATGATAAAATGGCCAAGGTATACTCGCTTATAAATCGAAACCAGCTGCAATCAATAAAGACCATGATCTGCCGTCGAATAATGTACCAGCAGTACAGGGTCTTTTTTGGTTATTTTGCTAATTACTTCTAAAACGTTGCGCACAGATTCAGATATGTCAGTACATTATTCGCCGGCAGATCTGGTTTGTGTAGTTTGCAGGAGGACTAGACCTATATGGGTGGAAAATTATCATTGTTCATAACGTTTGAACAAAACTAATCTAAACTAACATAAACATCGTGTATCTTTTGTCTTGGGCGCCGTTTATTTTTGAAATTATTCGTCATTTTGTTGTCCATATGACTGCTCGATAATTTCATTGATAAATATGTATTAGTTTCCACCATCTATTGTAGATATCATGTACTGCGTAACAGCCAATCTGATTAAAATCAGATCTCCACAGTCTTATCCAATTTTATGGAGATCTGATTTAAGTCAGGAGTGGAGATCTGGGGTCAGATCACAATTATTAATTCCAGTCAAGTACGACCGTCCAGGTATCCTAGGTGGTTAGACCGTTCGCCTCGGAAGCTGGAGGTCGCTGGTTCGAACCCAGATAGAGTAATACATAAGACTTATAAAAATGGTACTAGCATCTTCCTCGCTCGGCGCTAAGCATTAAAAGGTTAGTGTTAGGACTGGTCGGCTTGGTGTCAGGATAATGTGACTGGGTGGGTGATGAAGCTAAAAGTCTGAAGCATGATGTCCCAGTGCCCCAGTCCTAGACATCACTATAAAATACCACACTGCAGATATCGTAGCGATATGACTTAATCTTTTAAAGCAACTTTAAAAATCCAAAATCACACACACACACGCACACACGTACACACACGCACACACGCACACACCAATTCAATAACTGATTGGTTCCAGTTCAGTATCCTTGAATATAGTCCTTTTTGCCTCCTTTTGGTGGTGATATAAGAAGTATAATTATGCATTCTTGGTATTGATTTAAAGGTAAATGTTTATTCTTTAGAATATGCGCTTATGGTGTGTGTGTGTGTGTGTGTGTGTGTGTGTGTGTGTGTGTGTGTGTGTGTGTGTGTTACGGCGACAGTACACGGTGTGTAATAGGGCCTTGATTATGTGAAATAAGTGTTTCATTGCACATTGCTTTATTTTCAGTCTAGCCTCTGAAAGAAATGTCAGTATAGCCATGACCAGAACTTCACCATTAGGTCGTCTTTGAAGGTATTTTAGATTAAGATATGATTTGCATTGATTTGGACTCAGTGGAAAATTCAGTAATGATAAACAAATGTTGCGACTTGATAAGAAAATTGTGATCTGAGTCCATCTGCTTTAATTAGCAGTGGAGACCCAATCTTAATCCGATTGGCGCATCAGCATCGGCTAAAATCTCTTGAATATCGACTTGTATGGGATGATTCCACTGTCGACTTGTTTGGGATGATTCCACTGTCGACTTGTATGGGATGATTCCACTGCAGAAAAAAAAAATGCGAAGATAAGTCTTTGAGGTATACGAATATAAAACGTATTTTTAAAAAAAAATATATAGAATTTGTATTTTATAACTTCGATAAAATGTCAGCACTTACAAGGGAAAAGAGGCTGTTTCTTCGATATTGTAATTGATTTACCCCATTTTTGGAATTATAATGAAATCGTCTGTTGAGTGGTATTAGTACTCAAGGTATCCGTTTTTGTTCCCCATGTAAGGGAGATAACTTTTATTGCTTTGTTAAAACACTCAATTGATCTTCTTAAAATAAATTCATATTTACTATGCATTTCTAATACCAATATTCGATTCATTGGTTTAAAATGACGAGAAAATTGTATGCAATTTCGTAAGCAGATAAACGAAGACGTTCTTTTCGAGTACAACTTTTACACAGTGGATGATAGTTTCGGGTTTTTGAGAAAAATGCTTAAACATAGGAAATGGTCAGGATGCACGAACAATATTAATATAAATACTTCTTTCAGGTGCATCGGTTAATGATCTACCTTTCATACACCTGTAATAATAAACAGATGTTATAGTTATCAGCCCTGTACGTTATATTCGCATTAGTGTCAGTTTAAAGGATAATTAGAAACGTCCCTAGCTAAATATAGATGGATCACATTATCAATAAAACAAGAAAGCAACCCGTTACTGACGTAAAGCAAGACAACAACTCTTTGCCATCGTACAACAATAAGTAACGCTTTGCCGACATAAAATAAGAAAGCAACCATTTGCCGAAGAAAAGAACTTCAGTTATTTTCATTACAAAATATCAGGCTCCTATGTGATGGAACAACGATACATCTGACGCAAGAAACATGTACATTTATCAAACTTGTATAGACTTATGATTTTGTTTTTGTCGCTGTTCTTGTTTTTTATTTCATAATTTGGGGCCCCGGGTGGCGGAGATGTCTAAAGCGCTCGCCTGTACTGATTGATCACTGCCTTCTCACCTCTCTTCGAATCTCAGGCTCGGCATATTAGTGTATGTGAGAAAGCTTGCCAGTAGATTCCCGTGGGTTGGTGGTTCCTCTCGGCATTTTCTCAGGTTCTTCCTTCATCAGTTATACTAACTGCGTTGTATAGCCTACTTTTATCTGACAAATGGCGTCAAGCCAACAAGAACATTTTTTTTTTTAAAAAAATTCCTTTGACATTGAAATCAAAGCGATAAATATAGTAGTCTTTGATTTTGAAAATTGTCATTATCGATTTTGAAAATTATCATTATTGACTTTGAAAATTATTATTATTGATTTTGAACATTATCATTATTGGTTTATGAACATTTTTTTAGTCACTGAGAGTTGATAGCTAGTTTTCTTCATAAGGTTTTATGTAGGATTACGTTTTACATGAGTATACCTATCTCATAGGGACATTCGATTCATGAAGTTAACCTAGTGATAAAGAATAATTTATGCACACAAATTTAATAAGATGTAATTATCTTCGTCTCAGAGTATATCTAAGATGCTAAGACAATACTTTGAATAAATGTTATAATGAATCGTGAAGTAGAATTAACAAGAGGAAACAACTCTTGTCAGAATATGAAGACGTTATCCTACAAGTTGTTGCGCCTGCTGCATCTAGCAAAAGCAAGCCATGTCATATCTGTCAAAATATTTAGTATACAGAAGTATCCTTAAAGATTAAATCTATCTATCTATCTATCTATCTATCTATCTATCTATCTATCTATCTATCTATCTATCTATCTATCCGTCCGTCCGTCCGTCCGAGTCCCTATCTATCTATCTATCTATCTATCTATCTATCTATCTATCTATCTATCTATCTATCTATCTATCTATCTATCTATCTATCTATCTATCTATCTATCTATCTATCCGTCCGTCTACCTACCTACCTACCTATCTATCTATCTATCTATCTATCTATCTATCTATCTATCTATCTATCTATCTATCTATCTATCTATCTATCTATCTATCTATCTATCTATCTATCTATGCAGAAAAGAAACGGGGTTGCAACCCGGGATATACCATTGCACGGGCCCCTAAAGGTTCCGGAGCCGAACAAAAATTTTTAATTTTATAAAAGACAAATTTTGTTTGAACAAAAACTAGGAAAGGCCAGGGTGTTTCTTACCCCATGACCCTTGATCACACTCTACGGTCCTGGTATCTAACTATCTAATTTAATCTGTCTTTAGTAAACGAACGTATGATTTACCCATTGAAAGGCTGTAAAATCGATGCATCTAGATTATTTAATACAATTATAAAACAAATCAGTTTATAGTATGTACTTTACGTCATGTGATCATAGGACGTATGGCACTTATCTACAGTCAACAAGTGCGACGGCAGGTCTGGCTCAGCTTTGTTCACAGATAGATGCGAGTTTAACATGCCTTGCTTCTGTACGAGATTATTGGAATATACCACTACTGAATGTATGTTACAATAGCAACAACCTTCGGATCTTCGCATAAACTTGCTCATTTTGTGTGCTAAATAATTAACCAAATACATGAAATATGATTGATTGTGTACGAAAAAAAATGTCTTTACGTCATAAGGATGAAAAGCCTTCGTGGGCTTGCGCTGTTTGTGAAGACATTTGGCATGAAAGTAGATCATTCTTCGTTCACGTTCCTTTCTGCGGTCATAAAAAAATTTTAACATCGAATTCCTTCATGTATACTTTTATTGCTATATTTGGAAACCGCGTGTGCTTATCGATCAACCAACAAAGGCAATGTACCAGTAACTACATCTCAACGAAGGCCGTCTGGCTATGGTTATGTTAAGCACGTGCTAAGAGACCTGTCATCTACTCAATTGTGTTCCTAAATACAATTAGTTTTGTGTTTATTGGGGGGGAGCTGCAGCAAGCAACACATTTGGGATTCAGCTTTCGGTTTAAAAGTCCTGTACTGAATAAATTATCAAATAAAATAAATTCGCTTTCATGGTCTCTGTTTTTTATTCGAAATCTCGAATATTTTTCAAAGTTAAACTCATGTTAAGTCTAATAAGGCCAAAAATTGCATTTTAAAACGGAAAAACTTCGACTAACTTAGGAGTTTCTTCGTCTAGAAATAGAGCTTGACTGATATAACATCATCACATGACAAATAAAAATAGGAATCGACAGCGTAAACAGTGTGGGTGTGGATGCTGATGCGTTCACATTCCAGTAGATAAGAGGCGGTTTCTTCGATATTGCAATTGATTTACCCCATTTTTGGAATTATAATGAAATCGTCTGTTGAGTGGTATTAGTACTCAAGGTATCCGTTTTTGTTCCCCATGTAACGGAGATAACTTTTATTGCTTTGTTAAAACACTCAATTGATCTTTTAAAAATAAATTTATATTTACTATGCATTTCTAATACCAATATTCGATTCATTGGTTTACAATGACGAGAAAATTGTATGCAATTTCGTAAGCAGATAAACGAAGACGTTCTTTTCGAGTACAACTTTTACACAGTGGATGATAGTTTCGGGTTTTTGAGAAAAATGCTTAAACATAGGAAATGGTCAGGATGCACGAACAATATTAATATAAATACTTCTTTCAGGTGCATCGGTTAATGATCTACCTTTCATACACCTGTACTAATAAACAGATGTTATAGTTATCAGCCCTGTACGTTATATTCACATTAGTATCAGTTTAAAGGATAATTAGAAACGTCCCTAGCTAAATATGGATGGATCACATTATCAATAAAACAAGAAAGCAACCCGTTACTGACGTAAAGCAAGACAGCAACTCTTTGCCATCGTACAACAATAAGTAACGCTTTGCCGACATAAAATAAGAAAACAACCATTTGCCGACGAAAAGAACTTTAGTTATTTTCATTACAAAATATCAGACTCCTATGTGATGGAACAACGATACATCTGACGCAAGAAACATGTACATTTATCAAACTTATATAGACTTGTGATCTTTTTTTGTCGCTGTTCTTGTTTTTTATTTCATAATTTCGGGCCCCGGGTGGCGGAGAAGTCTAAAGCGCTCGCCTGTACTGATCACTGCCTTCTCACCTCTCTCCGAATCTCAGGCTCGGCATATTAGTGTATGTGAGAAAGCTTGCCAGAAGCTTCCCGTGGTTTGGTGGTTCCTCCCTGGATTTTCTCAGATTCTTCCTTCATCAGATATCTGCGTTGTATAGCCTACTTTTATATGACAAATGGCGTCAAGCCAACAAAAACATTTTTTTAAAAAAAAAATTCCATTGACATTGAAATCAAAGCGATAAATATAGTAGTCTTTGATTTTGAACATTGTCATTATCGATTTTGAAAATTGTCATTATTGACTTTGAAAATTATTATTATTGATTTTGAACATTATCATCATTGGGTTTCGAACATTTTTTAGTCACTGAGAGTTGATAGCTAGTTCTCTTCATAAGGTTTATGTAGGATTACGTTTTGCATGAGTATACCTATCTCATAGGGACATTCGATTCATGAAGTTAACCTAGTGTTAAAGAATAATTTATGCACACAAATTTAATAAGATGTAATTATCTTCGTCTCAGAGTATATCTGAGATGCTGAGA
This sequence comes from Potamilus streckersoni, assembly GCA_016746295.1. Taxonomy (NCBI): domain Eukaryota; kingdom Metazoa; phylum Mollusca; class Bivalvia; order Unionida; family Unionidae; genus Potamilus; species Potamilus streckersoni. Next base: position 276,430 of record JAEAOA010000606.1, on the reverse strand, counting down.
CAATACTTTGAATAAATCATATAATGAATCGTGCTGAAGTAGAATTAACAAGAGGAAACAACTCTTGTCAGAATATGAAGACGTTACCCTACTAGTTGTTGCGCCTGCTGTATCTATCAAAAGCAAGCCATGTCATATCTGTCAAAATATTTAGTATTCAGAATTATCCTTAAAGATTAAATCTATCTATCTATCTATCTATCTATCTATCTATCTATCTATCTATCTATCTATCTATCGATCGATCGATCGGTCCGTCCGTCCGTCCGTATCTATATGTCTGTCTGTCTGTCTGTCTGTCCGTCCGTCCGTCCGTCCGTCCGTCCGTCCGTCCATCCATCCATCCATCCATCCATCCATCCATCCATCCATCCATATCTATCTATCTATCTATCTATCTATCTATCTATCTATCTATCTATCTATCTATCTAGGCAGAAAAGAAACGGGGTTGCAACCCGGGATATACCCTTGCACGGGCCCCTAAAGGGTCCGGAGCCAAACAAAAATTTTTAATTTTAAAAAAGACAAATTTTGTTTGAACAAAAACTAGGAAAGGCCAGGGTGTTTCTTACCCCATGACCCTTGATCACACTCTACGGTCCTGGTATCTAACTATCTATCTAATTTAATCTGTCTTTAGTAAACGAACCAATGATTTACCCATTGAAAGGCTGTAAAATCGATGCATCTAGATTATTTAATACAATTATAAAGCAAATTAGTTTATAGTATGTACTTTACGTCATGTGATCATAGGACGTATGGCACTTATCTACAGTCACCAAGTGCGACGGCAGGTCTGGCTCAGCTTTGTTCACAGATGGATGGGAGTTTAACATGCATTGCTTCTGTATGAGATTATTGGAATATACCGCTACTGAATGAATGTATGTTACAATAACAACCTTCGGATCTTCGCATAAACTTGCTCATTTGTGTGCTAAATAATTAACCAAATACATGAAATATGATTGATTGTGTACGAAGAAGAATGTCTTTACGTCATAAGGATGAAAAGCCTTCGTGGGCTTGCGCTGTTTGTGAAGACATTTGGCATGAAAGTAGATCATTCTTCGTTCACGTTCATTTCTGCGGTCATAAAAAATTTTAACATCGAATTCCTTCATGTATACTTTTATTGCTATATTTGGAAACCGCGTGTGCTTATCGATCAAGGCAATGTACTGGTAACTACATCTTAACGAAGGCCATCTTGCTACGGTTATGTTAAGCACGAGCTAAGAGACATGTCTTCTACTTAATTGTGTTCCTAAATACAATTAGTTTTGTGTTCATGGGGGGGGTAGCTGCAACAAGCAATATATTTGGGATTCAGCTTTCGGTTTAAAGGTGCTCTACTGATAATATTATCAAATAAAATAAATATGCTTTCTTGGTCTCTGTTTTTTATTCGAAATCTCAAATATTTTTCAAAGTTAAACTCATGTTGAGTCTAATAAAGGCCGAAAATTGCATTTTAAAACGGACAAACTTCGACTAACGTAGGAGTTTCCTCGTCTAGAAAAAGAGCTTGACTGATATAACATTATCACATGACCAAAAAAAAAATAGTAATCTACAGTGTAAACAATGTGGGTGTGGATGCTGATGCGTTCACATTCCAGTAGATTAGAGGCGGCCCTGGAGACTGCAGATTATTCGGCGATCATTAAAATTTTAATGAAAGAATCCAGTTCATGCATATTTAAGAGTACAATATTTAGGTGTAATGTAACTAACGTATTTGATTGACCTCAATCGGGCCAAATAGCAAAGATAGTGACAAGGGGGAGGGGGAGGGCAAAAAGCGGCTAGCGAGTAAGTTTAGCAAATTCAGCGGGTAGTGGATGGAGGGTAAGTTCAGCAAGTTCAGCGGTGGAACTATACGAATAATAACGCGGGTAGGCAAACAAAGAAACAAACTGGCAAAGAGAGTAAAACTTTTCGAGGTAATGGAGTGATCCTGTTTCAGCATCTTGATGTCACCACCCAAAATGTCAAACAAATCAGGACAAAATGTAATTGGAAGCACTTTGCGCTCCTTAAATTTCACCAGCAGGCAACGAGGCACTATATGATAGTCGAGGATGAAATAGTTTTGCATTCTACAAGGTTTTGTCAATAAACGGCATTAAACCTGGTAGAAATCATTTTCACCACATGTTGACTGCTAAAATAATAGATTGAAGGAAAGTGATAGGTGGTCTGTTTAGTTTGGGGTTCTGTGTTTTATATTGTACTTACATGTGTATTCAAGTATTTTTGCACTTGCTCGCCATCAACTTTGGCAATAAAAGAGTTTTGATGTTCAGTGATGTTTCTGACTTGTGTAGGGTAAATCATTTCTACCAAAGTCACTTCCTAATGGGGTTCGTAATGAAATTGAATGGTCTGAGGTAATGTGGCCGTGAAACAGCACAGTGTTGTTTGGAAACACCTCCATGGAGCCGTCACTAGGTAACGTTAAGTAAAATTGGTTATTAATAATTCCAGAGTTCTGCTGTCCTAGAGTCGTTGGAGGGTAGAGGAGTGTACAAAAGAGGACTGACGCTATTGGTGTATGGGTGGTGACTGTTGGGAGAGTGATTGACGCTGTAACCGTTAGAGGAGTATTTCAGGAAATGATTGGGGAGAAGGTAACCGATGCAACTGCTCATTGAAATGGTCCACAATTGTTTGGCTTGAAGCAAACTCAAATTGGCAATGGCAGCACCGATGACACAATACACCACAAAGCTTTGACAAAAAAGACGAGTTACCTTTCAGGCTTACATTCCCCACACCATACTCACTATGGTTACTTTTGTAGATCTTGCAGAGAACTTGGTGAAGGAGTGGTGAATGGGCTGGTAGCAGTTGAGGCTGTGTTGTACGGCATGATGCTCACTTCCTTTTATAGTCGATGACTTGCGAAGCGTCGATCCAAGAGTCAAAACTGGGAGGATATCCTTTCCAACGTACTTTGACGTCTTTCACACGTCTTTCCCACTTTAAGGGTTCTTCGATCGAGAATGCTTTCGATGTAGTATAATTCATCCTCTTTTTGGTCACATGTAACATGGGCAAGTAAAACGTTCCTTTAAACACTTCCCCGTTCATGTCTTCCAATTTATAGACGGTAGGATGATGGCCACGCACTGGTTCAGTGACACAAAACAATATGGTGATTCAGTTGGGTGAGTAACCTTTGTGCGTTTGGTTTTGCCAATTCGCACACAATCTCCCCTCCTCAACACTCTATCTTTCTTGGGAACAGTCACCGTTTGGGACGTACCAAACAGGCGTTTAAAGAAGATCACTTCGTTGTCTGTAGTAACTTCATGGGGGGCACATCCGATGCTCCAATGGTAAGATTGGTTGTACGCTTGGACCACGTGTGAAAAGATTTCAATGGACTTGAGAGTGTGTTGATGCGTAAAATCTTTCCACATGCGTTATTTCAAGGTGCGTTGAAAACGTTCCACGATGCTGGCTTTGGTTTACGGATTCTCGGTGATGAAAAATGAATGTCTCGTTTCTTTAATTCTTTTTGGAAAGCTTGGTTCAGAAATTCAATGCCTTTGTCGGTTTGCCATCGAAGATTAGGTACGACCGCTTTGTTTCAACTCCAGTTCGAGGGCATACACTAACTCAGTACTCGACTTGGGAATCAACGATATGACTCAGAAAAATTTGGGAAAAGACATGTATGACAAGAAACAAAGTTTGAAGCCACGATTGTAGGTGGCCAAATGAGAGACATTGGCTAAATCGGCTTGCCATTGATGATCGGTGCTCTCCGCTTGGGTGCGACTTCTGGAAAAGTTTCGTCGAATGGGTTTGTGTAAGGTGTACGTGACTTGTTTTTGTAACTATCGTTGCACTTGAGGTATACGGACACTTTTCAGGCAGGTTTTGGCAGCACGATATAATTTCTGAACTCTTCCGTGACCTGCAGGATGGGATGGATTGTAGGAAATGCTGGCTAACAATTTCTCCATCAGGACTTTATTTTATAATAAGTTAACCACACTTCACGGATGCTACTCTGGATGGGACGATGTGGTGGTTTGGAAACGACATTATGCGTCAGATGTACCACGGGAGAAGTCGACGGTAGTGGTAGTGGTGTCGGTAGTAATGTATGGCTTAAGTCTTATTTTCTTATTTCACTTCTATGTTTCCTTCTTTCTTTTCTGACGTCTGTCGAAGGAGGAGTGGACATCATCAAAATAATCGAGGGTGGGTCCTAACTGTTTGGTTAGCACTTTCACTTGCTATTTATCTCTATGGCATTTAAACAAAACCAGGTAATGAGCAATAAGACTTGATGGTTTACTTTGTTGAAACAAATTGTGGGTGATGTAAATTACACCAGCATTACAATGATGTATTTTGAGCCTTTGCGCGTAAACTAATTTAATTTCTTCTTCTTCTCCTCCTAACATGTCGTCGAAGATGACCAGCTGTGTTCGAATGGAGTCAGACTCGATCCCGTAGACTTCGCGAAGAATGCCTTCCAGACTTCGCGAAGAATTCCTTCCACAAACACGATGGAATCGCCTTGACTTTCTCGCAGGAGGCTGTACGTCGATTACTACTCTTTGTAACACCACACGATAAATTGCGGTGCACGATCGATCAATTGATGTTTATGTTCGATCAAATATTTGACTAATTCGGTTTTGCCTGAACCGCTAGGTCCGGTAATTATCATTTTAAAGGGATTCCGAAGACACAAGGCCTCTCAACTGGTATTATCTAAGTTTTCGTCCATGACTTTGAAAGTGGAGGAAGAGGTGGTAGAGACATAGTGCAAGGAAAATCACTTTTGACACGAAAACAGAAAAGACAAGAGACACACCGCAACTGAAGCATTTGACTTTATCCCATTCGCCCAAGGAGATAAATCCAGCTGTGGCTAATTCTTCGGGAGTAGGTGCTCCTAGATATTTAGGCCATTTTCCTTCGAAGGTTTGGAATCGACTTTTAAAGTCGAGGTATTCAGGCAAACTAATGGCGAACGAATCTTCTTCTTTCATGGGTTAATTTCGATGAAGGTAATATGAAATCAGCAAGAGTTTACTCAGGCATGGATGACATCCGTACACGTTTAACAATTGACATCCCAGGTCCATAGCTTTAAACAATTCCAAGCTTACCCACGATCCCGTCAAGATGCGTACTTTCTTGGTATGCTGACAAGATTGGTCTTGGTTGCATGTTTCGGCACAAGTAAGACACAAAGGATACATCTTGGCAATGGTGAGATAAAACGGGACAGTAGAAGTTCGTGGTATGCAAGAAGACTTTGCATTTGATCAATCCTTCGTATTGTCGAATGTTGTCCAGGTCGATGTGTTTCGTTAGAGATTGCGGATGCCATGCAGGAAAGTGACAATATGTCCACACGTAGGGATACAACACGCACACGTCCAACTATTTGTCTTCTCCTCAGAGTTTCCACCAGCTTGTAACCTTCCACGATACGTTTAAACTCGGGATCGGTTTTCAATCGTGTTCCCACATTTCCACGACTTTATATCCTTGCTGCTTTAATTCAAGCGCCGTTGACAAGTGGCCTGGTACAAGACTTGCATAGTACGTTGTAAAAATAGAGTTTTGGTGTTACGTTGAGGGTAGTAGATGGGACATCGTTGATATAAGCACCCGTTAAACTCGTACACGATCTTGGTGTATTCTAAGTCTCAGCCATCTGCTGAATACCTTTCGATGGTCTTTTCGCCTTACTTTGCGGGAGTGTTGGATCCAAATGTTTCCTTTTCGCACAAAAAATGTAACCAGCGTAGGGCTTAGACCGAGTATTGACGTTTGACTGAATTGGCCGTTTGAGGGCTTATGACAGCCAGTGTGTTTTCGGGCATGAATAGTTTGCGGTACATTATGGAACACGCTTTGGTAATAACGTTGGCTTCTTTCAAAGGATCTATCCTTTCCTGCTCCATGAAACAGTTATCGAAATTTTCCACAGCAACGCCGTAAAATATCCACATCTGATCGACAATATTTTAACATTTCTTCATGAAAGTCGAAGGGGTCAGAGGGATGAGTCTGGTACCAAGCGTAGAAAATAGAAAGCTTTTCGCTGTTCGGTGCGCATGTTGTTGGGGGTCATATTAGTGAACATCAGGCAAATGTGGTAAAACGGCGTGTTGATTGGCTTCGCTATTCAAAAATTGCAGACAATAGCCTTTGGCCATTTCTGTAATTCCAAACGTTTTAGATATTCGGCTCAAAGGCATGGCCAAGTAACTAATCCAATATGTAAACTGCACTTGTCCCACTTGCATGCAAATGATTTTGGCTCCGTTCAAAGTCAACTTTGGGCGTTCGGTGCTTTGTTCTGTATAGTATCTGAGAATAAATTGCCTATCGTATCCCGACAAATTGTGAGCCATCATCGTGGCATAGCGATGGCAATCTCCGTAACGTTCGACGTCCTCTTGGCTCCATGTTTGTCGATGGAGATTAAGATCCATTGGGCAAAATTAGCCAGAGTGTTTGGTCTCCGAAAGTTTTTTCGCGTCCTCCAGTAATTTTGCTGCAAAGAGGACAATAGCTAAATATAGCGTCTTTGATGCACAGTCCCGGTGAGCCACGCAGAAATTACGAATGTGACTGCCAATCTCCTGAATACATTCGAAATAAAAAAGATGAAGTTGCTTTTCTTCATCTTGATGTTTGGAATGGTAATTTTGAATAAAGCATTTGTGTTTTAAGTCCACGATTTGGCGACAAATAAGACATCGTTTCTGTCCTCGACATAGTGTAACTTGGCACTATTGGTACGCATGCCTTGTCCACAAGTATGACACAATCTTAGCAATTTACAAGGAATTTTCCGCTGTAAACCTTGCGCCTTAAAATGTTGTTGGTAACAGGTAGAGCTGACAAAAGTGCGCTCACACAATGAGCAAAGCACTCGTTCTTGTCCTTAGTCAAGACAGTGTTGAGAGGCTAAACATCCCTCACATTTCGATCCACAATGCTTGTATGGCTCTCGATTGTTATAGCCATAGTCACATTACTCACAATAATATCTGTATCACAGGAATACTAGTAATGGTATCCCAATGTTGATCGTGATGATAGACGTGAATGTATTTTCCGTCTTTGAAATCTTTGCCACGAAGCAACATAGGTCCGCGCACTTCTTGAGGGTGCACTTTCATGGTGTAGCGTGGAGCTAAGACGTCTTGCAATTTTTGCATTTCAGATATGCCACGGGGTGTGTCTTGCAATATTCTAGCTTGCTTTTAACAGGAGTTCTGCTTCTTTTCGTTGTTTGACTCGGTTTGATTTCTTAATAGTTTGCCAGGATATTTTCCATTCTTCTCGGCATACGTTCGTACCACAACGATGGCACGGGCTAAACACATCTTGTCTTCAGGGTTGGTAATTTGGACGATGCTGCACTTGATGCTACGAAGATCGTCCAATAACACCTTTTGCATCCGATACCTTGAGGAAGAGACACGTGGGTCATGAACAGTGTCGCCTTTCCGTCAGTGATGTGAAACTTGTCATTGGATTGTTGTACGTGTCGAATCTTGTCGATTACTTTGAAAGTTATCAATTCTGATGGACTACTAAATTCGATCCAAACGGGGGACTTCAAACTGTCGTGGTAAAGGGAAAGTCTCATGCGATTGTCTTTTTTGGTTTGACATTGCAGTTTCAGTGTGGTTAACAAAGAATCCCAGTCATTGGTGATGAACTCTTCTGCATTCTCCAGCGGTACGACGGACTTGAAATCTTTAAACTTCACCGTGTACGTGTAGACCGTGAATTTAGTTTCCAGAAGAGCGTTTGTCTGTCTCTCAAATGTGGTAGTATTTTTCATGGTTTAGTGGTGGTGGAATTTGGTTTGGTGTAGATTCTCCTGGCCTGGATACTGACTAACTGATTTCATCTTCAAAATCGCTGGCATGGATTTGAGCCAAGACTTCATCTGCTGTGTCAGGCGATAAGCAACGTTTCTGTCTCTTTCTTTTCCTTTTTCCACGAAATTATGCGATCGTTTCATCGTAAGCGCAAAAAGCCATATGAATACATTTGAAACACCGTGGGTAACTTTATATGAATATAAGATATGTATCTCTCCAAGAATTTATTTCACTTTCCAGAACGATGGAAGAGCCAACATAGATCGAACTTCCGATCAGAGCTTTGCAAGGTGTCATAAGAAGGTTTTCTTTAGACGAGCCGATGGACCTCTACCTCTCCTTTTGAGATAAAAGTCAAAATACTTGCTATATATGTCAGAAGAAAGAGCATTAGTCTTTAGAATGTCCAGACCGTCAAAAAAGCAAAACAGGTGTCAAAAGAGGCAAAAGTAAAGATTACTGTTATCATTGTCAAGAGAAAGGACATTGGTCTGCAGACTGCCCTAAGAAACAACAGGAGGAAGAGAAGGATTCCGAACAGGAAAAAGAGGAAGAATCTGGACAGATCCAGAAAGAGAAGAAAGAGAAGAGAAGAAGTATAGAAGAAAATGAGGAAGAATAAAAACATGTGAAAGTAAAGAAATAAAAAAGATGAGAGTGTAAAATGACACAGAAGTCTATGAACTTTTTAAAGTGTTGAGTTGTGTTGTGAATTGAATTGTAAACTTGTACCAGACTATAAGAGAAAGGAAAACGTACGTTTCTCTTGGTTTTGATTTTTAGAATAAGGTCTTGCACTCGTGCACTCACATACATATATCATGAAGCAAAAAGGGATTTAGAGTTTTAACCGATTTTGGCAAAAGTAATACTATCTCTTTTCGAAATAAGTAGGTAGCTCTGAAAAGGACCGTTGGGCATTTGCTTTTGTAAAACTCAGGAAATAAAAGTAATGAGCTTTAACTGCCTTAGCCCTTTGCCACAGCCAAGGCCTATGTCTGGACCTGCTACTGTTGATGGTTTGGTAGAAATCACTAGGGTGGGTATCTCAGGAGTAATAGGTGTGTGAACATGGTTGTGCTGTTTAGATCGATGTCTTTTTCTCTTGTGACGTAACAAAGAAGGCTGATACATTTGTTTCAGACTCCTCAACTCTGCCAAAATGTCATAAGTTTTCTCTCACCGTTTGACTTGATCGTCCTCCTTTTTTCCTAGACCTTTTTTCTTCTTTGCTTCATCTTATTGTCGTTTTCTTCTTGCCTTTTCTTCTTCTTCTCGCTATTGCTTTTTGCTTTTACTGTTTGAAGAGAAAAGCTTGTTCTGCTTTTTGCTGCTGCAAACAATTTTCCAATTCTTCTTTCTGTCTCTGTTTAAAAAGAAGAAAATAATGGAACCGTTAAATTCATTACCCAGAGTTTGTGTAATGGTTTTATGACGCGCATAGTTCTCTCATATCAGCCTACTTTAAGTCATTTTCCATAAACGTCGGAAGCATCTAGCTCCACTGCAATTTTGCCATGTGTTTTATTTCCTTTTTCTCCGTCTTCGTGATCAAAATAATCCCGTATATATAGGCAGGTTTTCTGCAAAACGCATTGTTTTTCTAGTATGTGCGACTCCAATAATTTTAACGTTTACATGAAATCATGAACTTCTACGACAACATCCGCAGTTGTTCGAATATGTAAACATTATTTATGTTCGCTATTTGAGGAACAAAAACACTGTCACCGTTTTTGAAATCTTTGAAGTTTGACTTTGAATATCTTTGCAGGTCCAAATGTTTGACATGTACGTCATGGGGAGGAAAGTTGTATTTTTACAAGGACAGCACTCTTAATGATTTTCTGGAATATATTTTTTTTTAATATTATGCGGCAGTGCTGCTTTAAAGGTCGTGTCAGAAAGTCGACATTAAACTGAAATAACCTTGATCGTTTTCCATGCAGTTACTAACATTCATGCAGAATATCTTGTCGAACCCACATCTACCTCAACGGAAAACAGCACATAAATTGTTTTAAATGTATTAACATAATTCAGCGAAATTGTTCTTCAATGATGTGGTCTCATATAATCATGTAGATTATAGTTATTATACTGTTAATGTTGCAATTTTATTATATGAAACTTATGTATTTCTTACAAAAATTAATCTCTTTCCGAAGAATATGCAGTCATGTCTCAGTCAAGTTTAACTGCGACTGCCTTTCAATACCGGATTTACCATTGTGCTTAGGTGTGCTTAAGCACAGGACCCCCTGTTGGCCATGGGGGGTTAATCTTCTCGGCAAAATAAAAATTTGCGATGAATTTTTCATTGTAAGATGCCTCAACCTAACTAGCACAGGGCCTCATATGTCCCAAATCAGGCACTACTGCCTTTGTCGTATGAGTTATTTACAATATCGGGTAACATTCTCCACGCGAGTATAGCACGCTTGAAATATAGGTATTCTCTAAGCCCACGACAGATACGTCATACGCTTAATTCATTGCTGGATAGGACACTTATACATGCATCACGCTCGGTGACGTTTGTAACATTGAATAATAACCGAAGATTTAGCATATGCATGCTTCACTGTTTGGGAGTAATTTCGTGCACAAGAGTAACTGTAATTCTTTTCTGAAGTTTTTTTCTCTCCGGGATTTGAGTAGGTATGGATAAGAAAATGTTATTCTACTTCCGAATGGTCAGGGAAAATACTGTACTAGTACATGTCTTCATTAAATACAATCCAGATATAATAAGCGAAGTTTTGTTTCTGCAATATAGAGGAAGTTTAAACACAGTCTTTTCATCTTTGATTATAAAAAATGAAACGAGTATGCATTCTGTAATAGGAGTTGAAAGGGACTGACAGGGGTTAGTGGCCAAGAAAATTAAGAGTATCTGTTAATGAATAGAATCCTGGTGGTGGGGGTGGGTATACAATCTGTAACAATATAACACAAGAACAGATACGAGTCCGCATCCCTCGGTATTTTCCACCTTGCTAGTTTGTCCTAATTTCGTCTGCTAATTTCCATCTTATGCCAGCCGTAATTATGAATAGTTTAATGAATAGTTTAATTTTCAAACAGCTCAATACGCTGTGTTTAGTTAATGAAAATTCAACAATTTTCGTCAAATTTGACGAAACGACAAGTATCGGGAAGGAAGATGTCCTTAGCATTCGGATAGTCTTAGATTTAACTATTGACCGAAAGGTAAGATCCAAACAATCTCTGCTTCAGGCCATAGTACACAATTAATTTCACTATATTTTCTCTACATTTATTTCTCAGTACTGAACTTTCCACTCTATGACAATCAATACATATCATATGTTAATCTAACATACATTTAAAGATGACTTTACGGTGAAGTTCTTGTCAAGGGTTGACCTGCATTTTTCGAGAGGCTGAATTGTAAACAAAACAACATGCAACGGAATACAGATTTTACTTCCGAATCATCACCATGGCCTTATTACTCATTGTGCACTGTCGCCGAAATACACACAGACAATCACTCCATAAGCTCACATTCTAAAGAATAAACAATTGCCTTTAAATCCTTACCAAGAATGCCAAAATTTAACTCTGGTATCACCACCAAGCAGAGACAGGAAACAATTATCTAAAAAAGACTGGGACTACATGCGTGGGTAGTGAACCGGATTTTATTAATTGTGTACTGATTACTGACAGGGTAAATTTTTTAGTCAAACTTTTATATTTGCATTTTATATTTGCATGCCACTACTATTTCAACTTCATACATAATATCTTTTGAAATTTTCTTGCAAGCAAGACATGTGACAGCTGTCAGAAGGTGTGTAGTGCTGGTGTTCTATAGGGAGCAATTTGAGGTCCAATTGTTCTTAAGCAAACAAAACTAAATTTGCTATATCTTCCTTAATTATAGGAATTTTTCAATGTAGTAAAAACCTAATTATAATACGTAATAAGGCCTGTCCGAAACTATGTTTGAAGTTAAAAATATTGATATATTTAATTTTAATGGAAATTTGAATAATTATTTAATTTTTAAAAACTATTCATTTTTAAAAAATAAATTTTCATACAAGTTATAACAATCAGTTTGACAAATTTAAGGCAGCAAAGTTGATTAATTAATGGTGTTTAAATTAAATGGTATTTTGGGTCTGTACAACTGATAACATTATTCCAGGGGTACTGAAGCATAATAGCACAGTGGTTTTGGCAGCAAATTGCAATATGCCTATCCAGATGCATATAGGTGTACATACTAAAGAAAAAATGACAGGTGCTATGTTCCACATTTATTGTTTCAGGTACGTGGGCAGTTGTTTGTATAATTAATAGCCCACTCAAATTTAAAGTTTTGATGGGACCACTACCATGTTTTATAGCAAATATGCATTCCATTTTAATGTCGATAACTACAAAATTCAACAATACGATAGGAAAATACAGTTTCAGGGAGGTTTCACCTTACTGAACAATGATGCGAATCTCTATCATGAAGATCTAAGCCACGTCTTTGAGATGCTTTATGTCAGTATGCTCATATAAACGCATATTGGTCACTTTTAGCAGCACACTGCACATGTCCTTATGAGACCTTGCTATCACCACCGGACTATTGGAGACCTTCCAAACTGATCCAACTCTTAATACTTTGTTCCAGTTACCAGGCTAGACCTGAAAAGATATAACATGTTTCACTTATTTCTAGAAAACAGTAAGATGTAGACAAATGAATTTAAAATGTGTTAGATATGGTGATTTCAAAAAAACATTCAGGTTGCAAATATGGGTAAAAAAGGTAAAGTTGACAGAGTAACACTCAGAGATGTGAATCCATGGGCATGTATTAAAGTGAAAAATGCATCCTAAAACAGATGAAGTTTCTACAAGCATATTTAGCCATTTACAGGTTAAATAACTTATCAGGTAGAGTATGTATCGTAAAGTTTAAGGCAATGTTGGAATGGTGAGATTTGATCATAGGTGCAAACATTAATACATACCAGTATAGTGGAAAGTCAAATGACAATGTACCAAATTAAAATTTATTACTATATGCAATCCTATTCATGAAGAAAAAACAATTTTAGATATTGCTATTGAATACAGCCAAATGTGGCCACACGGATCAACTATAGGTACCAATAGATCCTAAATCATCAACAAAATGTGAAATTTTAATCCCGAAAACTTGTAAACAAGGATGGACATTTGCATGTGTGGGACATATGCAATGTACTTATTAAAATCACATGTGCAAACATAATTCAAATGATCTGTTTGAACATTTTTAGTCTATTTTTAAGAGTGATGGTTACCAAGTTATTAAGCTCAATGATTCAATGAAATCAAATATCAGCTGATACTTCAATACCGCCCTCTGTCAAAGCACTAAATTGAAATGTGTTACCATACAGAGGCATATTCATGATGAAAAAAACATCTTGGGATATTTGAAGTCCACACTGTCTGAACTGAGCCTTACAGATTCACTATAGGTATTATGTCAGCCTATATGATGTACTGAATGTCAAAGCATATTTGTTCATGTCAGCTATGTAACCATATCAAGATCAGTTGTAGACAGTTAAATTCAAATAATCTGTTTGAATATTACTTATGTAATCTTTAAAGTGTCAGATAACAAATATTATTAGTCATTGATAATGCATAAAGCAAAATGGATCATTAGAATTCCCATAATATCATATGGGCCACAATACCACACTACATCAATCAATAGCTTAAAGAAACTGAACAATAAATTGGAATGAATTCTATGTTCAACTTACATCATTTTGCTATTTTCTTACATGCAATGGTAAATATATCTGGGTAAAGTATTCGATTTTCGCATAAAGGACAATCATCTAAAGTAAAGGAGATCGTGGAGGAAACATTGTTAGCTTTGTTATTAATGTAGAACAAATAACAATCGTAACAGGTGTGACGATGAAAATGTCCCTCATGATAATAAATTTTTGTAAAGTGTTGTTTTTTTTCCTAACTGTTTTACAAATCAAATTCTCTGGCTATATCATATGGTGGTGGTAAAGTTTAACAAGAATGGTCTGACCTAAGTCCGTGTTAAAAATGTAAGACTTTGTTGTGGTCAGCATAATTATTAACTTGGCTACAAATAATATTTCCGCGAATTTACACGGAGCAGGCGTTAATGAAACTATTCTATAAATAAGACAATAATCTTGTATAATATTTCTTAAAGGTAGCAGTCAGGACAGCATGTTTCCAGCCTGAAGGTAGGATATTCTACAAGAAGCTATTTTTATTTACTTTCACGAATTGGTATGTAATAAGGTCTAATTGGGTTTGTTGTTCTTGTTCTGGGGCTTAACGCCATTTTTCAGCACACGATAGGCTATACATGGCGGCCAGTATTAATGGTGGAGGAAGAAACTGGGATATCCGCGAAAAGATCCACCGACCCACGAGAAGCTACTGGCAAGCTTTCTCACATATCCACATTCGCCGAATCTTAGACTCGAACACACGCAGACAGAGGTGAGATGGCAGTGATTCGTAACGGAGAGCGCTTTAAACCACTCGGCCACCCGGGGCCCCTAATTTGGTTTGAGAGATCTGCATTTATAAGTATTTTATCAACATATAAGAAATTAAACTGCATAGTGACAAGATTCTCGAGTACGGCGTCTGGTGGTGAAAACAGAACGCTATTGGTTATTTAATGAACTAGGTTTCTCAACAAGGTTACTGAGGGTTTGTCCATTACATTTCAGTGGTTGCACAAGGTCAGATAGAATCTGATTTTTTTTTGTTGGAGCAGAATTTCGGGGGATTGTCTTTCATACCATTATTTTAGGGCTCAGAAAATGTAATAATTATGAGGTATTGACAACTTGATTTTCCCCTCTTTTTCGGAAGTTCTGTTTTTTCCTAAAATGTAACGTTTCTGTCAAGTCTGGCGTCTGTTTAAGTTTCGGTTTAGATGTCATCAGTGGCGTATTAAGGGTAAATTGTGATAGTAGCACGTGATTATTCAAGTGATATTGCCCCTGTAGGGTTATTGCCAATTGCTAGCTACTCTTTTTGGGTGCCGAAAATATGTCTTGTGAAAGCCTCAAACTTGCAATGCATTGTCAGTTTGAATGAGACAAAGAACGTTTTATTATATACTTATGTAGCAAATGAATGATCGTGATATTCGCAAAATGTCCTTAATGTACATTCTGGCCATTTAGACACTTATTTAGGAGAAATAGTCGTAAATTTTCTTAAATGACTATCCCACTGCTCCCTTGGGTATTTAAAAATGGCATAAAAAAGCATACTGAGGGCAAGGGCAAGGGCTATTGCGCATCTACCATTTTATAAGTGAATGTACTAAATTCGTGAGAAAAAATGAAACTGAAGGTTTTGGTAGAAAAGTAAGAGATTCAAAACCAATAGACGAAGACGACAGATAATTCTTATATCCGCCGGCTGAATGGATCGTCACAAAAACTGCTTTGTAATATTCCGAGTTAACTTTGTTGATACAATGTTTCGAAATTGGGCTAGCTATATACCCCATACAGGTCATAAGATAGCTAGGGCAACATGCACGTGACAAGGCATACCCATGTTTTCATTAGCCGGCATTATAAATGGCTAAAACTACTTACATTTTTGCGTCTTGAATTTCCTCAATATGTACTTTTTTAGTTCTGCAAATCCCAATTATGTGAACTATGTCGTCCGTTCTAAAGCTTGATTACACATTTCGAAATTGTACTGTAATTTCGATTGCATTCCAAGTGCAATAACACTCTCCTTAATGTACTCAAAATGAAAATGAACGTGATATTCCATAAAGTCTTTTGATAATTGCAATTGAAATAGTTCACATTTTCCCACATTATGTTTCCAAACTTTTAACGACAGAACAGAAATACTTTAGCAAAAAAATAATGAATGTCGTAAAACGGTTTAAATATCTTCCCAAAAATGAAATATGCCAAATTGCCATAACATAAATATAGCATGAATTTTTAATACATGTGTGAACAAGTTCATGTACATATCGGAAACAAATGATTCATGAACAAAACTTTTCCAGCGTTTCTTCCATGCAAGAGCTTTTAGGTGTCAAAATATAATTTTTTGATCCACTTCAATGTTCATAATTAGGGAATTCTATAAAAAGACACCGATGTAAAAGGATATGTACAAGAAAATACGAAGAAATTAATCAATATAATACGTATCCCCTCTCTGCATATACCCGAGGTCAATTCAGAGCAAATATGACCATATGGTTGACTTTAACAGAATAGAAGCATAGATGATTTGACTATATGTAGAATCTTCCTGATACGGAATTTGATCTTTCTGCTAAATAATTCGTTTCGGTAAAGTGCTCGTCCTTGTAGGGTACTGGACCAGGAAACCACAAATATTTAGGAAGTGGGGTGGTGCAGATATGTGCTTTTCGAAATAGAATATACTTTAGAGAAATTTAACATTGTTGATTTAGCATCTATAAATCTACTTTTTTCCGCATTCGAAGAAAGGCGCCCTTGAACATCAATAGATGGTAAACGTCTCCTGAAACAATTTTATCGAAATATTTCCACCAGGGACATTGTGGCTGAACAGGACATTATTGCTGAAACAGGAACATTCGATTGCATGTCGATAAAATTTTCACTGTGAATGAGATAGAATATCCAAGTATAACATACCAGAGGTAAATTATATTCATTTCAACCAACATTTTGTTGGAGGAAGATAACATGACCTGATCCTGCAAGATCAAACCTTTTCGTCACACTATCGCTACTACAGCATGTCAAACCTTTAACAGCATTTGTCTTTGTCTTGACTAATGTTGCGCAACCATATCTATTTAAATTGCAACTAAAACTGAAGTGAATTGGAAACAGTCCACGCACGATGACAAGGACTATTGTCGTTGTTGTAGTTTTATTATTATTATTATTATTATTATTATTATTATTATTATTATTATTATTATTATTATTATTATTATTATTGTTATTATTATTATTATTATTATTATTATTATTATTATTATTATTATTATTATTATTATTATTATTATTTGCCATTGTAGTTACAACATCAGAAATTGCAAGAGCGCATCAGAAAACATTATTTCGTTTCTAGAAAAGTAAAAAAAAAATTTCCTATCAACTTCATATAACCCAAATAGACCATCTCCAACACAATCGACAGTAAGTTGCAGGAATAAAAAATTAATACAAAGCAGAGAGAGAGAGAGAGAGAGAGAGAGAGAGAGAGAGAGAGAGAGAGAGAGAGAGAGAGAGAGAGAGAGAGAGAGAGAGAGAGAGAGAGAGAGAGAGTGTATAACTAGGTCGACTACAGGGGATAATATACAAAGCAAAGCAATTAATTATACTTAACTTGAAGAAAGCTTTCAAGCCCCATGAACTAATAAATGGATAGTTGGACGGATTTATGCGCTGATGTTGGGGTAGGGGAATCAGACAGATATGCCCTTAGAAAGACAGAAAGACAGCCAGGTAAGCAGATAGATAGACAGTCAGACAGAGAGACAGGATAGATAGATAGATAGATAGATAGATAGATAGATAGATAGATAGATAGATAGATAGATAGATAGATAGATAGATAGATAGATAGATAGATAGATAGATAGATAGATAGATAGATCTACCTTTATCGATATTACATAATTTCAGTCCTAAAATGCAATGTCAGTCCTGGTTACATAATATAATTCCGTCTCAGATTACATGAGGTCAGTCCCAGATTACGTGATCAAACTCATTCCCAGATTACATAATAAAACTAAATCCCATCACAGTTTTTACTTCCTTATTTGTTTTGTTATAATTATGCTATAAAAATGACTTTCATGGAATCTAACAAATTCGAACATAGCTGGCATTTTTCAGATTGGTTGCTCTTATGGGTCTGGGCTTCAGGTGTGAAATACACTGATAAGATAAACAGAGCTGGAAAAATTTCAAAGAAACAGGTAGTCAACTATAATTGTGAAGAAATTGAAATATGGAAATAACATACTCTCTCTCTCTCTCTCTCTCTCTCTCTCTCTCTCTCTCTCTCTCTCTCTCTCTCTCTCTCTCTCTCTCTCTCTCTCTCTCTCTCTCTCTCTCTCTCTCTCTCTCTCTCCTGGTGCGAAGAATTAAAAATTCGTCGAAAATTCAGCTCACCTTGGCGTCTGTAACTTCAATACTATCGCTTCATCTCCATACAAAAAGACACATGATCATGACCATCAGCGTCCCCTGACAACTTTTAATGTTCGCGTGTAGATTTTATAGTAAATCTTGTCCATCAGCAATAAACATCTGATTTACAATACCAGAGGGCTGTAATCGAACGAATGTGAAAGAAAATACTGTGATCATAGGATAGATGGAGGTTTGCTGCCTGAACAGCCCTAAAATACGAATCACACACGAGTTCTTAAAGAAATTGACTTATTAGATGACAGTTTACAGTTAATAGGAACGATTCCTTAAATTACGTAACAAATGGAAAACCTAACGATGTCTAATACAAATTACAGAAGTGTGTGTGTAAGGGGGAAGGGTCAGGGTCATTGGAAAGGGAGGGGGTGAAAGCGGAAGTGGAGTCTAACTCCCTTTGGGCTATAGGGGATTTTAATGCTCCCAAAACATCACAAAGATTAACATTAAAGGCTACTGTGTGTACAAGGCGAGTTTAACGGTAAAATAGATTTAGAGAAATAATATTGGAAATTGCTCTAACTCTGGGTATTCGTGGTAAGTTAATTTGTGGGCCAGTTTTGGGCATTTTGTGAATTTTATGGTAAAAACGCCAAAAGATTTAATATTGTTTGATTGTCTTACTTTAATGGACTTAAGTCCTACTAAAATTCCTAAACTGACACGAAACTTGGAGACTAAAATTATCACGGGATTATTTTATTCAAATATATGGGAAATCTTTCTCGTTAGATGATTCAACTTACTGCTTCGTTATGTTGAATTGCGCAATATTTAGTGCTTTAAAGTACAAGTGTTTCCCTTCTTGTACCTCAAAAATCAAATATTAAATACTCCCCGCGTCATGCTTGACATACCGAATACAAATGATCGTAGCTGGAGAGAAGCGTGTGTATTTCAGACCGTTACGTTTCTAGAGAGAAGTGTGTTGGATTGATCTCAAGTTAAGAGGTACGCTATTACACACACACACACACACACACACACACACACACACACACACACACACACGACGTTAATTAAGCCACGTGTATAGGATACTTAAGGCACATACTGTAATTTATTACATTACGGAGAGTGGATAGAAAAATGGCACACTAGAAACAAATCTACCGGCCTGCGTCATAATTTAAAGACGTAATATATATATATATATATATATATATATATATATATATATATATATATATATATATATATATATATATATATATATATATATATATATATAGCTGGTGGTCGTGTATGTCCATAAAGTCACATTGACCATCACTTTCTCAATAATAAGTCCCTTCGAAAGTCGGTTTCTCAATAATAGGTCGCGTTGACAGTCGGTTTCTCAATAAATAGGTCGCGTTGACCGTCGGTTTCTCAATAATAGGTCGCGTTGACAGTCGGTTTATCTGGGTATCAACTTGGCTGACAAAAGATGACTTCTTCATAGCGAGTAATATAGTTAAGATAGTGTCATGGTTTCTTATCTAACAGCGCTGACAACAGTGCCTATTGTTATGTAAATTTATAGCTGGTATCTGTACAGTCTGTTCAGATGACATATTCAAATAAGAGAGAGAGAGAGAGAGAGAGAGAGAGAGAGAGAGAGAGAGAGAGAGAGAGAGAGAGAGAGAGAGAGAGAGAGAGAGAGAGAGAGAGAGAGAGAGAGAGATCATTTTTTATTGAAATTTTCAAGTCACAAGTAGATAGGGTAAAATGTTATTAGTCTGATCACAGATACTGGAACTAATAAAATGAAATATTCAAACAGCTTCTTTAAAAATAATTTTTGTACTAAATATAATGTCTGAACACGGACATCATTTTATATAGCTTATCACCTTTACCAATCTTGCACAATAGAACTTCAATAATAATAATAATAATAATAATAATAATAATAATAATAATAATAATAATAATAATAATAATAATAATACATAACCGCCAATAACTGGAACCGCAGCTGACAGTGATAGATGTGGAAAGAGAATTTTAAGTCAAGTCAGACATAGATACATCGTTTTACTCGCTTGCCATTTACTATCAATTGCATGTAGTTTTTTTTTTTTTTTTTTTAGCAGTGGCCCACGTGTGACGTCACGATTCACTACCTCATATCTAACAATAGAATGTAGCTCCAGTTTCGTACTAAGAAAAAATATGGCGGTCTAGTACCATTATTTAAATTTTAAAATACCGTTCTAAGATAAGATGAATAAAGCAAATTAACTTGTAATCATTTTCATAAGGCAATAATTAATCTGATTGATGGTTTTGTAAATACATTTCTTGCTGCCTAACAGTCTGTACGTACGCATGTTCTGTTATATTTGTACATCTCTTTAACACACAATTTACAAACCTATTCTAATTTAATGTACTATACTACTTTATGTACACAAACATTTGTTTTAAGATCATATTAGAATCGTTATAAATTTCTGATTTTAATCTTTTATTATTCTTTCAAGGACTTTTAAAATATGACTTTTTCGTAATCATAAATATTATTAATTCTTTCTTATTATATGTTCATCTTTTTTCTCTGTTAACTTTACATTGTCAGAATCGTGCAATATTCCCCGATATCGTGCAATATTCCCCGATATTGACCACCTTCTTATTGATTCCCGCGTGCAAAAGAACTATTTTCTAACGTAAACAATTTTTTTTATGGATGAACTAAAGCAGATATTTCATGGATGGCCACATACCAGCAAATAATTCATAGACTGACATACAAACTGCTTTGGCACATTCCGCGTTTACTTTTTTATACAATGTTTAAAATTTAGCTAGATATAGACGCTATACAGGGTCCTCACAATAAAACGTAATTTATACACATAAACTGTCTTCTTTAGTTGTTAATAAAAATAGACAAAATATATTTACAATTTTACATCCCGAATTTCCTCATAGGTCTGTAAATCTGAATTAGAGGAGCCATGTCATGGGTTTTTAAGGTTTATTACACATTTTGAAATTGTACTTTAATTTCGAGTATATTCCAAGTACAGTTACATCCTCCTTACTGCACACAAAATGAAAAAAAAAATAAATTTCACAGCATCTTCTCGATAATTTCAATAGAAAGGCTTCATAATTTTCCCACATTATGATCTGAATCATTCAATGACAGAAAAGAAACACGCATGCCGATGTCAACACAATTCAAAACATTAAAATGGCAGATGCTCCTGGAATCCGATGCAAGTCACTTCATGTAGAAAAATCCAGATCATATTCAAAAGATAGCGGGGCCCCGAGTGGCCGAGTGGTCTAAAGCGCTGTCCGTTACGGATCACTGCCATCTCACCTCAGTCTGCGTGGGTTCGAGTCTAAGATTCGGCGAATGTGGATATGTGAGAAAGCTTGCCAGTAGCTTCTCGTGGGTCGGTGGTTCTTTCCGGTGATTTCCCGGTTTCTTCCTCCACCATTAATACTGGCCGCCATGAATAGCCTATCGTGTGCTGAAAAATGACGTTAAGCCCAACAACAACAACAACAACAAAAGATAGCGTTGAATCGACAAAAATACCAAAACGTATTCATTCCAGATGAAATGAAAAACTTGTTGCAATGCGTATTCATTAACAATGTTACTCCAGATTTCAATTTTAAGTAGAGCTAGCGCCATTTTCTTTCGAAACTTAAGTCTAGTGCGCGACCAACTTCATATTTATCTGGGCGGAGTGATGCTCTCATTAATAATGTTGTGTTATGATCCATCAATGCTTATGTATTTAGTTTGGAATACGGTATACATTTAGTTACTTTGTTTCTTGCAGTGTATTTTTGTTTATATATTTAAGCCTTGGGAAGAATAAGAAATAAATATATAATAAAAGGTTACTGTATTTGTATGGGAAAATATGTAATCGTTATGTCTGAAGGACATACTGCACTACCAAGGTCGTGCAGTATAACCATCCGAAAAACTCTTTCATATTTTCCCATACAAATGCAGTAACATATAAATACCAAATTCAAATAATGTTAACAGATAATACAAAAGCATGTAAGCATGTGCAGAAACACAGGGTAAGAATTAATTATAGAGTAAAATTACATTGAGTTGTTGATATTTTTTTTGGTAAAACATAATAATTAAGGAATTCAACTTGAGTTATGTGCGCTAGTAAAACCACTATCTATGATGTCACCAAGACAGTGTATGACTGCTCCGGTGGCGAAAGTGGGTAGGATATGGAACGTCAAGCTCAGATGCTGCCGATCGCGTGTTCGAACCACGACTTTTTTTTAATAAAGATGTTACAACTGCTGCCTCGTTTGGCGCTCAGCATTAGGAGGTCAAAGTTAGGACTGGTCGACTTGGTGCCAGGATAATGTGACTAGGAGTGACATCATGCTACATGATGCCCATTTGCTAGACATCACCATAAACTATCACACTGCAGACGTCGTAGCGATAAAACTGAAACATTGTTAAAGCTACGTTAAAAATCCCACTCACACACACGAACGCACACACACACACGATAAGGTGTGACAGAGATTTAAAATGCACATGTACGTATCTATTAAAATTTTTCTGATGATAGAACAAAGTTTTAATCAATTACAAATCACAAATCAAAATTTGTGCTCCAGCATTCTTTTAAACGTGTAACCTTATAAAATCGCTACAATAATTAAATAATCAAGGGAAACATATTTTTGTGACATTTTTATATGTATTACCCGTTAAACGTATCGTTGCCCATTAAATCTGCAGGTATCGTCAGCTAAATGTAAATGTTTCTGTTCATTTTATTTATATTTAACAGCTGTACAGCGAGTCAATGTATGTGGTGGAGTTCAAATGGATTGCATTGCAGTTGTAAAAACATCTTCGTTGATTAAAGCGCTTCCTCGTTTAACAAAGGGAAATTTAATCGAATGCAGAAATTTCAAATACAGAAAAGATGAACTGAAAATTTAGTCGAAATTTTTGCAGTAAGAATAAATATGGGCAGAGAATAATTGCGTTGAACAGTCAGATACCTTCATCTTAGTTTAATTTTTGAAACAGGTACAAAATATTTCAAAGAAAATTGCCATATTCTTAGTTTGTATACTAAACGTGAGAAGTAGGATCACAGCAGTCTGACGTTTTATCAATAACGTACGAATTAACACCCTTAATAATACCGATAAGGTGATTTCATGTTGTCAGCGATTTCGTGATACTTTATTGATAAAACGTCAGACTTCTGTGGTCGGATTTACGCATACATGAAGCCAACAATGTTGATGTGTATATTTCCTGGTCCTGACAAGGAGTCTAACCAAGCTTTCGGGCAATTTTGAGGTAAATCAGACTTGTATCTGCCTTTCTTGGAAACACTTTTGAGAGTGCCGATGGTTTGACCATGTCATTGACATATCTGATGGAATAAAACCAAACTGACAACTAATGTAATGTGTATTGTTTCGGGGAACCTTATTACAGCTAAAACGAGCTGATCGAATTGTATAATTCGAGCCAGATCCCTTCTAATCGCGAACCCAGAACGTTAACATCTGATATAGCATTTCACCTAAGGGACATGCTCATCTTTTAACCTTATAATTTGAATTTTTCTGTATCTAACTCAGCTTTGGGATATGATATCGCTGACTACACTGTCTTTCAGTGAACCTTCGCATGACTTTTTCCGAAAATTTTGCTTTGCTTTTCTTGGCATTGTTCTACATCGCGTGATTTATTGTCTTTAACATTCCAGTATACACATGAACAATTTATTGAACAATTTGGAGTGTATATGTAATGGTTGTCTTTCATTGTAATTGTAAAATGATATTTATGGAATCAGTGAAGGGTATTTTGGACAATTAATGATGTAAAACTCTTGCCGTTGTTGGTAGTACAAATTACAAACGTAAATTTTACAAGAGTGGGCTCATTTGTCTTATAAAAGGGGTGCTCGGCCTAAAACCCTGTTTTGAATTTGGCAACATAATTTTTGTCTCCTCCATAGCCCCCTCAAGTTAGTAGACAACTAGGAAAACAATTTTGTTAAGACAACAGCGGCGATTTCATTATTGATTACTTGTCAAGGACCTACCATTAAATCGTCGCCGTCGTCAAACAAAATAGGGTTTGATCCAGAAACACCCCCTTTATAAGGCTACTCATGTATTTAACACAACATTGCTAGAGATTGCTAGAAGTTTTACTGCATATAGTTTTTGATATTTTGCACAAAATTGCTAGAGATTTCAGGAGATATTTTTAACGTTTCAGCTTTTGCAATAATATAACTCTCATCGTCATGACAGATTAAGTAGATATTAATTTTGCTGCTGATAAGATAATCAGATTCTAACATTTTGAGAAAGTTTCCATGAAAAATTATAGTCTTATTAATGTAATATTTTTCTTCTTAGCTCATCATCTGCTGTAATTTTTGTGTATTTGTTTTGCGATATTGGATTATTGAGATTGTCAGTAACAAACTCTAATCGATCAGAATTCACTCAGGACAAAACGGATAATCGTTATATTCGTCATGAAGATCAACTGGATAGTCGAGATTAACTTCAATTAAATAACCAATATTATCAGGTACGATTTTATCTGTTTCTTTAAAAAACTGCTCCGGACTTATTCAATGAAATCCACCGCACAACAACAGCTCAGACATTGCGTAACCATAAAGATTATTGCCGAAAAGATAAACTATGAAAAACGATGGCAATGTCTTATCTTAGTTCATAGTTGCTCACGTACTTGTTATTCGCGAGTGTATAATGTTTCCTTATAACGCTTATTCCACTTATGATTCAATGTTATATGAAACAAAGCATGTTAGGGTCTGTTAGCAACTATAATTTCATTTTACTATGCTTGAAAAATGCGTCCCAAGTTAATGATGGTGCTGTATAATACCATGCTGGGTCAATTCCGTAGATATCTCTGACATCTCTGAAATTTTCAAATAAATCTGCGCAACAACACGTCTGTGATTAGATACAGGTCATGATAATCTCCAAAGGTTTTACAGTCGAAATCATTCCAAATTTACTGAGCGTAACTATAGTCGTTATCGCTTACACTTTCAAGATTTAATCGAGAATAAAATTTTCCCGGTTAGTTAAACTTATTTTATTAAGTATACCCCAATCGTCCAGATATTCGTATGGAAAGATACCTTTTTTGTAAGTAAATTTACTTTGTCACCGAAATGATCAGTCAAATTATCAAACTTTCCACATCCTTTCACGAGTTCGTCTAACGATGCCGCCATAAACTGGAGACTATCAATAAATCTCAACTTGCCAAGTGTCCCTGACATTACTTCTCCGTATCATTTAGGCGGTTAATTATATCTTTATTACCGAATTCTTCTACGATATGAGAATCGTATATCGTTTAGTATAGCGGCAAAACTGCTGTTAATCAAACAGCAGTTAACATTTGTTTAAGGTTTCCTTGTCTATCCAACTCTTACCGTATTTTAACATGCGATCGACTTCGACGTTGTTAAGCAAACAAGATTTTTCTTTTCTCGTTCTACTTCAAAGTGAGCCATCGCATTAACATCTCCACGAAACATGAATCTTATAGACTCTTTAAGTTGATATGTGTTCACAACATTGGCTTGAGTAACACACAGTTCCATGTTCTTCAGTTATTGAACATAAAATTAGTGCCTTGCACTCCATTGATTAAAGATCTATCTTTAGAATATCTATACATTTCCTCGGGTCAGGCAACAATGGGCCCATTTGATGACATTGTCATTGTCATATCTGACAAATACATTTTTATTCTTTCTCGAGTTCTTATACCTCGAAATATGTTAACAGCACATCAAAATCTGTGTAAGGATCATATAATAAGACTATGATTTACTTGTGATCTGTTTTTGTTGCATATGAAAACGTTAGCCGCGTCAAACAGCTGGTTCATAATCAATATTTTATCTTAGACAATACTACTTATTTAGCCCGGCCTTTGTTACTGATGTTGTATAAAAGTTGAATGTATAATGTTTATGAAAATATGTTTCACCTATTGTCTGATCTTCGTGATAATCTCGACCGTAAGTCAAATTTGAGACAAATTATCACTAAGACCGTATGTGGTTCGCTGATTAATAATAGGGCTTTACAAAGAATTGCAAGGCACTCCGAGTTCGATTTGGATACATATTTATTTCCTGTACCTGATGATCATTTTGCCGATTAACAAGGTATTATACCTCATCACGAACAAGCTTGTCTCGCAGCGCAATCACGATATAATGTTAAATATCATCTTGCCAAAAGCTTTTAAAAATTGATTTTACTGTCACAGAGCATCATATATTTTGGGAGATGCTCAAGTCGTTATGTGTATTGGACAAATAGAAGTGTATAGACGTAAACAAAAATTGATTTTATTTTTGTAAAGATTTTAAACTTGTTGACAGATTCAATAGAAGATCGAATACAACATCTGATATTGTTGTGCAGACCTATGAAATGCAAGCCTGTTCTTCTAAAATGTAAAAAGATCTACTGCGTTCTAGTCTAATAGCTAGCGATCTAGTCAAAGATATATATTTCACTAGCTGGAATCCAACTGGTAAAACTATCATCGTAACTTCGCCATTTCACCAAACTTTTATTTCTACGTTTCTTTATCACTCGTTCATTAGCAAATATATCTTATATGTTGTTGGTTGAAGTTCTTGCTCATGAAAACTTCCTATGGAATCTTCGTTTGCAACTTCTTTTAGCTTATATTTTACCGGTATTGCTGTTAAAATCTTGTCGATGACAAATACTTCTTAAGACCAGTTCAGTGTAAGACCTTTCTCAAATGATTTTGTTTTCTTTAATGAAATTCTGACATAATCACCAATGTTAAATTTTGCCTGCGATATTTGTTTTCGTTTGCATGAACCGGACTCTTTATAGCTTCGTTCGGTGACATTCCAATTGTTTTGTGTTTAGTATTATTATAATCTGATATTATTGCTGGCAGATTATCAGTATACCTGTTGTTGATTTTTGCTGTAAGCTGCTTGTATAATTTTTTTTTATCAGACGATTTACGCGTTCGACAACGACACTCTTTGCTTCGTTACAGGTAACATTTTTTAAATATTGTTTTGTCTTAGAAACTTTTTGTTAAACAACTTTGATCCATAGTCAGTCCAAATTTTATTGATTTTTGCTCCGTTTTAACAATAATGTCTCTCAACGCATTTGTTATCGTCGATCCAGTTTATAACAAACGGGAACACTAAACGCGTTGTTGCTAAAGACATGAATTTATGTTAAACGGTTAAAGTTTGTTAACTTTGTACTGTGCACTATTTTGCGCCTCTGCTTGATATACCACCCATATATCACCACTGCATTTGCGACGAACTTTCGTCGAAGAAACTTTGTTTTGTTTTAGGTTTTTGAAGCTCATGAGCAAGAACTCTCTGCGTTTCACTGATATCTGTCGCAAGCTTGCCATGCATCCCAATGCCGAGTTTATATTTTGTTCCAATGTTACCAAGGACAAGCTTTTGATCAACTCGTTCTCGCATATTATCCAGTTTTATCTCTCGTAGTTTGTCAAGCATAACCCAGTCGCAACCTAGTTTGTCACCGACGTGCTCGCGATAACAAGTCTCCTGACGCATCGCAATTTCAACAACTTGATTGTAAGATTCTTATCCTCCTAACGTATCGTCATTTTTATCGATTTGCTGATCGAGTGGATTTCAGAGTCCGGTTTATTTGTATCCTGGCAATGTCCAACCTCCGTTTGGTTTTGATAATTTGCCAATAATGTTATATATATCCAATCCTGATCTTATGACATCACTGTGATTGCAATGCTGGCATTAGGCATCTATCATGTTTGTTCCAGGCACAGATCTTTGTTCACATCATCACAATTACCTGTATTTAATTTAGTCTCTTATTAAAATAATTCTTCTTCGGACCTTGTCAGAGTGTTAGCGAAGCTAATTTCAGTTATAGTTTAATTTTATATATTTTAGGCTGTACTGTTTAATAAAATCACTCGTAGGAAGACCAAACGTGTCCAAATAATTGTAGTAAAGTGCTGCCCAGTGAGTTCCAGATCCGTCTATGAAAGTTTGTATATTAATGACACATCTGATTAGTTTCTGTTGATCTATTTGCTATGTCATCTTTTGAAAATACTCCGAAAATCGGCTTATATCTTTAAGTTTATCAGCAATTTCATAATTATTTAACGCAGATTATTCATCTTCTGGTTCCGGGTTTCATCATTCATTGACTTCGACTTCCACAAATCAGTCTTTGCATTGCGTATACCTGCATTCCGCGTCCCATCCCGCGTCACCGGTGACTCCGTCTCCGGATACAGCTTTTTGTCGCTCCTGTTACTGCACCTGTTGATGAAACTAATCATAACATTCCTAACACAGGTAATATCTTTGGCAATAAAGTTCGTGCTAAAGCAGCTATAGTTTTTCCGATTGATCCGTGAAGTGTCGCTTTCGATCTGGCAGATGTTATTTGTGCCACGGACATATCACTTATATAAGGTTTACCTTTTAACGATTTAGATATCTGGCGTTGTGTTAGAAATAAATTTGTTGGAACGCTACATGTTTTGAAATCTGTTTTAATGTAACCTCTTTTCGTTTAGCTATAGCTCTCGCTAGTTTTTGTATGTCTTTGTGACAGTTTAATCTCAAGCAGAATATATTTCATTATGGATTTCGAAATATAGCACTACACCTGTACTGTCATTCTGCCTTTGCCATCGTCAAGTGTTATGTATCTGTCAGATGTTACAAGAACAACAGGAACCACTCCTAACGTTCATGTCACTTTAACGTCAGCTGTGGATCCCATAGCTCGTTCGCTTTGCTTACTAACACAAAAACTTAATATCTGGATAAGAGATTAAAACTCTTCGACAGACATTTGAGATCAAGTATCAGCGTCCTGATATTTCAGCATCGCCTCCATCAAATACATATACGATCGAGATACGTTTCTATTAACATTATTTCCGAAGCTACATTTGATCGCTCGTTCAGGATACTGCTTACAGTTTATTCTGACAAATACGCGTCTTACGTCAGCGTTACCAAATATTGAGTTGTTTTGTAGTTCATTATTACGTTTGGGTTTTTTTTTTGCTGAAAGACGACAAATACGTGACGCGGTAATTGCTCGCTCGGAGCTGTTGTTATCCACCATATTTTATTAGTTGTGTTTGGTAAAGCTATTTTATAAACTGTGTTCAGTTCAAAATATATATTTCTGCTGTACACTGCTAACATTGTATCTAATTCAAATAATATTGAGATGGATATGACAACCCGAGGAATCCATAAAACCAATCGTGAAATCACAAACAGGCAGTCAATAATACTAGCAGACTTCACCAGATAGTTGTTATTATCAGCTCGTTCAAGTATAAGAGCGTGTTTTATACCATGAAAACCTTTATTGTAGTCCCTGCAAAATCCAGCTATTTATGTTTAACGGAAGCTTCATCATTGTGACTGAAAAGTGTAATTTTATCCTTTAAAAACCCCTCGTTAATCACAGGAACCATACTCAGAGCTTTTGCTAACAACGCAGCTGTATGAACTTCAGATCCTGTTGGATCAATTCCAATTGTATCATAAAGAGCTATTAGAGCATTTCTTACATTTGCTTCTGTATCATCAGCTGACTGAACCATTTCATACTGATCATGAAGCATAGCTAAACAATTGTTTGTTACCATGATTCCCTACATCGTTAGCTTCAGCAACTGGTGTTTCACCAAAGTGAATCAGATCAAAATCTTTGACCCGCATTATATTTGTCGCAACAGATTTCGAGTAATCATCGCTGAACGGTACAATGTTAATAACATTGCTTGCTCTCGGCTGTTTGGCGATTCCACTCGGCTGTTTGGCGATTCCATATCTGGCATTTTTTGAAAAAAGCTTCAGCCATTGTTTACTAATGTAATGTTTGCACAAACACCAATATCACCATCTGCAGCTGTTCTTGTGTGTGATTTGTCGAATTTTGAAACTTGTTGAAACTCAATGTTAAATAAAATGTGCTTTCAAGTTTATTTCATCTCTAAACATAGAAAGAACTATGTTTAGCTTCATTAGAACCTGAAAAGACAATATTTTAATGGTACATGGCGTACGCGTAATCATACTCAGACCCGTATCAGTTCAAAACGGGCCCACGTCAAATAATCGATTTGTCAAAGGAAACTAATTGCAGCTTGTTTTAGGTTAGTGAAATCTATGACAGACACATTATTTGGAGGGAAAAGTTTACGAGCAACTATTTCTGATTGGTCACGGAAACTTAAGGGCGTACACTTTGAAAAATAATTTAGGAACTATCTCTTGAAAATATCCTTTAGTCAGATTTTTCGTGAGAAAAGACTAAATCGACGCCAGTGACTAGTGTTCTTCGAGAAATTACCAAAACGTGGCCAGATAATTATTTTAGAAAGGAATACAAACCATGGATACTTGACATTCTTTTGCAGCTGTAAAACCTTTTTCAGATCCAGAAACACTATCAAAAACTTCCAGATATATCTTAGCAATAACACCTCTTGTCGAAATATTGCATCGTCAGTTTCAGTTGCGTAATCTAAACCATTCTAGCCTCATGAGCTTTTGATATTACAATATTTACATTTTTAAAATAGAATCATTTTCATATTTAGTCCATTATCTTTTTTTCATGTATTTTTAAATTATCATTTTTATTTTTAGCCTCAAATGCAAAATATTCTTAAAAAAATTATAGTGTTTTTATGATTTTCTATTATTTTTCTTTGTTTGCTTCCTCGAGATTCTTTTGTTTTTCATGTTCTTTAATCTGCTTGCAAAATAAAACACCCTTTTCGCTTACTTTTCATAAACTCTTGGCTTGTTGTGCATCACGATCTCCAATTCGGTCAACGTAATCCGCAGCAATTTTCTTTTGTCCTTTTTCAAGTAGTCCTCTCAGACCTTTTTCTTAATATTTTTCTATATCATCAGGTGGTACTTTGTCAATATCTGGTTGCTTGCCAAGTACAGATTCTTGAGACGCTTAAAGAGTCTTGAAGCTTCGTCTGCGGTTTGTTGTTGTCCAGCAATATTATTGCTCAACGCAGCTCTTGTAGCCACGTATTTCGTTAGAAGATTTACCCGCGCTTGTCAAATATCGTGATTAAAACATTAATGTTATACTTTGTATAATCAAAGAACCTGTCAGTTCCGCATTGGAACATGTACTTGGTATCTCTTGCAATTTTATTGAATTAAACAAAAACTGTGATTTCCATGAGCAGCCTCATGATATAGGCCAACAAATTGGTCTCTGGAAACATCACCGCATTGTTTTCGTGCTGTCTTTTGCACATCAATATTGTCAGGTCCAATAAACAATATAAAACAAAAAAACATATTCCTTCTGATAAAACGACCAACGTTATGAAAACCTTGAGAAAGATAAAGTGCGTTACATCTTCGGATTCTTGACAATGAAAAATAAGATTTTATCTAGTCCCTCTCAATATTACTCAACATGATGTCATCAAGAACAATACTCTTATGTTTTTCTGAGTCCAGCTCGGCAATATGAACAAGATCTTTTGGTGGCTTGATAACAGTTATATCTTCGCCAGCAACAACTTCATATTTTAGCTTTTCGTTGTACTCGTTCAGCAACTCATATTTGTCCTGCTGGGGATTTATTGTATACACCCGATCATAGTTGAATCTGTCGTTGAGTAGCAAGTTCATTAACACGTTTGTTTTGCCATATCCAGTACGTCCTATAACAGATAATGACAATCTGGTAACTCAAAATTATATTTATTTTTTAGTACTCGTTCTGTGTCAAAGGTTATTATGCTCATCGTATGACATGTACACAAAATTTTGTCAGCAACAACTACAATAGCATGAGCTAATAGACAAAATTTGGTACGTTAATCATTAGTTCATCTGCTGAAACAACACCAACTACAATTACATATGTTAATCTGATAAATTATCTTTAGCGATCCAGTCGCACAATGACCAGAAAACTTATCATGTCAGGACAACGAGTACTAGATCTAAAACAATATATTCTTCTGTCAACGTGATCAACACACAAGCTATAAGATTTGTACAACTTAATGTCAGTAATAGTAAGTTGTCTATAACGGTTGGAAAGATCACGTAACAATATATCCATCTATTGGCCTAGATAACATTAAAAGCAGTGAGATTTGCTCATATTAACGTTAACAGTAATAGTATGTTGTCAATAACTGGTGGAAAGATGACCGGTAACTTAAGTATGTCCGGTCAGCGAGTGCTAGACCTTGAGACAACATATCCACCTATCGACTCAGATAACTCACGAGCAGTAAGTTTTGCCGGACTTAATATTGTTAGCAATAGAACGTAAAACAAAATAGTGAGTAAAACAAAATGTAAATCTTGAAATTGGATACCTCCTACTAAGATAAATAACTAATAAGAGGTAGATAATAATAAGATGTTATTATCTGGTGGGACGATGACTGGAAATATCTATATGAGTGGACAATTAATATTTAATTCTCAACTTGATAATACAACTTTGATAAAGAATAATCTGTAAAAAATGTAAAGTTTTTCAAGGATAACTTTGTAATAAAATCAGGTGGTAATATGGTGGGAAATCTGGATATGGGATCGAATAAGATAACAGCTATAGCAACTCCATCATCGGTTAACAAATAAGAATTACGTAGACGATAAATAGCAAAAAATATTGCACCACGAATAGCAAAATCCGATGATATTATGACAAGTATGTTAAGCATGGCGTCGAATCATTCGATAATAAAAATACCTTATGTTAAATAGTGATAGAGAGTTATATATTCTTAAGCAACTTCGAGCTTTTCTCAGAGGTAAAAAGTTTCTAATGCTAGATCTGATAAGGAACTGCGAGTCACAGACGATTTGCTCGTAGATATGATACCGGAAAGAGATGCGAAATACTGGAAACAGCATTCAGTAAATTTTACGTAAAATCGATGGCAAAAATAAGAATAGTAAACATTCTGTGCGAAATATCACCATACTGTAGAATAAATGGCAAAATGGAGTACCTGACGACCAGGCTGAATGGCACTGGATATCTCTTATATTGGGTAATTATCATATTTTCCATTGTGCGTAATCATACCCTCTTGTGAATCGCTAAGTGCGAAACGAAAATTTAGAGATTCATGCTGATTTTCAATTTTGCAATTGTTGGATCGCTAAGAGCGAGAGTTGGAAATAAAATGCACCAACTAAGCGAACTCTGGGCGCTTTGAGGTTCGGAGGTGCCAGGCGAGTTGCACCCGTAAATTACTATTTTTTAAAAAAAAACAACTGTAGAATTACCCATACAAGTATATCTCGTCTTTAATAATGCTTAAAGGCACTCCGCTCCCCCCAGTTATAGCTAGCTTCCGTCGCGAAACGCTAGACAGTATGTCTATCACGTTTTTCTAGACTCGAAGCTCGAAATAATTTCAACTAGACGATCTAAGGTTTGTCCGTACGCCTTAACCACATGGCTACCGAGCTCTTACACAAATACAGATGAAATTTATATATATAACTATACGAAGGAGACAATAATCTCTTTAGAACGTGTGTGTAAATAGATTTCGTATAAAATTTCAGCGAGTTGTTAATAGCGCAATCATTTTTATCAGAAGTTTGACCTGCAAGTCACAGTGAGTTATTAATAGCGGATTGGAATTTCGTGTGCATGTTACATATAGTAGAGTGCAAGACGCAGACTGCTTGCAGTTCAATTTTGTGTGAAATATCAGATATAAAACTTTTCTAGCAGTTTCGTGTTAAATAGTAGACATGTAAAGGGAAGGTTTTTTTTATCAAACCCTATTTTGTTTGACGACGGCTACTATTCAGCTGCATGTACTCGTGTTGGTAATCGATTAAGAAATAAATTTTGTTGTCTCAATGAAGTTTGTTTTCGTAGTTGTTTAGACTAACTTGAGGGGCTATGGAGGGGGAAGAATTATATGGTCGTCCAGTTCAAAGTAGGATTTTGGGCTAGAAATCCTCTTTATAAGACTACTAATTCAACTCCCATAGTAAACATATGGAAACAACATCATATTTAAGATTCAATAACTTAAAATTTCTGAGTACTGATGATCAGACCTATATTACTCCATACACAACTATCCTTGGTGCAAGGTTCTGTGTGGACAACACCATATGAGACGCGGCATATTTTTGACCTACATGTGCATGAAACACATGTTATTGATTCAGCACCAAACGAATCAAGTGCTACTGTCATTATTGATTACTCTTATGTCAAGTCTGTCAAAATACTAAAATTGTATCAATATAATTTTGTCTATATTGTTTTTAAATTAGATATAGGATAAGCTTTCGAAAGATATATTTACTAAAATTTAACTTTTCATTATTAACCAATTATGGACAACCAAACCCGTATATACTCTATTCTTTCGTCACCCATTTCTAGACTGGTTCACAGTTCTTCCATATAATTAATACCGTGTGTCATTAAATTTTCAAAAAAATTAGAATGTAACATTTATTTGTAAGAATTCCTGTGGTCTCGTATGTTGCATTATAATAAGATAATATCGCTACAAAGTAGGATTCTATGTAATTTTACTTCTGGTGTGCGCATGGTTTGAATTTTTTTCAGTGCATGCGAATGTGCATTGCCGAAAATTACTGTAATGTGCAAGCACAATACTCCTTTTCTTTCAAGTTGTTGGCGTGGAAGAGTAATAGCCTTGTGACTACTTTCGTTGACACGTGTATAATACATGTCTTCTTGTTTCGCAATGTGACAACGAAATATTTCAAATGTGGTCTGCAACAGTTTATCGCGTACAATAGGCGGAGTATGACATTCGACCATTTATATTAAATTTGTTTAAATTCAGCATGCGCAAGCAGTTCTGAAAACTGCGCGTATATATTAATCTGAAGATCTTGTGCCATTTATCATATATAATCGGAGAGAGAGAGAGAGAGAGAGAGAGAGAGAGAGAGAGAGAGAGAGAGAGAGAGAGAGAGAGAGAGAGAGAGAGAGAGAGAGAGAGAGAGAGAGATTTGGATTTTTAACTAGCTTTAACAATTTTTCAGTCATATCGCTACGATGTCAGCAGTGTAGTAGTTCGTAGGCATCATGCCCAGTTCCGGATTTAGGCATAAGCTACACAAGCTACAGTTTAGGGTCCCAAAGTCTGAACTCAGTCTGAATAGGCCCTTCAGACTGAGTTCAGACTTTGGGGCCCCTCAAATTTATTTTATACCAAATATGGCCTCTATAGCTTCCCATAGCTTAGGGCCTCGCTTTGTCTAAATCCGGCACTGATCATGCCGTAGATATGTAGCATGATGTTCCACCCAGTAACATTATCCTGACATCAGGCAGACAAGTCCTAACA
The DNA here is from genome assembly GCA_016746295.1 of Potamilus streckersoni. NCBI lineage: Eukaryota > Metazoa > Mollusca > Bivalvia > Unionida > Unionidae > Potamilus > Potamilus streckersoni. The sequence continues at coordinate 240,866 of JAEAOA010000606.1, read as the reverse complement.
CTAACCTTTTAATGCTGAGCGCCAATCTAGGCAGCTGATTGTACCATTTTTATAAGTAAATGGTATGACTCGGCCATTTTTCGAAACCGCGACCTCCCGCATCCGAGGCGGTAGCTATAACCGCTCGGCCACCGGAACAGTCCTATACTACATCCATCATATCAATAGAGTTGTAAAGTTTCGTAAATTTAAAATTTTCTTCTGTACTTATTGTTTGTCTTGGTGCCTGTGTTTCGTAAGTTTGCCTTTGATAAATCTTCATTGAGAGTCGAAAGCTTTTAGGCAAATTACAAGAATGGTTTTGCGAAATTCAGTATCATGTGTTTACAGTTATCTTTGTCAGTCCATCACACACACACACACACACACACACACACACACACACACACACACACACACACACACACACACTATTCCTTGCCGGAGTCAGTGCTTTTGAGAGGATTGATGTTAACCTAATTATGAAACCAGTATAATCAAACCTTTCATGATTATAAAATTCTAAGCAGAAATTGATCACTTGCCGCTTTTAAAAAACCTATCGCCAGCTCCCTAACCAACACAGTTATGTACTTTATCCCACATAATAAAAGAAATAGTTCAAAGTTTAGAACTTTAACTGCACGAGAGCTTTCTAGCTACGTTTGTACATATTTGTTCATATTGATAATGATTCAATTCTTTTTGCTTAACGAATTTGGTCTCGTACACCTCAGCCTCGGATGAGGTAGGTCAAAGACTTATAAAAATGGTACCAACAGCTACCTCGCTTGGCGCTCAGCATTAAGAAGTTAGTGTCAGGATTGGTCGGCCTGATAATGTTAGGATAATGTGACGAGGTGGGACGTGATGCTACATGTCTGCGGCTTGATACACCAATGCTCGACTTCGACAAATTGTGATTGAAGTACTGAATCATATTTGTTTGTCCAAGAAGACAAAAAAAAATGCTCTGTGAGTTCTTATATTGGTTTCCAAGGATGGTATGCCCAATGACATGAACATATTCAAAATCTACCTGAAGCATGCAAACTTCTGAAATACAAAGGTGAAAAATCTACAGTTGAAAAGTTCGAAATAACATCCGAAACTCACGAACTTCGTATACACTTGCTAATAAATTCAGTCACTCTGCAAACAACAAAGATCTAGGTATTCCGTAGCATAAAGCGCCCACCGATTAAGTTTCGTGTTGTTTGTTAGACTTGATTAGTGTCGACATCATTTTTATTTTTGTTTTCTTCTCACAAAGCTGCTTTATAAGAATACCATATTAGCTAACTTATATGTAATTGATTTTTTTATTGTTTTGGAGAGGGGCGATGACTCTTTATATTTAAGACGTGGTTAATTTATCAGTTAATTATTCATTGTTGTCTTGACATATATATATATATATATATATATATATATATATATATATATATATATATATATATATATATATATATATATATATATATATATATATATATATATATTTTAAAGGACAGTATAAATTTAATAGTATCCTATAAGCAATTATCAGCTTTAGCACATAATCAAGTGGTAATATCCTAGCAAAATAATATATCGAGACTCAAATGTAGTACTTAAATAAAATATCAAATAAACATTTTTGTTAAATGTTACAATTACAAAGGCAATATTTTCATACCTTGACAAATTAAGTTTACAGGCTGATCATACTCTTTACATAACTGAAGGAGGGGTAAAAGTACATTTGCATAACATAATTTGTGTTTAGACGTAGCTAAATGATTCAATCGTTTGTTAGTTGGTTCAGTTAGAGACAGCCTCCACCTCCCACTCACTTAAGAAAACACGTTGGTTAACAAACAGTCTGCACGAAGGTCCTGAAACTTGTTCACGTTTTTGTCCTACTACGGTACATAACAATGTTTTATTGGTTGTGGTGTACTTGTGACGTTCATATACAAGAAAAGCTGAATCCGTACGATCTACATTTCTGAAATAGCGTACTGAGGATTACGCTTGGTTTACACAAAGCATCCTTTTTTTCCCTGTGGATTATATTACATAGAAATACTGATAACGATCGTGTCAGATCAAGATGGGTGATATTGCCTTTGACGTGCTGTAAAGCATTAAGGTAAGTACTTGTTGACATGACCTTGAAAATCAAAATTTTATGCACCATATGGCAGCTTGAGCCAAGTTACATCTTCCGTATAAGCGTGACGATTATTAATTGGTCTTTTATACAAATATGGCGATATAATCAGTGCATACAAAACATGTATACTGTTTCGAAAAAATCACCATGCGATGTTTATAAGTTAGCAGAAATATACTTTAGCTGATATACAAGTTGTTGTTGTTTATATTTATAATATCTCTGTTGCATGATGATGAACTTTAAAAGCATAGTAGTATGTTCCAAGTAAAATATGTAGACGCAGGTGCCTTGCTTGACGCTCAGCATTAAGAGGTTAGTGTTAGGACTGGTTAATTGGTGTCAGGATAATGTGACTGGGTGGGGCATGATGCTACATATCTGCAGCATGATGCGTCAGTGCTAGATAATAGTAAGGTGGACAAGACCCAGTGTGGTGCACTCGGTATGCCAATAAACGTGTAGGAAGGTATACCTTTATAATAAAACTGCACACTGTATTAATTTATTTGTATTTCATTTAGATTATGATTTATGGTTGTTTCGATGCTTTTGTTCGCTATGTATTTAAAATTAGTTTTTAATTTGATTTCCCATTCTCCCTATCCATAAACTGTTATTAGTATTTCTTTTCCAGTTTTGTTCTTTTTTAATATTATACGAAAACAAGAATTTTTTCAAAGTAAGATAGAGTAAGCGAGTGATAATATTTCTTACCAAACTCTACTCGTAAAGAGAACGAGACGAAAATTCAGTTAGACAATTTCCCAATCGAATCACCAGTGGTTAAAAGGGTACTGTGTTTATCCTTATAAAAAAAAAATGTTTAATGTACTGAAGGTCTTAGTTTTGGCTTGTTGATTTATGGAACAGCAACACAAGCAGGTTATTTAATTCAGAGGCAGTTTTAATAAAGAGGTTTGCACGACAGGTGGGTGAGGTAGGTGAGGTGACCAGGATGGTCAGACGGTATAATTCGAACCTGCACATTTTCGGTCGTGAGTCGAGCATACTAACCATTGATCCATCGCGTCTCTAAAGGTCTTATTAACACAGGTTAATTAACTTAAATTACTCGCCGAAAACATGTCTTTATAAAATTATGAACACCGACCGCTCACGTGTTTACAAGTGCGATAATAGGGGTTTTCCTTTCTGCACAGCTATCAGCAATAGTTATTTCACCATATTTGTTTTTTTTTATCTTATGAGTTCCCTTTTTGTATTTGTATTTGTTATGCGTTCCCTTTTTTGAAGTCTGCCCACACTGTTTGAATGGAGAAATAGATATATTAAAAACGGTCATGAGTGGCATGGTTGTTTTGGTTTTGGTCAGTACACTGCCAAAACTGGATTAAAAGTTAGCACAATGCACATGAATGAAAATCGCGTTGACGTGTTTATTAAAAAATCTTCAACCATGCAGGTTTAGGAACATCCTGTTTCAAAAACATACCTGCTTGAAACGACTCGCGCCTGAATCGTATTTTAAACGGAAAATTAAACAAAAAATGTCGAACATTTTTTAAACAAATATTCAGATTGCTATTCACATCATAGGCGTCCGCACAAAGGTGCAAGGAAGAGTGTTTACCCCCCCCCTTGGAACTGATTTCACTACAAAACACGTTTTGGCCTACGTTCGTAAATAAATAATAGCTGGACACTGGATATTTGCCCATCCCCCCACCCAAAAAAGAAAAAATATCCTGCCTGTGCTCCTGATTAACAAGTTGATACAGTCATAACTTAAGGAAAATTTTTATTGGGCTACTCTCGTTATACGCGCGGCACCTTGTGGGTAAGCTTGGGAAGAAAACTTTTCGCAAATAATTACGGCACCGCCAATGAAGTGTACTGTTGATTCAAGCGTACTCGTAACATTCATATGCATTTACACTAGATCTTAATTTAGGTACAAACGTCCACCGAGTTTGATTTGCATGATGAACAACGTTTACCCTTTTTTGTTTATGTTGTGGGGTTTTCATTCTTCAGCATTGTTAGATTTCCAAAGTGTAACTGATCCATACATTGAAAGATTTTACAGATATTTAGTTGGCTGTGAATGGAGCTTCACATTTTAATGGAGTTTGATAACGATATTTTTTAATTTATATCATTAGATATATTTACTATATTTCGTTATTGCAGTTCAGATCAAAATTTAATATATGGTCCTTTCCCTTAAGTTTGATTCTGAATGACAGTAAATCTTGCTGATGTTTGGGAGTCGCGGTGGCTCAGTGGTTAGTGTGCCGGACACGCGAACGAAAGGTGCTGGTTCGAACCCTACCATCAGACCAGCTTGTTTCAGCTACCATTTTGAGTCTTTGAGCAAGGCACTATACTCCATTGCCTCAGCACTAAATAACCTACTTGTGTTGCTGCACCGTCAAGCACCAATCAAAACCAAACTTGCTGACGTTTACAAAAGAGAGACAGGGACTGGAACAAATTAATTACTCTTAAAATATGGTACTAACAGCTGCCTTGCTAGGCACTCAGCGTAATGAGGTTAGTGTTAGGACTGGTCGACCTTGTGTCAGATAATGTGACTGGGTGGGATATCATGTTACATGTCTGCGGCATGATGCACAGTGCTAGACATCACTATAAACTACCACAATCCAGACATCCTAGCAATATGACTGAAATTTTTTAAAGCTACGTTAAAAATTATAATCACATGACATCATTGTTCAAATGCATTTGGGAGTTATAGTTTTCAGTTACTACATTAACTCTTGTATGTACTTGCTTATAAGACAGTTTAAACTGCATACAAGATAGACCCTGATCTGTCTTCGCGTAATGCACCGGCTAATCAGAATCTATGTTCTTATTTTCTACTGATTACTCCAAACAAGGGCAGATACGGGTCTGTATTGCTTACAATTGGATTCGGTTTATAAGCGAACATAAACGGAGTTATTAATGTGAAAAATATATATTTGCCTCCTTATATTTTTCCGGCACAGTCCGACCTTTTTTTAATCAGCCTTCTCTGTGAAATAAAAAGGCGGATACTTATTAGAGGTGAATATCTTCTCATTTACTTTGTGATTTTAATATTGATGATGTTTTTATAACAAGGGATTACTTTTTACAGGTGACCTTAAAGACATTTAGGACTATATTACGGAAACGTATTATTCTTTTCATTTCAGATTTCATCTAGATGGTGTTTCTTGGCATAGCAACACGAAGATTCCATTAAAGGAAATATAAGCGATTTGTTTTCTTGTGTATGTGAATGCTGCTTCTTAAGATGTTTTAGACTGCTGGTTTATCAACAACAAAATAAACTTGTACCTTATTGATTCCTTAACTTTTGGATATAAATCAGCCTCAGCCTGGTAATGTCTTACCTTGTTTGAATATGTTTTCAAACAGCACGAAATTTGCCTTAGTTCTTGAATGAAAAATTGAAGATGTTCTACAGTGTTGATATTGTATAAGATTTTTAGCTTCATTGAAGAATTAAAATTATAGCAGTATCACGTGGTGTTATAGAAGAGTTCAGACTATAATTGGCCGGAAGGCTAGTCTATTAAGTGTTGTTATGCAAAATGCATGTGATAATAAATCCATTAAATGACCATGGAAGAGGTCACCAGGCTCACTATAGATCTTATACGTCCCGACATCCAGCGTGTGCTGCGAGATCCGGTGGCGCTGTGTTGTGCTCTGCGAGAGTTTAAAGTTATAGACGAATCATTGTTAACAACAGTCGTACAGATGGTGGCACATTTTAACATCGATTCCATTTGGGATCTAATTTTCAAGGAGCTACCTAAGAGATGTACAGTTTATGAGTTAGAGGATTCTTTGGCAATGGCAGGTTACAAAGATATCGCAGAACGACTCCAAAGACTTTCCTCCACATTTTTGGGTCAACGCGGAATAAACAGTGCTGTGCCATGCTCAGAGCCAAAGCGAGAAGGTTTACAGTTGTTTTTTAAACGACTTAAGCGTGAAATATATAACGGAACTGATTACAATTTTCTAAAAGACATGTCTAATCACATGGAAAGAGTTCTTTTCTCAAATAATCCACAAAAAGGCAAAATTACACCAGACAAGTATGTTATAACGCTAGCTGTGATGCTTGATTCACCCATTGAGGAAAACGAGCTGTTTATTCATGGTCTAACAGAAGGGGAACGATTTATGAGACAGGATATTATCACAAAATTACAGAAGATTGTTTCCAAGACTCCAAATCAGTACATTTCCTCGATGTTTCTGTTTCCACGAATGGCAGTCGAAAATGCACTAAAGAGGGATTTTCAGGAAGGAGAGGAAAGCGTCGATCTTGCATTACAACATGCTTCTTTTGTATGTAATTGCGTTGAAAAGGCAGACATGTATTATCGTATTGTACATTTCTACCACCGCATGTTTGAATTTACACAATCTGAGAATGCGCTTCAACGTCTTCTCAAGTATGGAGCATGCGGGATTAGATGTCTCGAGCGAGAAACAGAGGAGGTTGGGAATCAGTGGAAAAGATTATTTCTTCTTCGCATGATTCTTTGTTTGCTTGGCATGAGTACCGAATGTAGAGTGATTCAGGATCGAATTTATTGCAGTCAAAATGTGGCCCATGCTTCAAAATACTTGGCAAAAGTTGACGAAGCTTGGGAAGGCATAGAAAGGAAAGCGATGCTTCTTTACTTTATGGCAAAAGCAAGGTTGTACGATGTACAAGACCAACTCGAAGTTGCACTGCATTATGCAAAAGATTTAAAGAGGATAGCGGAGGAAAATAAAAGTAAGCACTTAGTGTTCGTTGAGCAGTATGTTCGTCAGTTGGAATTTAGACGGTCAAGTCAGTTTCAAGTATTGCAGCCAACAGGGCAATATGGAATCGATCATCTGTTGATTATGGAAGATACACGAACGGGATCAAATAAAAGTATGCGTAGAATAGCGGGAGACGGATCTTGTGAGGAAAATAATCACGGAGTGTGTGAGGAAGTCGAAAATAGCTCTGATATTGCCCAGTTTTCATCGCTTTCAGGTCCAGAAGCCTTGGTCTGGGTTGAGATGTCCGGGAATACTTCAGTTGATGAAGAAACTGCCCTAAAATCGTTGGATCAGGAAGGTGATTCTTTAGCTTGCCAATTACACCAATTGAAAATTGTAATTCACGGTGATGATAATTGTTTTGCCAATTCAGAAATTAGGCCTAGCCACATCGACCAAGCAGACTGGCAGAATTTAAACTCTTCCTCGTTTGATCTGAATTTGGTAATGAACAAAGACATCTCCGATAGCACGATATTACAGAGTCCACTTCGAGGAGAATTATCAGATTCAGATACGAACCAAAGTTTCTTGGAACTAAGAGAAGAGCCAGAGGGTGCTTCTTTGCCGTAAATAAGGTGATTCTTTGTCGTAAATGAGGTTCTTCTTTGCCGTAAAATATCGCTTTGTGCACGATTTAAGATAAATAATGTTTGCTGTGATATAAATTTAGGGTTGTGACACAGACTGGAGTTTTGTAACGTTAAGAGGAGAAAGACGTTGTAGAATTCTGAATATAATTTTATTCAGAGCACTTAATTTATAAGCACGTGTGTAAAAAAAGTAAAAATTAGAAAACATAACAGATATATCATGTCAGTTGTTCAGAACAATATGTTAAAGGTTATATTTTGATAATGGAAACTGTGATATGTTGCATGACTACCAGCCCTCGTTACTTTTTAAGAAACTGTATGTGTATGTGTGCTCGGTATGCTTTCTTTCATGTTTATTAAAATTATTATTGTTGAAATGGCATATTTGTCGCATTTGTACTGTACACAATGTTTAACCACCTTCTTGCATATGCGTACGGTCTTCTAGATGTATTGTTGTATTAAACATCTAGTTTGAAAACTCAGCTTTAGAATAATTTAGTCTTGAGTTTCTTTGATGGTTAAAATAGTTTTTTTTTCTTTTTTCAGTATGCTTTCCTTTTTCCTTGACACATTGTTGTATTTATAAACAGTTGACTAGTAGAGCACTGGATTAAATATTACAAAAACTGTTGGGACATTTCTCCGCTGGCTGAGTAATTTAAAATAAGAAACTTAAAAGGGAGCAATAAGTCTTGCAAAATATAAATGTTTGACCCCTGAACGCTTTTAGCTTAAAACTGACTTATATATGCTGAGTTTCGTGATTTTTATCAGAAATAAATAATATGAATCACTAATATTTACATTTCGCTTAAGAAGTTCATATATAATAAAGAGAAATAAAGAATAACCTTGCTTATATGCATTTCTTGATCCGCTCGTCTTCCAGCGCCTAATCGAGTACAATTTATTTTCCTCTTTAAGTTCGAAATATATAGTTGTCGCTCGATTTCACAAAAAGAATGTATAAAACTCTAAAACTTTTATCCGTTTCTAATTCGATTTTACTCTACGTATACCACCCGAAGGAATACTGCTACTGTTTTACGTCGTAGATGTTTAGAAATAGGGCTTCAGCTTTACGTTGTTTTTTTGTAGATGTTTAGAAATAGGGCTATTGCTTTACTTTGTCGATGTACACGAATAAGGCTACTGATTTACTTTGTAGATATACAGGATTTCGAATCTAATTCATTGTGTTAGAGATAATACATATTGTTTAGAAGGAAACTTATGGCATTTTTTGCATTAGAATTAATGCGGCGTTTGTTAGATATTTTGGACAGATTTTATTGTGATTATTGCCGCTACTTGCCAGTGACTTTTGACCGAAAGTATAAATGCTTATTTTGTGCCAAATCAAAGGCGCTAATTATTCAGTTAGTCTTTTCTTGCGATTGCATTTATGTATTAGCTTGCTTAAAAATTAGATTATATATGTAATCTCTTATAAAACAAGTCCAGGTACAAACTGAAAAGACCCACATCTGCCGCCCCATTATGCTCAGGCAGATCTGGGTCTGTGCAGTATGTTAAGAATAATCAGTAGAACAATCAAGCTTTATCAACAGGCGCATTATGCAACGACAGTTCAGGATCTTTATTCTTTGCAGCTTTACTCAACGTATAGTGGAGTAATTACGGCATATTTTTCTTCGTTACTAAAAAGAACAGTTTCAGAATAATGTTTTATTTTTGCTGATTAGATTCCTGTTTATGCTGAATGATACGTTGTAGAAAGCGTAAGTGGAAGTTCTCAACAAATATAAAACTTAATACTATCCCAGAAATTAATCAAAAATTGTGCAACGTCATCGATTTATGAAAGTTTAAAGCCCCATTGATGCCGCAGTCAGGTGCCAGAATGTGCTGATTCATCTCGGTATATGAATCTTGAAAGATGTCTGCCTTAACCATGTCTGGGTTCCATTAAAACCAGATAATATCGACGTTTCATTATGAACCATGCAATTTTCACTTAGAATTGAGAGGCCATGCTGTTTTTCACGTGTACAAATTAATCCGACATTAATCGTCGACATCCATATGTAAACCGATTTCAGGCGAAAAATGGAACAAGAAATGTGATAACAACACTGTTATAAACATAAGAATCAGCACCTCGCTATATCGAATTGTCTTAGCCCAAGTTCACGCTTCAAAGTGCCACAGTTGATTACCAATATTCACCCGAGTCTTGTTTTTATCTGATGTTTTATATTCTCAGATCAGCTTTAAGAAAAGGAGAGCCTGCCTCTCTTCATTCCCTCCCAAATCAAGCTGTACGCCAGGTGCGAATGTTGTTATTAGTAGATAGTCGCTAATGGAATTTGTTAACTGTATCATATCTCTAATTTTGGAGCACTCCCTAAAAAGAACGGAATTAAGAGTGACTTCGTTTGATTAAATTGAAGGTTTGCACCTCCTAATTCTAAAGTGAATTTTTGAACGTCGTTTAAGCCTAACCTATTGATTATTTCAAAGAAGAGTTTATGTCAAATAACTTTTTTTTAGCAAATCATTTCCATCCCTCCAAACAATAGTTAAATCAGAGGAATGGTGAACATTGTGATAAACGGCGCCATTTAAGATAGATATCCATCGAATCAATCATGTGTACAGGCAAACCTGCTTTAAGCAGCTAACGCTGTGAGTTAAACGTTTTCTTAGGACAGGTGTTTACCCGTTAGACTTTAAATTGCACAATACTTTGGTTTACTGCACCTCGAAAAGACAGTTGTTTAATATAAGTACGGACTTTTACAAGGCGTCTTCTGAATTTTTTTTTTAGTCTCTGAACGAACAGAATATGCAGTTTACTTCTGACCACGAGTCACTGCTCATGTAAGCAATCAAATTCTGTGTTATGCATTACTTACCAGATTGCTAAAATTTTTGTTTTTATAATTATTGCCTTTCAATTGCGTCTTTTTAGGCAGCAAGGTCATCATTTTTTTGTTTCGTAAACAATATACATTTTTATTGCCTTGTCTTGATTTTTCTTTCACTGATCAGTAATTATTTATCTAAAATCCAGTTTAGTCTCCTATTGTCTGTATGTCTTTCTATGGAAAACAGATTACAGACTTCATGTTCAAAAACAATTATTTTTAATATCAAGCATCGAGAAGAGGGATTATATATAATTTACTTTTCACGTCTGTGCGAACGTTCGTCTTCCTCCTGAATTAACTCCTGTGCTACTTATCCTGTTGACATTACAGTTGCATTGTATGTGACATTCCATAAACGTGTGTGGAGCGCTATACTTGGGTCTTTGTGATTTCTTTCCAGACGTTAACAAATATTTGTTTACAAGCGTTTCCCGTGTCTAGTTTCCATACTTTTTCATCCATTGCCACCATTCATACACTAAGCGTGCATCCTAGGAAAGACGCGTATTGCACACGAAAAATTAATAATCGTGATACATTTTCCTGTATTTATTAAAATTCGTAAAATCACTTGACAATTTTTCCTCTTTAGATTGTTACTAAATCCTAATACATCGTTTCACATCAGACGTACACTGAACGTGTATCCTTTGATGAACACTTATCACGTATAAAAACAAAATTGGTTTTTCTGACTCAATTTTATGGATTTATTACAGATTGGTTTAAAGGCGTATATATATAATATAATGTTAACATTTATTTGCCTGTTGCCAGTGACGGTATATATAAGAATGTGAGTGTAATCACACACCATAGTATTAATTAAAATGTATGAAATGATTTATATATTCTTTCCAACTTCTCTACAACTTGTATTCTACTATACCTTTTGACATCTAAATTACGCTTTATGTTCATCTTGGATGAATATTTGTCGTGCACAAAACAGGTATCACCGAGTCCTAGTTTACAGGACTTGTTTTTGTTGTTTTTTTTTTTAAATTACTTTGGGCTTTAATCCAAATACTGCTCCCTCTATTTAAGCCAAAATAACACGGAGAGTGCATCTTCAAATTAAAACCTCTTGCACATAAAAACTTTGTCACTGTCAAATTTTATCTGGGTTTTCAATATTAATAATAGGTAGGGACAAATTTCAGCGTCTAAAATCACAATGCAGATGCTGTAATTAAACTATGTCAGAAACATATGGGTTGCTGTTACCTACTTTTACGCTTTTTTAAATACTTTTAATGATACTGACTCTGCCACTGAAACTTCTGCCAATGTTTGACTGATGTTAGCTTTATAACTTCTGATCATTATGTTAACCGATCTACATCTTGGCATGATCGATCAGATATTTCGGTGCTTTGTCCTAGCGACATTTTTATGATTTCACGAGTCGCCTTCCTTAGTATGCAGTGTCAGCTAACCAATATTGTATAATAGCGGTGTATTTTACATAGGTCAGACATGTTGGAAACAATTGACTTAACATCGAAAGTATGTCTACGTACCAGAGAAAATCCATTACACGTGTATTTGAGGCAAAAGGTGTATTTGTGCAAACATGGACTGGCAGCATCTTCGCTAGCTAGGGTTCCGCTAGGTTAACCCTGTCTAAACCTTGGTGTATTTAGCAGATATTTTAGTATTTTGTGACAACGACATCTATTGAATTTCATTAGTTGCCACCCTTAGTATGTAATGTCAACTAATGAATAGAATGTAACAGTGGTGCATTGGATATCGGTCAAAGATGGTGGAGGCACTTGGATAATTTGTAAATTTAACATTAAAAGTGTGTCTTCATACCAGTGAGAAGCCATTACATGATGTATTTGAGTAAAAGGTATTTCTACAAACACGGATGGGTAGTGTTACGTGACAAGGGCTCGTACTCAGTAACAAAGAAAAGCTGAAAGCCATCAAGCTTTGTATATTTCAACAAAACAATTTATTTCCCTAGGTAACAATGTAAACATTTGTAAAAAGGACTTACAATCTGCGAATATATCCAAATATGATTCTAAGAATAAAAACACAAGTCATATCACTACATAGTCCTATAAGAATCCGGGTTCAAATCTCGACGATGTATGAATATGGAGGGCGATGACGTCAGATGTAGTCCAATATATGAGTAACAATAATTCCTCACTTGAATCATAATCTTTGTTTCCGAATAATTTCAGAAATTATTTTTATGAATATCTTTCAGAATATTTTTTTTTAAAAGAAAGTCAACTTGTTGAGTGTTCATGAAAATAAATTAATAAATTATTGAATCCAAAAATCAGACGAAGAATAAAGTATTCTGGCAATAAATTAAAAACAACAAGTTGTTTGTTCAAGGCTTTTAATGACTCTGGCCAAACCAATATTAAGAATGCGTATTTACACTCAAAACATCACTTTAAATCTCGCGAGATTGGTTGTGTGGTCTCTTAGTACGCTAGTTTTGTCAAGTCGTCCAAAAATGATCGACTTAAAAACCAATTATAAAAAAGGTTGTTTACAAATGGGAAGAAAGTATGTCCGTGATGCTGACCACAAGAGTCTGCAGTTTAAACAATAAAGCACGACGAAATTTCTGACTACATGAAATCACCTTAACGGTATTATACAATAATAAAGGAATGCAAATCGACCTCAACCCTCCGCTCGATACAAATTTTCTGACGCGTCTTTTATCCCTTCAGAATCGCACGAAGACTGAAAAACTACACATATCCATTAAATAAAACAGTAACGTACCTTCTCATCACTCTCGGACGACCATTGCATGAATCCAGTCCGGCGAATTAACCTTTATTTTCACCATTACGGTCACAAACCCTGTGAACATTAACCATGAGGTCGATTTGCATTCCATTATTATTGTATAATACCGTTAAGGTAATTTCATGTAGTCAGAAATTTCGTCGTGCTTTATTGATAAAACTGCAAACTCCTGTGATGCTGACCAATCATTTTAACTTCTCGTTCATTTGTTACCAAGGTAAGATGAATTCAGGGTCAATTCTCAGGTATTACTATTTCGTTTTAAATAAACAGCTTTGTGCTAAAAATATCTCACTATTAGAAATAGAATCCCGAATCCGAGAAAAATATTCATTTCTATTAAATACAATGAAACAAAAATAAAAAGAATTCCAAATCTCACCTACAAGCAACTCAGTCACACATACGTAGCAGTAGTCCATTCACACTGTTTGCTACCCATGAAACAACATTCAAATTTGAACAATTTAATTTGATTGGATGCGGTGGTACAGACCCAAAGCACATAAATCTGCTCGATCCACCAAGATGTTGATAATGTTAACATATATGAACCTTGGCTAGCGAAGATGGGACCGGCAGTGCAAATTTGCTTATTTATTAGTCCATTCCAGTTGTATGATCACCTTGTCTCGATTATATAGTAACAGCTTTTAAATTTTAACAATTTGATTTTAGTTGGATGTGGTAAAAATATCAGAACCTTGACTAGCGAAAAAGATTTTCTAGCATGCTTTTTATTTACTTGCTTTCTATATAATTCTGAATGCATTAGTACATTCCATCGGTTTAACTGTACTCTATGATATCTGACAAGTGCTGTGTTTTTATTGTGTGAAATTTTAGAATGATCAACCAAATTAAACATGAAAGCAAGTTCCTGTTTGTCGAGCTCACAATCAAAGTGAAATTGATTCATTGCACCCTCAGAAACTTATATCGTCTTGTCTGTCAATATCCGGTTTCCTATTTAACATCTGCTAAAGATAGTGTATTTATTGATAAATTTAGGCAGTTTCCGATCACATGGGAGAGGTAATTTTGGTTAGCTGTGTGCTTACATGATTACGATTTCCACAAGTACAATGTCCGAAGAAATTTCAGCCACAGTACATGAAAGTAACATAGCAGTATGCCAACATTCTCTTCATTGTGCAAGATGCAAATACAAACAACTTTGTCTTTAACACTATCTCAGAAGTTCATATTATCTATCGAATGACCCTTTTATTCACAATATGCCTCTGAGGTCCAAGGAATGAAAATGACCAAGCGGAGCTAGCATTTTTTTTTATTTCTGCACATCTGAAGTAAGGCCAACCTTTATCCCCTATAACCCAAATTACAATCATCAGTCACACACCAAAATAAAGAGAATAAATGTTCTTTTAACTTTACCAGAGAAAAGCAAGTTGTTTTTTTTTTTTAAATTAAATAGCGAGTATAACCAGTGAGGAAAACCTGGCAACTTCTTTTTTTAACAATCTGTCTGTAAAGCACAAAACTGTCGAGTTCCACTTCAGTAGATTTTTTAGCAGGTGTTTCTGGGGGTTTTTTTTATAGTAAAATCAGCCATATTTACCATTTGCGCGAAACTGAAAGACGTTATGCCAGTATGCGATGAGTTGTGCGTCGAATTGTTTGAATTGCAGTAAGTGTGGACCTAGAAGGACGATGCACACCAGACGCAAGGCAATGCCAAGCAATGGTAACGGGTTAACTAATTCATTCATTCATTCATTCATTCATTCATTCATTCATTCATTCGGGGTGGGTTAGAAGAGTAACATTTTACGTAACAGCAATATAATTGGAAGGCTCAGGACTATAATACACGCCCATCTTCGAGCCAGATCATTCTCATGTGGAGAAGCTGGCAACTAGGTAGGAATCATTTCATAGGAGCATTTAGATTGGAAGTACGAAGGGTGCGGGAAATCGCTGATGGGAAACTGTAGTATTCACAAAATAAATGCACTCCATTGACATCTTAAGTGCTTTGACATTTCTTGCCTAATTTCCATTAACTTTTTACCATATGCCAGTGCCATTTACAAATATTTGTTTGAAGATGTGACTCGAAAATGTCCAAGTTAATTCGTAGACGTATCAGTTTGTTTTCGATAGGTGAAGTCTAGAAATAGCTATGACGTAAAGTTACAACCAAGTTCAAAAATGAGAAGAACACTTCACGCTAATTCCTGTTAAAGTCGTTCCTTTTGATATGTGCCTTTAGTTTTCATGTGAGTTAAAATGGTTCAGCTCACGACCTTAACTACAACGTACTACTTTACACTGCACTATGACTAAACACGTGTACTTGTAAGAATTTATTTGAGCACGATGTTGTTCATGCTATTCGAGATCCTGAATAAAAATTATTTTTTTTATTTTCCTTTACTTATGGGGTTACTTTTTTTTACCCTATTATCCAATTAGGAATGATAATTGAAAAAAAAAATCGCGGAGAATCCTGTGCAGAAACACAAAGACAAAATAATGAATGCAACCTACTTGTGTTTACAGTGTAAAATTTCTATATCTGTAGGCTGATTAAAATGCAGAAATAATGAAAAGTGATATATACATTACATGAGTCGCAAGCGTATTTCAGCCCGTGGTATGCTAACTGAACGTAATTTTTAAAAATAATAAATGCATATACAAGTTCAAGTAGACAAAGAGTTGTCTATATTTCCTTTTTTTTCTCCTAAAGAAAAATATGCAAATATTATATATTTATTATTTATATAACAATGAGACAATGACATATCGGTGGGAAAAAAGTGATATGGCCACACTTGGTTAAATATCGTAACAATAATTTTAGTGGTAGTTCGAGCACAATCATGATCAATCATGATCACATTTCAAAACGATGGAGAAATCGGGCATTGATGAGTTTTGATTGCAAACCGAAGCTATGTAACAACTGAACATTGGAGTCAGTGTATGTTACCGAAATAGGATACAAGGATGACGACGCCAAAAATTCACGTTTAAATGCATAAACAAACAAAATTAACAACCAAGGCCTAAACAGGTAAACTAAAAATCATTAGATTCTTTTGTTTAATGATGTTACACTCTGAAGTCCGTCGATGTGACCGGTGTATGATGTTTCTTCAGTAGATCCTCCCTAACAGTGTTCGCTGTAATAATCCATGCAAGAAATGTGTCAACAAAAGTATACATATTTCCTTTTTTGATTGAAAATATTCCTTAATTATCCAATAAACATAATCGGAAGCATTATTTGCATCAGCTAAATATGTTTAGATCACTCTTCTAAACTTCTAGTAAATTTTGGAACTTCCTTATATCGATGTTGTTTTGCAGCTGTTATTGATCTCGATGGCAGAGAATATGAGAAATATTTCATACTAATCAACAGTTATTACCTTAAATATAAAAAAAGACAATAAAACCCCGTATATATCCTCCATAACTATCACCCATGTAGAGAAAATATTATTTCTGTTTCACAAAAGGCACTAAAATCTCAGATATGCAATCATACATATAGCTTTCACCTTTTTAAATTAAAATGAAAGGATTTATTACTCTATATAGAATCTATGTCTTTCGGAAAGCTATACCAATAACTTCTGAAAACTACTTACTAAATGTTATCTTTCAGCTAATTACAAAAAGGAAATTGACTTCAATTTAAAATATGAAATCCAAAGAATAAATTTCAAAATTTTGTTTCATTTAAGAAATTTTGAATACTCTTATGTACTCAGTGTCTGTCTGTCCTGTATATAATATATATATATATATATATATATATATATATATATATATATATATATATATATATATATATATATATATATATATATAAATATATATATATATATATATATATATATATATATATATATATATATATATATATATATATATATATATATATATAATACACCATTTCCGAATTTTTATAGTAAATCTTAACATCGTTGCTGATGATGGAAAAAAATGTAAGAAAACATATTGTTCTCTCAGTAAAATGTTTGAAAAAATTAGAAGAATCACCAATAGTTGTATGGTTTGGTCCAAAATGATTGCTAACTTGGAAAAAATTATATTGTTACACAACAAGATTATGATCCTCTCGGTTTCTTTACCATGCAAAATAAATGTGGAATATTCAGATTGGGTAGTTTTGATTTAATTGATTACTTAGCCCAAGGGTGCATGATCTGAAATCCACCATTGTTTCTCTTCATCACTTTGATATATGTTATTCAACTTCAAACACTTTAATGCGGATTTTTTTATGGAACGAAATTACTGTGAATAGTTTACATTCAGTACATCTGATGGCAAAGTTGATTTTGTTTAAATTAAGTTTTCCTGAAAGTATGTGTATGCCTCTATTGTTGTGTCTGTTTGATGGCAATAGGACAAATAGAATGAAAGCACGGCAGCATGCGATGCAGTTCTCGTGTAGGAAAATCAAAAGTCTCGTTGTTTATTACTGGACTGCATGAATAAGACTGATGTCAACTCGTGGTCATAAACTACATTAGATTATTACATCCGCGACACACCTTAAACACATGACTGCATAAACAGATGGATGTTTTAGATTATCCCTTCAGTGGTTGTGAAGTTACTACTTTTCTTACATCCGGGAGTACGTGCATTTATAACTAAATATGGGCAAATGGGCCTTCTTGAACTCACTAAGTTCATACTTTCGTTTTGTCAACAAGTGAACTGGAATTCAAAGTTTAATCAAAAGGTGGGACAGAGAAGGGATATAAAGAACCTCTCAGACACTTATGGAGAATATAGGTCATATTTATTTTGTCGAGTCTGTAAGTCACCAACACTGTAACACGCAGCTCAAATACTATTCTACTCCCCCTTACGTGTCTGCGCTTGTGTGCATGTAAAGTTTTGTTTTGTTGGAGTACATATTCAATTTTGCGACGGTCGATATTTATGAGTCTTTTTAATTAAAGACTGAAGGTCGAGATTAGAAATGTTAATAGAGCTGGCGTATATAATATTACATGCCAGCATTATTTTACACAATTGCTAGGGACACCTTTTAATGCTGTTTGATAATTCAAGTTTACCTTAGGCTTTTTCTTCATTAAATTAGGAAAAACATATATTAGACTTAATAAAAATGCTAAAATTCATGGTTTTATTTTCCTTTTAAGAACATTAGTCTGCTACATGCTTTGAGAGACATGTATTGATGACTAATATTTTACTAAAGCCAGTGTGATGTTGCTCTTTTTTCTTCCGCTGGTGGGCGAACCAAATTCATGTTCGATTAGCCATTTTTTAAAATGAAAATTTATACTCGAAGACACAGGTGGTTGGTGTGGCAATACCCATTCTTAGGAAATATTTGTTGAAACGTCACAAGATATTTCAGTAGTTATACTTCAAAATGCAATAGGCGTCCATAATACTACATTCAGATATGCATACCTTTTACACATTGTTTTATAATGTACGTGTTGGTTGCCCTTGTTCAGGTCAACTAACATGGTTGTTGGTCTTATGTTAAGTTAGATAATTATTTTAGGAAGATTTTTTAATATTAATCAATGTAAACTCGCATCTCAGTCATCTGACAATAAGGGATTAAATAATTCGTCGACTTTACGAAGTTTCAAATCACACTTTGTTTCCCGACTACAAAGAGATGAAATTTCGCCTGCTTACCGGAAACATGCATAGGAACTGGAAGCATGATCAAAACTATATAAATGCAAGAGAAGGTTCATCTGTTATTTTAAAACGGATTTGTACTTCAGACAAAGGGGGTAATATATTTACCTGTAATAGATTTGTACACGCTACTTCCAAGTCTAAATTACAAAGGAAACCGAAGAGAGAAGAATATATGCAGAGAAGACAGCACCAGCAGTATATACCAGTAGAGTATCATTTACACTGCCTGCAATCATCGGGATCAACGTTCAGTTTGTCCATGAGAATGATTAATCTAGTCGAGTGTCTTTCTTGTGGGTGCGGGTGGAGGGTAGAGACTTTTATTTTTTAATGAATTGTTGGGAGGGGAAAGCAGTCTAAAATATTTGTCTTTTACATTTAAAAGATGGCAACCGGTGTTCCATTCTCTGATGTCCGTAAAGAAACTGTTTACGATTGTAGTTAGGCATTAGAGTGCTCATTTGTATGAACTAATTCATGTCAGAAACGAGGCACTAGGTGTCCGAGTAAAGAGCTTGCCTTTACCGATCACTTCCATATCACCTCTGTCTGATCAGCTTATGTGGCTATGTGAGAAGGCCTACATGTAGTGTTTTGTAGGTCCGTGATTCTTCTCAGAGCTTTGCCGGTTTCTTCCTCCAAAAGTTATACTGGCTACCATATGTAGACTATCACACTGTAAAAGATTGTTGTATGAACAACAATTCATAAAAATTAATAATTCTTTATTTCTCCTCTTTACAAGAACAAAATTATGTAACTATAATATATCATGAACATACATATGGCAGGTTACAAAGTCGTCAGTATAGCTGAAGTGATTTCATAAATAGACTTTGTACCTTTCAAAATAAGAAAACTTAATTTCGACAATGGTAATCAGTTTCATCAATCCGATGGCTCAATACTGTGTCTTTTAATGATACATAATCCCCGTCTTTTACTAATGATACTAAATCCCTGTCTTTCGGAAATCGTACCTTAATTTACGAGCTAATTACAAAAACTAAGTTTTAAAATATGAAAATTCTATATGAAAATCAAAATGCTCTTAGGTAGTCATATTTAATGAGAACTTAAAGGAATCTTTTAATGCCGTATTTGACAGGCATTTATGTACACTAAAGCACACATACTTATGTACATACAAAGGATTTATCCAGATGAAAATAAACTACAGTATTAGGCTCTTTTTTTTTTAAATTGTTGGATGCACATCTTAACATCTTGGATGATGATAAAGAGATTTACTAAAGCACACAACTTCAGTCATATTGTGAAGAAAAAAAAGAATCACCAATATTTATGCAATTGGATTTATAATGTGTGCTGGTAACGGGGAATTTTCTCTTATAAAACGTCCTGATCTTACGCAAAATAATGTATAATATTTCGATTGGGTATTTTGATTTGACTTATAATTTTAGCCGATGTGTTAAAGCAAAATCCAGCCAAATTGATATGATATGAATCCGCCATAGTGTCTTAAGAATTAGACCGTTGGTCTCAATTCAATTTCTCCCTTTTGAGTCAGAATATTTGTGGAATGAATTATTATGACCAAATAGCATTAGGGATATCTGATAACAATTCGTGGTCCTCCGGGTTGGGGGTTGGGCTCGGTTCCAAGAACTCAACCCCATAACATCAATGCCGTTACCGAAACTGCAACAAAATCAACCTCCTCCAACAAGAAGAAGAAGAAGTCAAGTAAGGAACTTTAGCCAACTGTTATGTATCATGACAGTTTCTGATGAAAACCAATCCTGGAGAGTCATAGGCTCGACAAGGAGTTTTTATAACCCAAAACTATGGTTTGCCTTGGTGTATGGAATGCTCGCGAAATGTTTGAAACATCAAAAACGGCGCATGTCATCATTGAGATGAACAGGTACAAACTGGATATTCTTGGTGTCAGTAAAGCAAGATGGACAGGTCCTGGATGATAGATGACCATTCTTTAGTCGGGAAACGATTACGACCATTCAAGTGGTGTTTCCCTTACCAGCAGTAAAACTAGTACATAAACACTCCTAGAATGGGAGCCAATCAGCGACAGACTTATCAGAGCGATATTTGATTTCCAGTTCTCACCATCTTGCATTGCTATGCCCCAACAAATGAGGTTGAGGAGGAAGATAAGAATGACTTGTATAAACAACTACAACAAACAGCTTCCAAAGTTCCATGACATGGCATGCTCTTGTTAATGGGAGATATGAATGTCACGGTAGGAACAAACAAAACAAATAATAAGGCGGTGATTGGGCAAAATGTCTGTGGAGTAACCAACGACAATAGTAAAATATTTGCGGACGTCTGTCTCAACAAAGCGTAATAGACGGTACAAAGACACCTGCAAACTAACTTGCAAATCCAATGATGGATACACTGCCAAAATTTTGAACATATTGTCATTAAATAAAAGCCAAGTGGATCTCTCCAAGATGTCAAAGTCTATCGTGGGGCGAATGTCATTAGTGATCATTATTTTCTGATAACCAGATAAATCTGAAACCATACATCAACAACAAAAAGTGTTTGACATCAGCAAGCTTTGCTCTTCAAAGATAAAGAGATATGTTTCATCGAACTTAGAAATCTTTTAAATACATTAGCCAGCGAAGACGGAGAAGACGACAATACAGTTGAAAGTACATGTACTAATGTAACTAAATACAATTAATCAGCAAAGAAAATCGTTGGTTATCGAAAGAAAAAGGAAAAGAGATGGTTAGCATCAGATACTTCGAAAAACAACAGATCAAAGGAGAAAGTCCAAAGACAAACTGCTGAGTGCTAAATCACACAGGTTGATTGAACGATCACATAAAATTATAAACTGAAGAATAAAGATTATAAACTAAAGAATAAAGAAGTGAAATGGAATGCCTGAATTATAAAATAACTTTTGTTGAGGAAGTGCTTATGAGACAGAACGATCAGAAAAAAGAGTGAACTGAGCATGGAACACAAGATTACAAAAAAACACTGTGGACAAGAATCTAACCACTCCATGCCAGTTAAAGA
Source organism: Potamilus streckersoni (assembly GCA_016746295.1). NCBI lineage: Eukaryota > Metazoa > Mollusca > Bivalvia > Unionida > Unionidae > Potamilus > Potamilus streckersoni. The sequence goes on along the minus strand of JAEAOA010000606.1, from coordinate 218,904 downwards.
TAACCGAAGAAGAGTGATAACAACGCAAAGGAACAGGCTCTGATATGGGTCCAGAACTTCCATAAAAGACTAAACCAGCCAGAGCTTGGTGAACTAGCAGACCCGCCACCATCCGGTGATAATAATGATAGCCAGCCCACCTACTCAAGCAGATGTCACAGCAGCTATCAAAACCATGAAGAGCGGCAAGACGCCTATAATTTATTCCATACAAGCTGAATTGATGAAAGCTGATATAAACACAGCTACAAATGTGCTTACTGACCTCTTTAGAAAGATTTGGGAAAATAATATCACTCCACAGGACTGGTGTAGAGGCCTCATTGTTAAGCTACCAAAAAATGAATTCAGCAAGTGAGACAACAGACGAGGTATAATTCTCCTATCCATCTCCAGTAAGGTCTTATTCAGAATTCTTCTCCGAAAGATTAACGCAAGCATGGATGACAAGCGCAGATAAGAACAGGCAGTTCCTCAAAGGAAGAGGACGCATTCATAAATCAGATATTTGCTTTACGGAACATCACTGCAGAGTGTTTAGAGTGCAATATCCCCATTACATCAACTTCATTCACTTTGTGAGCCAATTTAAAAACACACAAGATAGATAAACTTATTGGGAAGTTTTACGACCACTTCGAATGCAGCATTATCCTTAACAACACTCTTACCAAATAGTTCAAAGTAAAGTCGGGTGTTAGGCTAGGTTGCATCCTTTCTACCATTATGTTCATCATCACATCACCACTGACTGGATAATGCTTCAAACAAAATCTGACCATGCCAGAGGGATCCAGTGGGTACTCTTCTCACACCTTAAAAACCTAGACTTTGCTGAAGATATGACTGTCATTTCATCTAGACACTCTCATCTTCAAGTGAAATGGGACAGACTCAGCAAGTATGCTAAACATACTGGTTTGCATGTCATTACAAAGAAAACTCAAACGATGTGCATTAACGCCATAGCTACTCCTCCAATTACCATTGAACGGAGAGGCACTTGAATTTGAAGAGGACTTCATCTATCTGCGTAGCCTAATTAGCAACGACAACAGTTCTAAAAAGGCCGTCAACGTCAGGCTACAAATATCCGGAAGTATTTTCATCAGAATCCAACCTATATGGAAATCAAAGCAGCATAGCCTCAAAACAAAGATCAGATTTTATAACAGTAACATAAAATCGGTACTGTTGTACGGCTCCGAATATCAGGAAATAGAGAAAGCAGACATAATCAGAGTAAATTTATTTCACATTTTCACATATCTAACAACATTAATTGGCCAAACAAGATATACTTTGTGAACCCATATAAAAAGACGGGATATAACAACATTTCCCTGGAGAATAAGATGCACAGAATCAAGTTGCTCGAGCACGTAATGATGATGCCCCAAGAGAGGATATCCAAAGCAGCCCACAGATGGACTCCAGCTGGTGATAGCAAAAATGTGGACGGCCAAAGAATCTGGCGGAGGATAATGATGACTGAGCTGGAGGAAATGGAACTTTCCTGGGGGTGAGACACAAGCCATTGCTCAAGACCATCCAAGATGGCAGAAGATAGTTACAGTTTTATGTCCCAGGAGGTACGAAGAGGACTGATTAACTATGTCTGATAACAAAGTTCGTTTACTTAAAGCCCGAATACCGCCGTTTATCATAAATTTTCACAATTTTTCGAATTAACTAAAATTGGATAGATGGAAATTATTTGATTAAAAAAACTGTCAGACATAAAACGTTCTTTAAAATAGTCACGATAAAATTGTTTAAACGAAGTTCAAATATTCGGTTTAGAATCAAAAGGTGTTATGCCTTAAATTCATTCAACGAATTTGCTTGTAATTATATCTTTTCTTTCTGAGTGCTGCAAAGGTGATGAAATACATTTGATAAATTCCGTTAACTAATCTAAGAACAATAACATTCGTACTTGGACGATTATAAAGATTCGAGATAGAACGAAGAGAAGCGGACACTCCTCTTTTATAGCGGATCTGAGAAGAAAAAGCGTGCAATAGGTAAAAATAAGACTGTTGAAAATTGGCCCGGGGCTTAGGAAAATAAATTAAAGGATGATTTGGGGTTTTGGGCTGAAGACAATCCGACATATATTGGTGTTAGTTAATGTTTACTAAGCTGACGTTGTCGAATCAGATCGACATCGGATTAATTTGAACACGTGGAATATGAAGTGTATCTCAGCTCGAAGGAGAAATTACATGGTTCATAATACAATGGAACGTCGATATTGTCTGGTTTTGATGAAACTCAATGATGTTTAAGGCCACTATCTTTCTAGATCCAGTATTATTCACATGATTTGGCATATATGACTTTTACCCCTGTAGTAGCAGCATTAAGGCTTTAAACCAATCTGTCTTGAAAGTGCATGTATGTCTTTAACGTTTTGTCACCTGACTGGAAAAAGACCAGAGTTCATGGTAATAAACAACATGGTTGATTACTACTATACGCCATGAATTCAAGCTTGTTGTTATCTCGTGACCTTGAAACTTAATTAGAATATATTACATCGACGGAATACCATACTCACACGACAATAAAGACAGAGGCTTAGGATGTTATTGGTGTAAGTTTACTATACCGTATATAATCGCTTTTAAATGGAGCCGAACTGCAAACTGCACAGATCCCGATCCCGCATAATGCGCTGGCAGAGCTGGGTTGCTGAGGTTGTTAGTGCTTTATGAACGGACAGATCATGGTCTATGCTTTTTTGACAGTGAATTCTACTAAGCCATCCAACTTCAAACTGCAGACTAATTGTGTAAATTATCACGAACCAGCAGCTTAATACGCATCGTCTGAACTAAGATAATATATACCAGACCTGCATTTTTTTAATTAAAGGTAGTCGTAACCCCGCTGCGATTAATCTGTATAAACCGTATATATAGGTGAAACGACTACATGAAATCGTGCATACAAGTACGGTTACATGATACGAGGATTTAAATATAATTTGCGCACAAATTCGTCTCCGTGAAGCGACGATTACAATGTTCAGTTAAATTTAGGAATATAAATGTTTTTGCTGCTAGAAAACAAAAGGAGGAAACGTATTAACGGTATCGAATGATCTTTCATTGGCAATGCCTTGAAATACGATTGCTTTCCATCAAAACACCTTCAGAGATCACTCACCGCCATTTACATATCGTTGTAAAATGTACGTGTTGATTAGTCTTGTTCGTGTCACCTAACTGGACTCTGAATTGGTATGGTTTCTTATATAATTATTTTACGATGAATTTAATGCATAAAAGAATGATTAGGCCTAATATATAAGCCAGTATAAACTACTCAAGAATCACCAGTCTGTGTGTTACAGAAGGCATTAACAACAGTTAAAAGTGATGTTTGTATGGAATGTTTCGCTGAAAATTAGATTGTCGCTAAAGTAATTAGCTATTTCCAAACATGAAAATATTAGCATCAAGGTCTGTTTTACATTGGTAGCCAAAGCCTAAACAAACTTCAGTAAAGTTACTTTTATCTATAGTTGATCGCACCGACTTGTAGGAGGGCATAACCATCATTTAATGACCACGTGAATCCATCGGGAAGTGGTTATCTCCTGTTCGCCTAAAGATATTAAGTGTTGAAGAGAAAAACGTGGAAAAGGTCGCATTAAGTTACATGGTGAGATTATTTACATTTTATAAGCATCGGAGCAACTCCGAGCAACATCTTCTGTGTTCTGAAAGTATATCGGTACCAATTGCGCAAGTCCAGGTGGGTGGAGCTTAATGTGCAGGGAACATTGCATTCAGAATTAAACACAACACTAGCTGTGATTGGTGCATTTTGTAAGAGCTGTACTTTCTTTTAGGTTAAAAAGTTGAGCCTCTTGGCAGCATGTGAGATTATTTTAATTCGTTTCTAGATCCTATTTTATATTTTTAAGAAGTTATTTGAAAATGTAGTTCACATGACTGAAAATGTGTCTGTTGTGGCTAGATAAATCATACCCCTGTATAGTTCCAGCAGAGTTATCTCTCTTAAATGCTATGGAGTACCTGGTTCTGTCACTGTCAAATTGACTATCTAACACTGCTCTCTAGAAAAATGTGTGACATGCATGCACAATTAGGATAGAAAATACATTTATTTCCCCAAATATTAGCATTAAGATCTATAGAAAAACAATTGGTACCGTGATACATGAAAGAGCTTTGTGTAAGTAAGCAGTATTTACCGGATGTTTATCATGCCGATTATGTCTTATTTTTTTTCTTGTTTTTAACAATAGTAGAGTCTACTAAAATAGTACTTACATAGTTTACTTTGATAATACAAAAGAGTTATATGATAATGTATAGTCGAAAACATTAAGTCAACAGATCGTTCCGACATGTCAACCAGCCATTTCGTTCGTTGGTATAAATTATATTCGTTTACTATTTATGTGCGACTCCTTTAGTTATGCAATTTTTTGCTCACTATTTAATAGTCTGGTCCCCTGCTTAGTATGCTCCCTGTGATGCACTCCGCTATACTAAGTCAGGCGAACGCCGACGCCATATTGTCACGTGATCACAACAAATGACCTGGTATGGAGAGATCCCGTTAATCTTACCCTGGCAGATTTATTCCTTTAATATTATGTTTATTATGGACACAATGCGAACTTTACTTATACTTTCTATTTGAACTATAGCAGTTGTTATCTTATGTTCAAGTTTAACCAGCAAATCGGCGACTTATGTATTTTTACAAATTTTTCTACAATTAAGCGAAGACGAAGTATAGAGATGAACACAACATTATTTTGTAAATTTTTCACTTTTCCCAAAAAGTCATCTCAAAACTTCCTTTTCCAATCGATTCCTTGATAAATTTTACGTCGAAATTGATATGAGGTTGTGCACAGAAGCTTTAATTTTGCCTAAGATTAAGACGAAAATAACTTCCCCATTTTACATGGGGTGGGGTAACGATTGTTTTACAAATGTTGCCTATTTTACACTATGTCATCTAAAATAGTCCAGTTGCAATGAATTCCTTGATCAATTTTAAATAAATACGTATATATCTTTTTTCCATGACAGCCTAAATTTTATCAGATATTTGGATTGATATAAGAACCCTCTTCTAAGGGGCGATAATGACGATATTTTGTCAAATACTGCATATTTCGACTGCATCATGTACGATATTCCATTTGCTATCAATTACTTGATAATTATTACGTCGGATTTGGTATAAGGTGATAGATGACATCCTTAACAGGCCAAAGGTTAATGCCAAATCACTTATATGAAAGGAGGGGGCAGGAGGTAAATAATGCCAAAAACTGAATGGTTTAGACAGCATTATCTCAATGTTCCATTTTAAATCAATTGTTTGATCAATTTTCCATTGATACTAATGTATCGTTTAACATGACAACCCACATTTTGCAAAAGATTAAGACAAAAATGCCAATTGTTAATTTGGTTGACAATTTGGCTAACATTGGACATTTCTTACTGCCACCTAATCAGTTCCATTTTTAAATTGATTTCTTGAAAGAAAGTGGCATTGCATCCCCCACAACCAGGAGTGGGATGAAGGAGACTTAAATACTATTAGACAAACTTAATTGAGAGTGGGCCCTATCAATAAGTCTTTGGGAGAGTAGGAGCAAAATTTCTTGCTACAACACTTAACACTGATATTGATTCTTTACTATAAATATATTCTATTCATTAGGCAAGGCACATTAACAGCCTCCACAGAACAAAAATTTGATGTGCTGCTGTGTTGCAAGATTTCCAAAAGAAACCATTAATTACATTCAGTTTTCATTCACATGCTTCACTTGTTAAGAATTTCTTCAAAATTCACTCACTATATCATCAAAACTGAAAGACAATGTCAGAACATTTAATTTTAAGAACTGTACTGCAGTTTTAATGTTCACATCACTAATTTGATTTGCTTCCATAATGAATGCTGTTTTCAATATTTAGTTAACAAAATTCCAAAACTTAGTATAAACTTAATATGTCAGTATCAATGTAATGTTGAGAGATGCATTATTAAGGCTAACATGTAGACATGTTGAGACAAATATTTCATATTTATTTTGTAATTTTCATCATTACTGAAATATGACATGAATTTGAACAGCATTTTCATTTCTTATACTGTCACAATCATTCATCCAAATATGTCATAACAGTGATTTCTCAATTTAACTAAATGCGTTACTAGACTGAAATATAAAAACAAATAAAACACACTTACATGTACATTAAAGAAATCATTGAGCTTTGTATGATTAAATATGGACAGCAGTAACTATGAGTTACTTTGATTTAAATAAAAATGTATTAAAATTTGACTCTTGAATTTGTGACTGTCTTAGTTTCTCTTTGTCATCTGTCATTGTCATGTTCTGAATACATATAATTACATGCAAATGTGATACTTATCAATTTACGCCTATGTGTACACATATAAAAGGAAAAAACTACAAATGTCACAACATCTCTGGGATCATCCATTAATTATGACAACAAAATTGGGGGGGGGATTGAAGAAGTTTGACAATTGTTGACTTGGGGAAGGGGGTGTACAAGATAAATTGATCTAAACAATGTTTGGGGTTTTTTTTTACAATAAATTTAATAAATTAAAGAAAATAGAAAATTAGTCTGTGTGTTGGTATGACACACACTCGCTCAACCATCAACAGCCCACCAGTTTAATCCTAAGCTGGTCAAGCTCTTACCAAGGAGATCAATAGTCTTGCATCATCATATTTTGTTTTTATTCCTTGTAGATTGTAGACTAGTCAGATTAACCACATATGGTATTAATCTGAAGATTGATACCATTGTGGTTATTCATCTGACAAGACTTTTAAGGGAAGCTGTTACTAAATTCAAAGACTGCACTGAACCATATATATCTAAATAGTATAGCTATCCAAGGACTTATATTAAATAGCATATTTGTTATATGTATAGCAAGTCCATGAACTATCCCTCTAAAGATGGATAACTGAACCTAGGAATCATGAGAGCTTGACTATTACACAATCTTCTTTAACATAATAATATATAATCTCAAATGAGTTCATTAGTAGGAAATAAGTTATATAACATTATGTTAACTGATTCAAACAAGTTCAAGATCTGGTATAAATTATACTAGTGTTATGATGAACTTCAGCTTAAACACAGTCTACATATACTTTGTACGGTATTAGTACTGAAACACATGCCAGCATATTATGATGCATATAGTTGTCATGATAATTATTTAATATACATTAAAAGAATATGACTCAAACTTGGTTAAACATCAAAAGATTTCAACTAAATTGGATGACACAAAACACTTTGTATGGTCTTGAATATCCTCTATCATTCAGATAGTTATGGTATCTTTCAACACATATATGCACACAAACACACAGTAAGAACAACCTCTAAAACAAACTTTTTTCAAAATAAATTGTAGTTTTTATTGACATAAAAATCTCAATATTTTAATGCCATGGTGTTTGTAAAAAATATTTCAGAAGACAGACTGTATGAATGTTAAATGGCTTCATACTAAGATTGCTTTGCTGACTGAAAAAATTAATTTAATCATATGTAGTACACTTATTGATATATAGGAACCTTAATAAACTAGATTGTTTGTCAGTGTTACATTATCAAAACTTTCTCATTTTCGTCCTATCTGCAGACAGCTTACTTAGATCAGATATGTAATCTCAAACAAGCTGTTCTAAAATATGACCAGACAATTCTTGCTTGACAAATAGATGATTTGTACAACTTGAGAACATCCAAAGACTTAGTTGTTGTGTTACCCACAGAATATAAAAAAACTTTGATTTTTAAACTGATTCCTTTCTACCTTCAGTACAAAGTCTTTGTACTGGAACCTCTCAATGTCATTCTTAGTTGCTTTGCTCTACACTTGATGGGCAAGTGACACATGTCACTTAACATTCTCAAGATCACAGTACCTTATGCATGGGTGAATTATCACATATAGTTTATCACCCAGAAGTTCTTGAATGTCTACTTGAGGCTGAATGAGCAAAGCAACAAGTATGCTTGTTTATTGATGAGGCCCACTACATTCCACAGTGGCAGGATGAATTTAGACCTGCATACAAGGAGATTAAAAATATTTGGATTCTTTCTTTTTCCAGTTTGTACAATATGTGCTATCACAGCAATTATTAATAAAGGCAGCATCAAATCTATCAACAGAGTTGAAACTTTAAAGTTGCAGCATAATTATTTGTACATCTCTTTCAAGTAAAAACATCAGTTTGCTGTAAGAAGACAAACTTCATATTCAAGTGACACAAAACCAACCAACTTCACCTTATAACTGTTTTCAAATCAGTTTGAGGACCTTATTAGAACAACGGAGAATGGATCATGCTTTCTTGTCACAATAGTCTACAAAAGATTTGTATGGTGTAGCAAAACTATTGAGCAAGCTAAGCTTCTTCAAGGTGACCAACTGTACAATTGAGAAGAAAAAAAAAGAATTGTGCATTGTTTTACAATACCACTCTCCACATTATTACAAAATAAATGAATATATTCTGTACTGTTTTTCAATTAATATCAATCACATAAAATCATTTTTGTGACAATTGCACTTGGAATGGGGGCAGACCTTAGAAAGGTGCATAGAGTGATTCATGCTGGATCCCCATCTTCAGGGAAAGGTATACTCAGGTATACCATAAAACTAGTCTTTGTTTAATGTATCTAAGTCTATATATATATATATATATATATATATATATATATATATATATATATATATATATATATATATATATATATATACAATTTGATACCTGCATATTTCTACTGCCTCCAATAAAATAGATGGAGTCTGCTGGTTCTTTAAGAAATGGTCTGTGCACAAAACAGTGATAGAAAAAGAACTTCTTCCTTGTGTTCTCAATCAATTTACGAGTTCAGTTAGTTAATTGTAGGAGTATCGGAAGAAATGCAATATTTAATTCAAATACATATATGTATAAACATTTCTCTTCTCATCAATTCTGCTGAAAATTCTACTGACATATTTTCCTTATTAATTTTAATATGGAAAATGAAGCAGGAAAATTCATTGTTATAGTGACTTCCACCATATCTTGAACTTGTCTTTAGGATATGAGAAACTATGTGCCTTTCAAGTATGAATCCAATACTAGGTTTTCATTCTCACTTCCTATCAGAGAATCAATTCAGTGTATTTTCAAATGTCACAATAATTATTATTGATTCTGTAACCATTTTCTATTGTGGAAAAAATATACATATAATAAAGATATTATTAAAAGAATCTTTTTTATGATAGATGCTTCACATATCTTGTTCTATTGTCACTCATTAAACATACAATATTAAATTTAAGTTTACTTAACAAAAGGATATTTAACTCATGAAGATTTTATCATAATCTTATATATAGTTTAATTTCATGCTTGATTTTTTTTATATAAAAACACAGAAGACCAGATTAATTTTACAAGATTTTACCAAACATTTTGGATGAATCAGTAAAAATGACATTTTTCAGTCCATTACTATCTCAATCCAAGCCTCCTGCAAACCCTCATAAATAAAGACTAGTGTTTTGGTTTTAATTAAGTGTTAGCTAGACATGAACAGATGGATCCTTAACCCACCCCATTCACCCACCTGTGCCATTCTAGATTATACCCCTCTGACTCTATCCTCAATTCTTAAACAACTCCTTTAAACTGTGTTGTTTAAAATTGACTCTTCCTATGTCTAATGTTTATATAATCCAACAAAGTTATCAAAGATGTTTTATCTTTATTGCCAAAAAATGTGATATCCAATCCAAAACTGAATAAGATACATTAAATCCTTTTATTGCAAAAACATATTTTTATATACAAAGTGCCCATGAATCATTTGACAAAAATACTACTCTCTTTGAGGAACTCCTAGCTAAATCATGATTAATCTTTGGCAAAGTCTGTGATTTTACTTATATATATATTATTATTATTAATATTATTATATATATATATATATATATATATATATATATATATATATATATATATATATATATATTAATATCAATGTAAAAATGATCAAAGAGTTTATTGCAAATGGAACATTGAGATAATGCTGTCTACACCATTCAATTTTTGGCAACATTTACCTCCTGCCCCCTCCTTTCATGAAAGTGATTTGGCATTAACATTTGGCCTATTAAGGATGTCATCTGTCACCTTATACCAAAGCCGACGTAATAATTATCAAGTAATCAATAGCAAATGGAATATCGTACATGATGCAGTCGAAATGTGCAGTATTTGACAAAATATCGTCATTATCGCCCCTTAGAAGAGGGTTCTTATATCCATCCAAATATTTGATAAAATTTAGGATGTCATGGAAAAAGATATATACATATTTAAAATTGATCAAGGAATTTATTGCAACTGGACTATTTTAGATGACATAGTGTAAAATAGGCAATATTTGCAAAACAATTGTTACCCCCACCCCTGGTAAAATGGGGAAGTTATTTTCGTCTTAATGTTGGGCAAAATTAAAGCTGTCGTGCACAGCCTCATATCAATTTCGACGTAAAATTTATCGAGGAATCGATTAGAAAAGGAATTTTTGAGATGACGTTGTGGGAAAAGTGCAAAATTTACAAAATAATGTTGGTGTCATTTCTATACTTCGTCTTCGCTTAATTGTAGAAAAATTTGTAAAAATACATAAGTCGCCGATTTGCTGGTTAAACTTGAACATAAGATAACAACTGCTATAGTTCAAATAGAAAGTATAAGTAAAGTTCGAATTGTGTCCCTAATAAACATAATATTAAAGGAATAAATCTGCCAGGGTAAGATTAACGGGATCTCTCCATACCAGGCCACATGTTGTGATCACGTGACAATATGGCGTCGGCGTTCGCCTGACTTAGTATAGTGGAGTGCATCTCAGGGAGCATACTAAGCAGGGGACCAGACTAACTATTTAACTGGGTGTTAGAGATTAGAATGTCTCCGCAATGAAAGCCGATGGTTACTTAGTCTGCTGTTAGTTTGTCTGCTGCATCCTTTCTGCCTGCCTCATCTTGGCTTTCGGGTCGTCTGTTCCATTCCTCCTGCTCACCAGTTGTAATTTTGACATCTATTTGACAAGGTTACACGCAGCTGAATATTTTGAGGGGGTTTCCTCTATTCTAGCGCCAAAAATTTGTGAGTCACAAATAGGATTTGAAATGTTTTTGAGCTATGAATTTTCCTACTAATTAGTTTATGCTTTTCGTGTACTTGGCGTACGTGTTTGTTTTCCAAACTGGTGTGCCAAAGAGGCTGTCAGAGAGCAGCCGATTGATTTGTGTGATCCTAGATGGAGTAATACGACGCAGTTAATTCAGCTGCTTGCTAATCTGGGTCAGGACAACACGGTTTTATTCAGAAGAGGGCTTTCGTTTGAACGGTTGAAGACCTTATGTATAAAGACGAGAGAATTGTTTATATTTGTAGTGCTATATATGTATGCTGTTTGTTTTGGGTATTATGCTATACCTAGATTTGTCTGTTGGGGTGTTATTATAGTCTTGTACTCTCTCTCTCTCTCTCTCTCTCTCTCTCTCTCTCTCTCTCTCTCTCTCTCTCTCTCTCTCTCTCTCTCTCTCTCTCTCTCTCTCTCTCTCTCTGTGTTAACTTTCTTTTATTTGTTATACTCATAAGTAAGATTTGGGGTTTTTTTTTCTCCTTTTGGTTTCCCTTCTGGCTGCGTCTTTCTTTTTAACAGCTCCTGTGTCATTCCTCTCCTCCCATTCTTAGTTTTACTTTTTACTGATGTTGGTGGTTGTCTCTTACACTGGTTTACCTTTTGCATTGCGTCGTCTATTTCATCTCTTCTTTTGTTCTTTCAACTTCTTTCGCCTTGTTTTTTCTTTTCTTTACGTCCTCTGTTTTTGTTGTCTTTCCTTATGTTTCTGATTTAGCTTTCTACCGAGCCCTTTGGGTATGAACTCCTTGCCCTGGTTCAGGTTTCCTTTTATTTATCCTTTAATTTTTCATTGTAGAGTGCTTGTTTTGTTTTCTCTTTTTATACCCAACGACTCATCACATTTTGTCCTTTTATATTATTATTATTATTATTATTATTATTATTATTATTATTATTATTATTATTATTATTATTATTATTATTATTTTCAGGACCCCTAAATGTCACTGCGTATTGTTTTTCCCTGGGTCGTCTCTTCTATTTAGCGAACATTCCTTAAGCCGAATAGTTCTCATGTTTTTATGGATTGTTTTCTTTCTCACTTTTACTTACGTAAGTTGTCTCCTATGTTAATTTTTCAGTTTTGTGAAACGTCATAGCGAATAATACGACTTGAGTGGTCAGGCTTTTCGTGCTTTTGACTTTGACTAGCCTTTTTTAATGTATCTAATCGTGACTCATTTAGTGTTTCAGTATTTGCTATTTGCTTAACTTAGCTATTTATGTCCTAGTGTTTCGGTCATTGGTAAAGTGTGTGTTTCCGTTTACTAATGTTATTTCGTTAAGAGCGTGATAGGATGTTTCTTTTTTGGAGAGGACGTTTCTTTAGACTGAGTAGGGGCTAGGCTTGACCTAAATCTTTCTACTGGGACTGATCACAGGAAGTAACCCATTTCTACCACGGGCTAAATAACGTCATGAAACTAATTTTACAAGTTAATTCCTTCCTCAGTGACTATGCTTTTCTACTCCTGCCATAGATGGGTGAGTTTCAATCCTTGCAGTTTTCTTGTATTTCATCAAATGTTTCTTTGTTTTGAATACCAGACGATAGTTACTCTCAATCGTTTGCTTTTGACCTCGAGGTACACAGGGTGTATGCTTCATGAATCAACCAACCTTCCGTAGAACACATGAATATCTTATTACCTATGGTCAACTAGAGTGCTTATCAACTTTGTTATTGTTGTAGTAGATTTGACGTCATTTGTCAGCGCATGATAGGGTATGCATGCTTGTCAGTATAAACTCGTAGATGAAGAAACCGGGTTAGCCCCTGTAAGAACCACTGTCAAGTTTTCTCATATACCCACATTGGTCAAGCCTGAGATTCAAACCTAAGCGGGCAGATGTGAGATGGCAGTGATCGGCAACGGCGAGCGCTTTAAACCATTCTGCCACCCCAGGCCACGCTATCGGTTTGAACCTTGTGTGAATAATTGCAATATATGTAACATGTGGAAAATGTTCCCACGATATAGATAAAACTATTGGAAATATGTAATATAGGATATTATGTGGGATATGTTCCCATGACCTAGGCTAAATTATTGGTGATGTGATGTGGGTATGATTTATAATGTAACTTTAACAATTTTTCAGTCATATCGCTACGATGTCTGCTGTGTGGCAGTGTATAGTGATGTCCCATCCAGTCACATTATCCTGACACCAGGCCGACCAGTCCTAACACTAACCTCTTAATGCTGAACGCCAAACGAGGCAGCTGTTAGTATCATTTTTTAAAGTCTTTGATATGACTCGGTCGGGGTTCGAACCAACGACCTCCGCATCCGAGTAGGATGCTTCAACCACTAGGCCACCGGAGGGGTTCTTATTAGGATCTAAATAGCATCCCTATTCCACGAGGGATGAATGTGACAATGTTTGGTCCAATTTTGTACATTCCAACTACATCATGTAATTTGTAAAGGATTCAATTTGCAATCAATTCTTTGATACTTTTTACATCAGAGTTGATTTATGGCGAAATATGACAGCTTTCGTTTGCCAAAGATTAAGACCAAAATATTATCTCTTCTACGAAGGGTGGCGGTTTGGGGTAGGGGCGTGGAGTGGAGAAAAGAGAATAGACTGAAGAAAGAAAACACTATAAAATGTAGGAAAGAAAAGAAAACGAAGTGTGGAGCAGAAGAGAATACGAAGCATGAGTAATATAAGTGTGTAAGTACATTAATAGGTACACATATGAATCTTATAAAACTGATTTCAGATACAACAATACAACCAAGAGATAATTCAAAATTGTAGATGCATCAACTGATTTTCATAAATATATCTAAAACGTTTTAAACAAAACACAGACAAAATGACTGTACTATACAACTAAACTAATAAATGTATGCCATCTAATTTCAGAATATCTAGTTTATTGTTTCTTTGGTTAATTCCATCACACAAATGTAGTATCGTTTTAAAATAATTTATACAACTGTAAAGAAAAAGGTTTTCTTTCATAGCATATATTATATATGTATTTTTTAAATATCAGACTGGTTACATTGCCTGCTTTTAAGAAACCGACAATTATTGTAAGTAAAAAGGTATGAAGGAAATTAGTGTTGTTTCTAATCCACTGGCTTAAATAATTTCAAACCTTCAGCAGTTGCACAGTCGCAAAATGGTGAATTAATGTTTCAGATGAATCCATTTTAATTGTTTCTAGAAGAGTGTTTTTTTCAAGAACTCTATGCAGTAATTTATACTGAAACCAAATTAAATCTGGAACTTTTGTAGTGTTGTATATTTAGGTAAAATGTTTTGTCGAATCCACTTGCATTGGTTGATTAAGGTGAGTTTTCAATTAAATTATTGCTTTTGTTTTCTAATATTTCTGTGGGTTTTTTTTTTTACCAAGATACAAAATATATTTATGCAACCTTTCTTAGTTTCAAGGAGAAGTAAAGTCTTGTTTTCAATCCAAAGTTTTCTCACAGTTTTTGGTTGTGATTTGATAGATAATCGATTCATATATGATTTCACGTAATTAAAGCGCTCCTGCATATTGTAGAAAGTTAGTGCCAACATTAAATTTAATTCACATTTTGCAATGAAAGGAACTTTCCATTACTCTGGGCCATATAGTCTACAAATATTCTACCTTTATCAAACCATTTTTGCTTAAAAAGAACCATAAAGACCCCCCGACCTTAATATTTTCATTATAAAATAAGGCTTCAGTAAGAAAATCTGAAAAAGTCATTTTTAATTTTTTTCGAGTATGTAAGAAACACAAACATCATCCAAAATATATTATCGACATCTTCTATATTTCTTTCTGTTAAATTGATACCAAACTTATAAACTCCTTAAAGAATTAAAACAGTGAAACATTAGTTTACTCGATATTGTACTTTTGGTATATACTCTTCTGACCCAGAATATTTTCAGAGGAGAGAAGCAAATGAAGTATAAATGAAAGAGGTTGCTGTCCGGCACTTGATGGTATAAAAGACAGAGACATTCAAGCAAAATGATAACACATATATTAGTTCTCGTCATCTTGGCAGGAACGTTTGAGGAGGGTTATTATTCGCAGGTATTACATTTAGAATCTTTATCATTCAATGATAAAATGATGTTCTCAATGTATTAAAACTATTCTTCTCTAAAGTGTATTATAGTGCAGAATAATATCAAAGAATTATAAGAACTCGAACATTTTCAAACCCCTTAATAATTTTAGCATTTAAATAAATTCAATTCGCCAGTTCAGTTATGATTCGACTGACATGTTTATGTCACAATCGCAAAATGGTGAATTAATGTTTCAGATAAATCCATTTTAATTTTTATGTCGGTCGGTTTATGTTTATGTTGTCACATGTCGAGATTTTATTCTTGGGACATTTAAAACATTTGAATATGTTAAATTGTATTTATTGTGTCTGAACTATATCAAACTCTCCAAACATTGGGGAACACACGTTTAAAAGAGTTTAGAGTAATTGAAATTGACCTACTAGTGCGCACATTCATGTATCGCATTTCCCCTCAGTAAGCGTTCATGGTAACTGCTTATATAGTCGTCGCATACAACTCTTGGAGGACGCTCTTGTATCTTCAAGTTTAATAATCTTCGTATCACTGCGGAAGGGATGGTCTGGTTTGAGATTGTATTATAGTGCAGACACTAAAATATTTTTCACGAAAGAGATGTTTATCTATAATGTGATTGAAAAATGAATGAATTGGACACCAAACTCGTGCGCATAAAATCCAACAATAGATTTAATAAATAATGCGCACTGAGTTATACAACTGATGTAAGGAACTGATATCGTTCCGAATTGGAACGGATCGTAAATTAACTTAAACGAGCATTAAACAAGAATTAATGGATGGAAATTCTAAACAAACATGATTGAGTTATGGATCTATCACCACGGATGATCAGTGTTAAAGAAATTAAACACAAAAGTGAACAATGTTTAATCTACCGCTAAGGGTATCAAAGTGTATAGATTAACACAACTATTAATATGTTATAATTATATCACCATGGTTGACGAAAGAATGGAATTTGTACAAATACGAATATCTAAAGGACAAGTAGAATATATACAATTATATATGTTTTTTCACTTAATTAGTGGTAAAAGTACAGTGATTTGATTTTCACTCAAATAGTGAAACTGATTACTATAACAACGGAAAACAACTCGCGGTGTCCTGTTGACGACCACATAATGTTTTCGGTTCCACCGTTCTATCGGATGGTCAAGGAGCCACCACGCATGGCGCCAACATCCAAATCTGCCAATCGATTCCTCGTGAACCTCCTTATTTGCAAGCTATATGATATCATAGGAAGTGAACTATATCAATATTATGTTGTCTTAATAGTACATGAATAGGCATTTACATTAAAAGTAATCTTGTTACATGTTTTGGTATTTTCTAGGGTGCCAGGCTATATATCTTTGTCAAGAATACTAATGTCAGGAGACTCCCAGCAAGGTGATAGAGCACGGTGTCGTGAAATACAGCTATGACACACTTAAAATAAACCCTCGCATTGCAGGCTTCCATACCTAACATATTTGGCTCAGATGATTCCTCCTATAACTTTCCCATGAAGATCACTAGCAGACTATTTTCTACTCATTATAGACCGCTCCGGTGGTTAATGATAAGAGCGTCCGCCTCAGATGCGGGAGGTTATGAATTCGATCCCCTGTCGAGTCATACCAAAGACTTACAAAAATGTTACTAACAGCTACCTCGCTTGGCGCTCAGCATTAAGAGGTTAGTGTTAGGACTGGTTGGCCTGGTGTCAGGATAATGTGACTGGTTGGGGACATCATGTTACATGTCTGCGGCATGATGCCCAGTGCTAGACATCACTATAAACTGTCACACTGCAGACATTGTAGTGTGGCAGCTGAAAAATTGTTAAAGCTGCGTTAAAAATCACATCACATCACATCAACTCATTATATCTGGATGGTAGACAGTCTGGCAGTGTCGCCTGTAGGGAAGATATTTTACAGCCATTTATTCAGGGCATACACAAGATAAGTTAGCACATAAATTAAAACGGACACCAGGAAAGTTTTATTTGCATTATTTATATGCATGTATATTTTTAAATAATTTATTGAATCATTGTTTGTTCTATTTCAACAGACAACGTAAAATATGTAGCTTAAATGTCAACATTTTAACACAAACAATCCACTAACAGCGTAAAATATGTAATTTAAATGTCAACATTTTTCCACAGACAATCCACAAACAGCGTAAAATATGTAATTTAAATGTCAACATTTTTCCACAGACAACATAAAATTTGTAGTTTAAATGTCAACATTTTTCCACAGACAACGTAAAATATGCAGTTTATAATGTCAACATTGTACCAAACTGTAGTTTAAATGTCAACGCTTTCCACAGACAACGTAAATTATGTAGCTTAAATATCAACATTTTTCCACAGACAACGTAAAATATGTAGTTTAAATGTCAACATTTTTCCACAGACAACGTAAAATATGCAGTTTATAATGTCAACATTGTACCAAACTGTATGTTAGTTATGTCAAATGGAAAAGATTTCTTATCCACCCAATCTGAAACCCAGAGTATAAAACATCTTAAAATCCATACGTTAATCATTCATTCATCTATATCCTATTTTTAATATATGCTTCAAACGGTTCTGGTTCTGCATTTGACAACAGGCATCAAGTCTCCACTGCCTATCAGGTTTTCAAATACTAAATAGTTCACACCTTATAATAGGGGGCAGGGGCCAGATTTTATGCACAAATTTAATACCGCAATCACTGGACTAGTATAAAAAAAAATCATAAAATAATACACAAATGAGGCGAAAAAGGTTCATATTTTTTAGATACCTATATAAAAAAGCATAAGAATATAATGCACTTGACAAAAAAGTCAATGGTAGTTCATAGCAGAAAAAGTTTATGAACCCTAATCCCAAATTTATACCTGCAATTTTCAGGTCCGAATGTCATTTTTGACACCATATGGTGCTCACAGTGCAAACACAAGCCCTTTTCCTATATGACAGTTCTGTAAAACAGTGTGTATTAAACAGGCTGACGCCGTTGAAAACAGTTGTCATCCAAGCCGTTTTTGAGATATTCTACTTGCTCCGAACCCACGTGAATACCGCTATAAGAAACTATCTCTTCTTCCTAGCCAACTATTGGTATTTCACTATCAACATATTGCAGAGTAACTATGTAAGGTGTACATTCCTGACATCAAATTAAAGAACAACACAAGCCCGAAACGCATAGTTTACAAATATATGCATATCTATAATTAGTAAACAATAATAGCTGAAAAGTCACACCATAGTCTTGAGTTAAGAAATTTGATAGGGGTCAATTTATGAAACTAGAACCTGCCACCGTAATTAAGAATGAAAATAATTGATATAAAAAGATGTGTATACATCACATATATAGACATTATCTAATAAAATGGCATGAATAAATGTTTTGTGTGCAAAAGTAAAATTGGTATCACACGTTTAGAAAAATGACTGCTTTGTGGCAAAATGCAGTACGTCGTTTACATTGTGATTAATCACATCAACAGTCTAGCTAATCTAAAAATATCAAAGTTTAATCAATCAACATTAGACCATGCTGGAATATTGATATACTGATGTGTAGGACCCTGGTTAACTTACAAAAATCAGGTAAATTCATTGATACATAGTCACTGAAACTGGCCTCATACATATTATTGCTCAGTACAATTTAACTGAAAATTTCTTCTCAAACACTAGTTCACTTACACCTTACTTGAATGATTTCTTGAATTTACAAAATCATAGTAAATAATAAGATAAATTATAGAACAAATATTTACAGGGGAAAATTCAGTTTAAGGTAAAAAGCATTTCAAATATTTGGCTTTTAATTAGCATGTACCATAAAACATCTCTTGCGGAAAGTGAATCTGTCCTTTAAAGTCACGCTCTGGTGCACTTAAATCAAAATGAGTATCCGGATGAGATTCAAGCTATTGTTTCTTTCTGCATGACTAACCCATTAATCCTAATCTTCTACCATGCAAACTGAGACCTGCAAAAAGAAAAGAAACAAGTGGTATTGATGTACTTTAAACATGCAATGAAAACAATAATTTCAGAGGAGAAACTGTATGTGTAATGTCCAAGGCATGAAACTGCCACTTAATTTTAAGCTTTTCCCCTTTGTTAACTGAACCTAGAAATTTCAAGCTATATACACAACGTTGATACATTTCATATTGTCATGCAAGTATGAGATATGAATCTCTTATGTCAGCTTCACAGTGGGCTCATGAAAGTAGAAACTGTGTCAGTGTGCTACAACTTTCATTCTTCTCACCAAAATATAGCAAGCAATATGCCATAGGCATCACAGTTTCTGAGACAGTTCCACTGGTGACATTCAACATTCACAACAGTATGTTTATGTATGATTCCTCTGAAGTCTATCTGCTCCTGTGGAGTTAAATTACTTTCAAGAATGCACGTTGACATGCACGTTTTTATGTGTGTCTGTAATGAAAAAATGAATAATATGAATAAAAGAGGGGTGCAAACCCTGACAGCTACAGAAAGAGCAAGACAATACATTGTGGACCCCATTTTGTTCCCATATAAGTACGTTAATTCCAAAATATGTTACTTTGTCATGATGCAAACAGTTCTCACAAAACAGTTACCTCCCCTTCAAAAGGGGAGCACAGCACTAAGTGACATATGGAACAAATGAAGGAAATATCATAACGTCACAAAACTGACTTAAATATATACAACGAAACAGAAAAGTATAATAGATGTGGCTGACTGCACCACTAAAAATATCATTTTTCTTAAGGGGGCAGGGGCCAGTTTTTACGCACAAATTTAATGCCTGCAATCACTGGCAAGGTAATAAAAAAAATAAAAAATAAAATACACAAGTGAGGTAAAAAAAGTTCCATATTTTTGGATACCCATATTAAAACAATGCATACTAATATTATCCACTTGACAAGAGAAATCAATGGTAGTTCATAGAAGAAAATGTTTATGCAAAAGAACCCCAAATTTACACCTGCAATTTTCACATCCAAAAGCCATGTTTGACACCATGCTGAGCTCACAGTGCAAAACACGATCTTTTCCTAGATAATAATTATTATGCAAAACAATGTGTACTAAACAGGCTGATGCATGATGCAATTGAAAATATCGAATCCTTTTTATTAGATATTCTTCTTGCCCCAAACCAGTGTGTTTACGTTTATGGGAGGCTAGCTCTTCTTTCTAGCCAACTATTGGTATTTCACTATCAACATACTGTAGAGTAACTATGGAAGGTGTACATGCCTGACATCAATTTCAAGAACAACACAAGCCCAAAACACCTAGTTTACAAATATATGCATATCTTTAATTAGTAAACAATAATAGCTGAAAAGTCACGACATATCCTTAAGTTAAGAAAGTTTTCAGAGACCACCTATAAGCATTGAAATCTATACATGATATGCACACTCAGGGTCGACATTTGGTACACAAATCCAGGGCAGCGCTTTTTCCGAAAACCACGTGATCTTTCGATAACACACTAATATAATTACATGACCGATCAGCGTACATTGACAGTGCACTTGTGTTTGCTAAACAACAATTCCAGACGGTATTCTGCACACTGAATATTGTTGGGTAAGTCATTCTGACCAGTATTGTTTTGATTGTGTTACATTCTTGGTAGGATCCCACTGATGGAGCTTGGTTGGGGTTGAGTTTCGATAGATATAAGCCACCCGGGTTTTGAAAAAATACCCAGTCGTGTACTGTTGTAAATTTTAAATTGTATTCATATACAAATCTTCCTATTTTTAGCTAGACAATAGTAAAGTTACGGGCATAAAGTGTTGATTCTTTTGCAAACAAAAACACGTCAAGGCACTGAAGATATTTTTGGCAATTCTTCAGTGTAGAGATTTAATTAGATTTGTTGTTGTTGTTGTTGTTGTTGTTGTTGTTGTTGTTGTTGTAGGGTTCAACGCCATTTATCAGCACAAGATAGGCTATACATGGCGGCCAGTATTAACAGCATTAATGGTAGAGGAAAAACCCTGGAAAACCCAGGGAAGAACCACCGACCCAAGAGACTGAACGGTGATAAACCCTCGACTATAAATTACGGACTTCTACATTTGTGATAAAGGCCTATACAGATACCTAAACCTGAAGGAAGAAACTAAAGCAAAGTGGACTCCGAATACGAAATGTTTTTTTTTTTTTTCAGCTTACACAGTGCTTATAGCCCAAATGCAACAGTGATAATATAATATGCAATATACGTATTTACAATATGTATTTATGTATCTTGAAAAGAATAACCAGATGCAGAATATTCGGAAGCAATCATATAATTATGCTGTAATTTTATTTGACTGGAAGTTAAATGTATTTAGCTCGTCTGATAATTTATCAAGAAGACGGGAGAGATTCAGATTTGTGTATTATAGGATAAAAGCAAAATGTCTCGTAAAAAATTTGTTGTTGAGGTCGAAATACCAAGGGCACAGAGGGAGAAAATGTTTTTTCTTATCTGGATTATGTTTTTTGTAAGGACAGATTCCTACAGCATGATCATATAATACTTTTCTGAAATGAGAAGGAGTAATTTATACATGCATATCTCATAATTGTACAGGTATGGCTCCAAACCCATGACTATTTTATACTGGCATGAAAAATCAGTTTAATAGAAGTGTACATGAGTTTTTTGCCCGCAAAAGCTTGTCACATAATGTTTAATTTGACTATATCGTGCCATAGAATTTTATTGATTCAACCATAAATATAGCAGTCACAATTCATTTAATATTCGTTTGAGTTGTGAGCCAAGTTTTAAAAAGTTATGATATACCAGACAAAAATTAACTTTCAATATTAAATATAGCTTAGGCACCAACAAATTAGAGTATGATAAATCTCGTGCTATGTTCAGACATGTGTCTCATTGCATGAAATGGGAGTATAGCATTTCTTTGCTTTCGCACCATTTTAAAATAATTTACAGTTTACATTTTTATACATGCTTTGCATACTGAAATTCCAATACATCAGCAACTTAAAGAATTACATAACGGCTAACAAATCAAAGCAATTACGTCATGTTTTGTTATTAGAACAGACATAAAATATTGTACAACGTTTGCAGTGAAATTGAACCGTATTCAGCTTAATAGTTTTGTGTTCTAAACCATCCTACATTCTTAAAATGATAATTCCAAGAATTTAAGAAAGATCAAGCACCTTGATTAGTTTATCGCCATGACAAAAAGAAGCTGTTTTATGACAAAGATCATTATTTTGGACTCCTATGTACTCTCTTCGAAGGAAAAGTCTGTTACAGCAAGCTTTGAAATCCTTTAACAATGATTGTAGAACATCTGTTGATTTAGGAAAAAATACATCACCTGCGTAGAACAAAATCAACAGCTTCGTTTTATTCATAGCAAAGATGATTTCTATGTCATATTCTGAAGAATTTTATCAATAAATAATGCAAATAGCAGTAGAGATAAAAGACCATCTAGCTTTGCGCCTATATACGATTAAACGTTTTGACATTGTTTCTATTTCCTAAATGACCTTATTGAGTTACTAATTTCTATTTATAGACCTCAAGGCCATGACCTTGCTACTACTAAAATAATAATTAGCTGCATCAAAGAGTTTTCTTCCGCGACCAATCGACTAATATTTTGACCTAAGCCCTAGGCTTCCGTAACAGTCACCAAACTTTTTTACCCATTGGTGTGTTGTTTTAGACGACTTTTGAAATATAAGCAGAAAATGTTTGGATTAAATGCTATTTTTACTGGCTTTTTTCTTTAAAAAAAAACTTTCACAACTGAGTAGAATTTTAGACATGTTTCTACAAATTTCTTAATTTTGGTCCAAACACAAAATTTTTACCCTAAACATTATATTGAAAATCCCAGTCCTCTGTGAAGAAAAGTTCTTCTAACAGACCAGCCACAGGCTATGGACCACCTGACACACCGCCACACACCAAACTTTTACGGTAAAAGTCTAGCAGCATTCCGAATTTAATGTTTTTGTTTGTTTTTTTTAAAAAAAAATTCACTTTGAATGAAAACAATTATGGAAAACATTATATAAATACATCATTGAATTAAGATTAAGAAAACTAACAAATTGTGCTTGTCCTGCAACACAGTTTGACATTGTTTTCTAACTCTTTCTAGTGCTAAGCCTACATCTATGAAATAAACAAACTACGCTTCTTGAATTAAATTGGAAAAATTGTGCGATATAGAGATATTTGGATGAAACCAAGACCATGAAAATCTTGCGAAACAGAAAACCGGTATAAGTTTGAAACATAATTGAGACAATATTTGAAGATATTTATAAGATATCTAATTTCTTAAGTTGTATAAAAGTATTAAACTATTATTTTTAAAAACATATTTTATTCTTTCTTTGTGATACTGCTGGAATGTTTTGCTTTTCTCCTTTTAGATTCCTATAATTGGAACTGGTGAAGGCGATTGTAACTTTGTTATGTGTTAAGAACCTTGCGGTGTATACTTTTGTGACAGAGACAGTAAGTGGCCTGCTTTCTCGCAGAGCGTGGTAGGACAAGATTTTAAAAATACTTATTATCTGTTTCTAGAGGGATTTCATCCTTTCCTAAGGATTTACAAGCACCAAAAGAAGCACAGTTAAATTGGTGTCAGCTAGATGCATTAGATGCTAATGAAGCATGGGTTTGATCAATTGTAACAACTAGAAATCATTATGTTGGTCAGTAACAGACCCAACCTGCAGAAATCAAAACTGAAATTAATCTGGTCGATTAAAAGTAAAGTCTAGGCAACTGTATCGGTCTTACACTACTTGTTGCAGTAGTAGGTTGTGTACAAAGTCATCAAAACCTAAACTGACGGCTCTTTTTTTAAACGGACATTCACCTACCTTTAATGAAAGATTCAGAAATGAGCATTAGTCCAACACTACTTTGTATTTATTATTATTCTGACTTCCGTGTTTTATTTCTAATACCTAGCTGATCTCGTTTTATACACCCAAGTTTTGAAATTTACTTGCCCAGAGATCAAAATAGCCATACCGATAGAAATTACATGGCATATATTTTATGTCCATTTACGTGTAATATATGCAAAAGTTTGCTTTTTGAACTAGCCGAGTCACGAAATAGATGTATAAAAAAAGATAGTATCTTTATTGGCTCGGAAGGAACAAGAGTTTCCACTGCGTTACATAATACTGGGTAACAATAGTTTTCTCCAAATTTAGGGGAATAACAATCAGGGAGCAGTCTGTAACTATAGGTTATTGACTGAGCATTCAGAAACTTCTGAGCCCAAGGTCATATGACACAAAATGGCGGAGCTTGCGAGGGCATTGTACGTTCCATAAACGAGGACCTATTATTTCTCAATTTTCAGTCAGTAGCTTTTGTATTATATACTAAGATTATTATAGGAATAAAATAATTAAAACAGAAAAGTAACACTAATATTTCCTTTAAAAGTTTTAAAGTTGTTCATTTGATGAATAACACCTAAGCACCACGCAGTAATACGCGTTACTTTACTATCATGGTAGAAGGCTCTTATGTGAAGTGACACTCCGGCAACAATGAAGGAAGGTATGTTATGTTAAAGGGATGGAATATTGCATGGCCAACGAAAGCAAACAAAATATTGATTTTATGAACAAGCGAGTGCGTTCAGGAAATGACAGTACATCATTCAAACGTGAAAGTACAGTTACGAATAGATACGTCAAAAAGATCATTTAATAGTGGTAGTTGTGTGTGTCTTGATCATACCTCTGCGTTGTTTTCGTTTTGGATGCAATACAAATAGTAACATATTTGAACTGGATTTGCTTTAAGGCATAATAATATGATGTCCTTACACATTTTGTTTAGAGTCGAACATTGTGATTGATAAGTCATTTCTGTGACTTGTGACTGACCTATTTGGCGTGGCTCAAAAATGAATGTCTATCTGGTGCTTTCCGGACGGAGCAACTGTCAATTCTGCTCAGAGGCAACTATCACCAATCCATGATATCGTGACTCTTGGCAGTTGGTAGGCTTCGGCAGCACAACTGAAATAACAGAGTGAAATAAAGTTTCTGTCAGCAGTACGAAAACGTCTCAGCAGTTTAACGCTAGAGTTATCTCTTGAGATTAGATTCCTTGTTTTACTGTCTCATTTACGATACTCAAATTATTCTTCTCCACCTGGGTTTAGTTCATATGTTACATACTCCAACAACAGTTTGCAATGGAATCCCTATCCAATAATTTAAGCGCTTTTTCCAAGAAGTAAAATAGTGCACATTTGCAGAGCGTTTGAAGTTGCAAAACTCATTTGGCTTGTCTCAAAAAGCCCAATCATCATCCTTATGGCTTTTTCTAAAAGCTTTTTCTTATTTTCAATGGAAACTGGAATGTCAGCTGTATATAGTTGCAAGTCTCTTGCCTCAACCTTATTCACAAAACGATGAAGATATAATATATAATTTCTTGAGTTATCCCGAGCGATACATAGATGACGAAAAGGTTTAAGACTTTTTCAGTTTTCGATATAGAATAGCAAGTTTAATTTCGATGTTGCCACATGTATTTGGCACTGAAAAGTATGATTGTCTGGCAATTAAATTTTCCAAAACATAATGAGAGATCACGATGACTGTAAAAGTATATCTAGAATCGTTTGAAGCAAGCATATCTCTCTCCGTTACGTCGCCATGTTAGTTTTTATGGTGAGTTTAGAGTCACTGTGAACGTAAATCGATTTAATACGTGGTCGTTTGCGGTTATAAAAGTCTGATCGTATTACTTGGATGAAAAATAGCGACTGTGAAGTCCGGCCTAAACATGTTCTCAGTCCGTATTACATTTCCAAGTCATCGCTGGCACAAGCATTAAAAGACGTAACCATTTGTAAATTCCGCGACCTATATTTACTTTCAGATCGAGTCCAAAGCCATGGACGTCGACTCAGACTCTCTTCCCGTAGGCTGGCAGTCCAATATTTCTCTTACCGAATCTTTTTACACCATGTTTGAGACAGAATTATTAACTGACGTGACCTTCACCTTTAAGACCGATGAAGATACAGTGGAGGTCAAGGCCCACAGGCTTGTTTTGGCGGCTAGAAGCCCAGTTTTCCAAGTCATGTTTTATGGGCAATTGAAGACTGAGGATAAGGTTCATATTGAAGATATTTCCGCAGATTCATTCAAGTTGTTTATAAGGTGAGAAATCGTAATCTACACTGCTGATCTTGCAGTCTATGTATGTAATGTTACGTTACCGTGATACATATTCCCAATTTATTGTCCGGTTTATTTCCTTATTTCCCAAGCCATCTTGATGTAATTTCGTGTGTATAATATCTGTATTATTCTCCGCTGAAGTGTGGTATATGCTATTAGATCTTAAATTTCATTCCTTGCGTTTTAAAAATGAACTAATATTACTGTCTTTGTCATGGAACCATACATTATGTTTTTATTGTGTTGCTCTTTCTTTTCTTTTGAATAGACCAACCGTGTTCTAGCTTAATTATTAATATGATATTGTTTTAAATTACGAAGAATGATTGTGCTAAAATTACGCTTTCTAATTTAATGTTCTGGACTAACAAAATTAGTATCTATAACAATAATACTCGGATTTGCAGAAAGCTCCATTTATGCTCCTCTAATGGATGCAGATGTCATATAATGGTTTTGACATTTCAAGAATTAATTTAATGTGTCATAACACCTATGTTACCATTAATTATATTTACTAGTTATCTCCCAATACGATTACGTCATCTACAAAGGTCTCTAAAATGCTTATCTACATGGTTAATTGTAACAGCATTCTGTATGTCCGATAAATGTGTCTTAGTCTGTTTTCCCCAATCGAATTCGGAGATAGTAGATTTCAGCATTTTATCATAAATGTATGCGATGATTTATACAGGCAATATCACTTATATGATGTTGATGTCATTCCAATTTGAATTTTCTACCAGACTCAGACATTTTGCAAGTTTTTCCATTAGTAATAGTGGAAAACAATAATGCTTCAGTTTTTTAAGGTTAAAATCGCATGTTAGGCTCCTATCTGACCCGTCATGGAGTCGGCAATAGTGCTCTCTCTAAACTTAGGGTATCCTAGAGTCAACGTTTGCTCTGAGAGCTTGGTCTGAAATTATCAATATAGCATAGCCAATTCGATAATTATTAATTTAGCATAGTCAATTTGACAATAATCAATTTAGCATAGTCAATTCGACAATAATCAATTTAGCATAGTCAATTCGACAATAATCAATTTAGCATAGCCAATTCGACAATTATCAACTTAGCAAAGCCAATTCGACAAAAGAGTTAGTGCATTGTTTTGCCTAGAAGCATAGTAGCAAAAGAGGTCTACTTTGTATCCAATGCATTTTATGCTTCATGCATCTTTGACTTGTCGCTTGAAGCTCATGGCAGTAAGCTGGATCTTTGAAGCTCGTGGCAGTAAGCTGGATCTTTGAAGCTCATGGCAGTAAGCTGGATCTGTTTTCATTAGCATCATTGGAATCTATTTGCATGATTACATTGTGTAATTTTTTACATAGTGTAATTGTGTACATTGTGTATTTTTGTACATTGTGTATCCTAAAGTCTACACATAGTATAATCTGCATAATAAATAAATTTATCGAACCTAGTGACCCAATATCCAGTTCTGTAAATAATAACTTCCATTTGTATTTAATTATTTCCACATCGTCAAGTTAGTAGATATTTTCATAAAAACTCTTACGGTGCCAGTTTTTACTGAAAGTAACCATTTAAGAAATAGTCTTTGTAATTTTCAGAAATTTTATAATTATGTGACATACACATCACTATATTATCCTACTACCATTAAATTCGTAAAAGAAAGGGCTGATATTACCAGAAATATACAGTCCTTAACAGAATTATGCTATTAAGAGAGACCCACAAAAAAAATCACGCAATCCTTCCTTAACACGGGTCTGCTATCAGACATACAAAGAGAAAATAATTTCACCAAAAACCCTCCTTAACAGAATTCTTCTAACAAGTAGATCCAGAGAAAATGCCATACACTTAACCATTAACAGAATTATGATATCAGGCAGACGGGGAGAAAATATTATCACACAATTGTTCCCAAACCGAATTCTATTACATGTGATCAATATTACAATGTGTAAGACATGGGGGAGCTCTTTGATACATTTAGTATTTCTTATGTTATAGACTTCCTTAAGGAAGTAAACATATATCATAAATTATAACTTTTATGCCATCATCTTAAACATTTTTATCTCCTATATATGTATGGTCGCTATATTTTAATTACCTTTCATATGTTTTCGTTGTCATACATTATTTGCAATTCCTGTTGATCGGGAAACTTTATTTTTTCTCACCGTTACCATTTTTATCGTTTTACTGTTAGCAATTTGGTTTCATATCGCCGGCCGATACAAAACCTTTTTACCATTTATATAAAATGAAGGATATAACATTTTGTATGGCGCTGAATGGCCTCTTTGTGCTGGTGCGCCGTAAAAATTCAACCAACCAACCAACCATTACAAGACAGATGAAATGGTTATCATATTATTTCCTTGCATATTTATACAATATAGAAATGAAAAAAACGATAGTTAAATATTTATTCTCAGATATATACATCGTCTTTAGAACTTTGTTACCAGTTTATGTAAACAAATATAGAAATTAAAGTTGAGAGAACACCCCAGAAAAAAAATAATTCCATTTTTATACAGACTAAAGTATCACTTCCTTACATATTTACAAAACAGAGAACTAAAAAAATATCAAAATTATTTTTCTCAGATATATACATTTTGTAGATCTTATTTAAATACAAATTCATCAAATGTGATACTAGTTAATAAATATACAAAAAGAATAAGATAGAAATGGACTAAAGAATATAACAAGTATATTTCTGTGCAACTAGCTACGGAACTGCCATTAAAAAGTGAACTACAACTAAGGAGCTGTAAAAGTACATGTACTCCTGGCAAAAGAATAAAGTAGGATGAATTGAACACCCCAAGATGTAATTGAAATATTGTATTATGTTAAATTGAAGAGTGTTCCTAAAAAGCCTGCGTGTTTCTATATTTAGGTAAAGACCAATTACATCATATGGTGACTCAGTAATCAAGTTTGACGTGGAACTATAGAGTAATAAACTGGTGTAAAATATATAAATATATTTAATAAACATTCCAATCCATGTGACTTCAAATTATCCCATCAGATAATTGCCCTAAATGTCAAAATTTACATTCCTACCCCACCCCAATAACAGATTGGTAAAAATGAATACCTAGAAAAAAATTTACAATCATATTATAGTCACTTTTTTACAGAATTGTTTCTTTTTGCAAACTTGTAGAGAGGATGGTTAGATGACATCTAGCTTACATCTGTATTTGAGTGATTGGGAAATATTTGTTAACCATTCAAACCTTTTATAGCAATATTTGTTAACCATTATATTCAAACCTTTTATAGCAATATTTGTTAACTATTATATTCAAACCTTTAGTAGCAATATTTGTTAACCATTATATTCAAACCTTTAATAGCAATATTTGTTAACCATTATATTCAAACCTTTTATAGCAATATTTGTTAACCATTATATTCAAACCTTTAATAGCAATATTTGTTAACCATTATATTCAAACCTTTTATAGCAATATTTGTTAACCATTATATTCAAACGTGTTATAGCAATATTTGTTAACCATTATATTCAAACCTTTAATAGCAATATTTATTAATGTATAAACAAAATCATAATGTTTTAATGTCAACTCTAGAAAAAGTTATACTTTACGTTTCATTATTTATCCCTCAAATTTAATTTATATATTTTTCAGAGTTATTGTTAACAAACTTCCAATTGATAATCTGTCTAGTTGGTTTGTGGCAATATATTAATATTTCACCCATCCACCTAACACAGGTAAATTCTACTTTTGGTGTATTCAACAACTAAAAAAATAACATAATTGTATTTCTGAAATGCAAATGATAGTACAAATACAACTGTACTGTGCTTTTTTTAGAGTTTTCATATTAAAATCATTCCAAAAGGTTTCATGTGTATATACTTGTCCATTACATTTTTTGCTCCTGTTAGAAGGATTCTGATTCACTCAGCTTTCCATTTTACATGTTTGTACTCTCTAAAGGTATCCTCTACTATGTATATCTATATTTTTTGTAACTCCTGGTATATGATTTTATTTAATTGTTGTAATTTTTATACATGAATGTAAGCTGTATAGAATATATTTTGTTCTAAATTGTGTACATAACCTGGCTCTGTTAAAAACGCAAACTTCATAGGATTTATAAATAGATGCTTATCTTAATATTAAAACTTAAAATGGCACCTTTGGCGTAGTTTCTTAGAGTTGATGGGATTTCTGTGTTTCCAGAATAATTCTGTAGATTCCCATTGGTTCCGCGAAGCCACGTGAATATTCATAATTCAATGTAAAATCAATCTTGTATTCTGTCACGTTGGATATATTTGCGAAGTACAGTCGCAATTTAAGGTGTTTATGCGGAGAAAATGCAGCTATCAGATTCCTTCCAATTTTTTGAAGTCATTCACACTTATTGTGTTCCTGTTGTAAGTGTGCAGACGTGTTTATGCTGTACTTAGATATTTTTCTAGAGAAAAAAAAAAACATTTGTTTGGACTGCTCGGTGGAACTTTAAGTGCTTTTTATTTGAACTATAATTATTTGGAACTGTTGTAAACTATTCGAATGAATTCTGGACAAATCCATCTTGACAACGTTATGGTTCTTGGTGGACCAGTACATTTCGGGTACTAAAATTTTAAAAGAACCATTTCATTGATTTAGGAGATTTATAGGGATTAGTTTGGATTTCCTTATAACACTATACGTCACTCGCTTTTGTCATGACCACTCCGGTGGCCTAGTGGTTAGAGTATCTGCCTCACATGCGGGAAGTAACTGGTTCGAATCCCGTTCGAGTAATACCAAAGACATAAATATGGCATTAACAGCATTAAGATATTATTGTTAGCACTGATCTGCCTGGTGTTAGGAAAATGTGACTTAGTGGGCCATGATGCTACATGTCTGCAGCATAATGTTCCTATGTTAGACATCACTATAAACTGCCACACTGCAGACATTGTAGCTATGTAACTTTAACAATCTGAATCACAATCTCACACTTCTTTTATTTATAACTTTGACAATATAACTGCTTGTTAAGTTAATAAAGCTGGTTGGTTTTGCTTCTTTTTCCTTTCCTTAAGTTTGTGACGGTACAGACGTTTTGTAAAATATGGGGTTCGTCCGGGATACGAATGTCCGAGAAATCGAAATTATTTTGAAATTTAAATTAATTTAATTTCAGAATTATCTTGGTCCCTAAACTTATTTTTATTTTATATAGTGAAACCGACAAGCTTTCACAATGTCAACTAAAGTAGATACATTTCTATTAAATTCTAGCTAAGAATGGCGAGAGTCCTTGAAAAAGGACGAATTACTCCACCTTGCCAGACAACGTAATATTTCATTGGCAAGGCCATCTTGTGGAAATAATAAATAAAAATGTTTGGTTCAACATTTGGTTGAGAAGAATATTTTAGACAAAACTGCTTTGGGTTTAATTAATAAACAGGTTTCTGGCTCTAATTTGCATGTTACGGAATAAATGACATGAAATTAAGAGAGCATGAGCTTGAAAAATAGGTAATAGAGAAGCAAATGCATATTCAAAAGAAGAAAAGGTAATGGATGGAGATGAAAAACAAGAGAAAGAAATTTAAATGAAAATGCAAGATAAAGAGCGGGAAAGAGAGATGAAAATGCAAAAAGTGGACTGAGGGAAAGAGACAAAATCAATAAAACATATTCTGTGTTGGAGTTCATACTTAACATCACTGGGATTTCATTAGAACTCTGTTCATTTGGATTTGTGATAAAACTTTTAGGACCATTTGTAATTTAATACACAATACTGTACATTCTTTTAAATTTCACTTTGTGTAGTAGATAATTAACTTATTTGTTGAAATAAACAAACTTGTTGGTTCTTGCTCTTTCTGTTACTAAATTGAAGACCATACAGACATAACACAACCACCAGCACCATCTTTCTCTTCTTTTCTGAAGACTTGTATTAATCACACCATGGGTAATTCTCATTTCTATCAACGTCATGTAATGAGATAGCAATCAATTACCGGTAATCAAATAATCAGTTAACCTTTTAATCAGCTAGGTATGGTGTAATGCAGCTTTCAATTTTTTTCAATAAGGAATCTTACTTGTATAGGTAACACTTCATTGTCTACTGACGGAAACAAATAATAATTGATTTATTTAATTGGTAAAGATAAACTTATTTGTCAAAAATAAGCATTACAGAGAATTGTTGTGTTTCTACTCAAGATAGCGTTTGCATTTTTAAGTCATTTTTCATTGTTTCATTTTTACTGCAGAAAACAGTCCTGTATTGATCATGAAATAAGGACAATATTTATTATTTCTAAACACTGAGAAACACTGCTTTCTAAAACCCTTTTTAACTGACCTGTCGGATTTTAGTAGAAAATTGCACTGGCTACAAAGCAAACCTATTTGTTCAAAAGCATTGGAATAAACCCATCAATATGAAATACTGAATTCACATTGGCTAAATCAAAAATTTTATTCACAGCGAAAACCGTTAAATGGGCAGCATAAAAATTGTGTGAAAATTAATATTTATGATTAATAACAACTGATGAATATTTATTTTCTTAAACGTTAAAATAATTTATGAGTATCTGAGGTACATGGCTGTGGCTGTAAACCTTGAGTTGGCAAAGTTTTGTAGTATTTAATTTTTTATTCTAAGTGTTGTAATTGAATTTAGTGAACCGGAAGGGTGAAATAGCTGATGGTTTGAGGCCCTGTGCCTTGAATGAGAGATTGATTGTCTTATAATCGGACTCCAAATGAGTGACTACTTTAGCTATTCGTCATTTGTCAATAGCTCTTAAATCATGAAATCAGCTCAATGTTGAGCTTTGGAACAACAAAGAATTCCAGATCAACTACCAACGGATTACATCTATTTCAAAAGTATGATTTCCTTACAAATATTATCTGCCTTGACAGATTTATAATCCCTTAATCATTTATTCACATTAATGAGACTGCAATTGGGAATTGGAATCATTTGGTTTAGCTTAGTTGACACTGATTACAATTATCATAAAATTTAAATACTACATTACTATATTTGTAAATTTTAAAAAGTACCAGTGAAATAATCATATGCATGTATTTACAGAAAATACTATTACCAATAAATGTCACTTATATTTTGAGATTAGCAAATTTAATTTCATGATGTTGCAACTTTAAATGAGACAACACATATATTTTAAAAGACTGGCTTAATCATACTTGAGAAAGAATCATTAAGATTAATAAATTACATTCAGAAATTGATTAAACGCATTCACAAATATTGGTCCAGTCTTCATTCTGTCTTATTACGAAATGTATTAAAGTATCATGTAGAAATTATACTTTGTGATTTAAAATAGCTGATATATAATGATAAAGGACAGATTAAAGAAGGAAGGAATTGTCCATCATCATACGAAATTGTGAAAAGAAACTGTACGTTACATACACGAGGATATTTCATTTCTACAGTGTTTTAATATTTATTGCTAATTGTTATTACAATAAGACAATCTTGGTTGTCCCAACTATTATAATTAATTACAATGTGTAGTTTCTGTTGTGCTCATGTAAAATTATATGGAAAAAAGACTAACAAAACACGTGGCATAATGGTCAAGATGGACACTAAAATCCTAATAATGCAACTTGAGAGATTTCTTTAGGCAGGTGCTTTTGGAAACAAACGGCACTCATCAGTAATGATTAGTCACAGATTATTAATCATCATTTGCTTACATGGTAATTACAGTAGGCTCATACATATTTACTGTCTGGCTATTAATTAAATGAATTAAAAAGGTAAGTAAGTGCTATTAAATCATTATAATGGTACTACTTTCTCTGGGTCTGCCTGATAGCATAATTATGTCTAGTAGGAACAATATTTCTGGATCTATCTGTTAACATAATTGCGATAAGGAAGGATTGGGAGATAATATTTTCTCTATGCATGTCTGATAACAAAATTATGTTAAGGAGCGATTGTGTGTTATTATTGTTATGGGTCTCGGTGATGGAAAATATTTACTAAACTTGCCGACACAGAAACATTCAAATGTGAACAGAAGCTGCTATCATCATTTCATATTTCCATTGGCAGCTGTTTGTATAGAGATGATGAAGATTTAGACGAAGATTCCGCCAAGCTGGTTATTGAGGCAGCACACACATATCAGGTGGATATTCTTGTTAACAGGTGCTCTGACGTCCTTTGCAATTCCATCAGGGTGGACAACGCATGTCAAATACTGCAATATGCTGTATTTTACAATCTGAAGAAACTTAAGAGAAAGGCACTTGATTTTATAGATGACAACGCTGCTAAAATTTTAGAAACACCTGAATTCATGGAATTGCCAAATGAAACATTAAAGTTAATATTGTCCGGTGATACATTTTATACAGATGAAATGAAAATCGTTGAAAAGATGTTTGAGTGGGCAGCGAAGAAATGCACAGAGCAAGGAATTGAGCAGAGTGGCATTCATAAGAGAAGAGCTCTTGGTGATACATTTTTCTATCTTAGGCTCCCAACATTGCCTCTTTCAGATTTTACGAAATATGTAGCAAAAGCTGGGTTTCTGACACAGGAAGAAGAGCTATCGATATATCGTCACATGGGGTCTCCATCATCACAAGAAGCGATCTGTACATCAATCATTCCCCGGGCTCCTAGAAAGTGTCACAGTAAATATATGACAAAATACAGAGGCATCCATTCGAGACTTACAAATATAAAAACTAGTATTACCATAAGTTGTCAGAAAGATATCTTTCTTACTATGGTAGATTACGAAGCAGATATAATAAAGGGATTTGGCATCGTGAGACCCAATGACATTGTGTTTTCAGCAAAAGTCAGTATTCCAAAACTGAATGCCAAGCTCAGCTATAGAAAAATGTGTCAATATATAAGTTCCAAATACATTATTTTAGAAAACCCTATATTTTTAAGAAAGAACGACGGTCCATACGAAATGATTATGGAAGTGGAGTGCATGAATGACCATAAGGCCGAGTGTTTTCAGTCTTTCGATAATGGCCAGGATTCGATTTCTGTTGACACAAATGCACCAGATACGTGCTCCTTTACGTATAATGACAATATTCGATTCATCAAAGGATTGACATTTCTCAACTGTTCAAATCGCTAAAATATACAGTGAACAAAACATTAACACGTGACTCTTTTGTACACAGGATTTTTTTAAAATTTCATTATAAAGATTTTAATTTATGTTAAATAAACAAATGTTAATTTTAGAACATCTCTTCAACAGGTAAATTGAAACCAATGATGAAATATTTAGCATTCATACTATTGTCACTTGTGTTGTTTTATATATTACTAGTCGAGCTAATATTGAAACGCGTTTTCCATCTTAGAAATCGCGTTTTGAGTATTTGGCTTTTATTGTCCAATATTAAATGTTGTTTACTAATGTTATTTCACAAGTCGCACAGACCCTTTAATTTATATGCAAAGTTTAATTTACTATACTGCAAAACCTTTGGTATAATTATTTGACTTTTGACTTCCTATTCTTGTGTAGAATTATCAACCATTTGTATTTCGTGAACAATGTACAGACTTTTGTCTTGTAATATATATATCCACCTTGGACAGTAATAATTTATCTGAAACAACATAAAAGAGTCTCCTCTTGTCTGTATATTTTGTCTCTTGTCTTCATACGTCTCTTGTCTGTATATTTTTATCTTGTCTACATATTTTTCTATTGTTTGTATATTTTGTCTCTTTTTTGTATATGTGTGTCTCTTGTCTGTATGTTTTGTCTCTTGTCTGCATATGTTCCTTGTCTGTATATTTTTATCTTCTCTGCATATTTTTCTATTGTTTGTATATTTTGTCTCTTGTCTGTATATTTGTGTCTCTTGTCTGTATGTTTTGTCTCTTGTCTGTATGTGTCTCTTGTCTGTATATTGTTGTCTCTTGTCTGTCTATTTTGTCTGTATGTATGTTTCTTGTCTGTATATTTTGTCTCTTGTCTGTATATATTGTCTCTTGTCTGTATATGTCTCTTGTCTGTATATTTTTGTCTCTTGTCTGTATATTTTGTCTATTGTCTGTATATTTTTGTCTCTTGTCCATATATTTTGTCTTTTTTCTGTATATGTATATTGTCTGTATATTTTTATCTCTTGTCTATATTTTTATCTTGTCTGTATAATTGTGTCTCTTTTCTGTATATGTCTCTTATCTGTAAAATTTTGTCTCTTGTCTGTACATATTATCTCTTATTTGTATATGTCTCGTCAGTATATTGTTTTGTCTGAATATTTTGTCTCTTGTCTGTATATTTGTGTTTTGTATGTATATTTTGTCTCTTGTCTGTATATTTGTGTCTTGTATGTATATTTTGTCTCTTATCTGTATATTTGTCTCTTATCTGTATGTCTTTGTCTATTGTCTGTATATTTGTGTCTCTTGTCTGTATATTTGTGTCTCTTGTCTCTTTATTTTCTTTAAAAATATATTGCAGAGTATTTGCTTATAAAGCTTAAATTATTTTTTAGTTTCCGCATCGACAGCGAGGAGTATATAGGATACACTTTGTATGTTTGCATGTTCCCATATCTAACATCTGATTTCAAATGCTTCTTCGCTTACTGAGACCAAAACTGCACTTAAGGTACATCATTTTAACACGTGCAGTAATTTGGTCGTCATCACCTATTTTCCAGAAGATGGTAAACATTGTTTTAATATCATTCCTAATATCTAATATCATTATCTTGACACTTACGTTAAGTGCAAATTGGGAAAAAATGTGTCCTGTACACAATTGGGTCAATGTGACCTACTTTTCAGAATTTGTTAAACTTTATTTAGAAGCACATATCTGGTTGGATCCAAATACCTTTTTCATTTATTGATACCAAAATGAAGCTGAGAGTGTATCCATGTATGAAAACATTTCGCACATCAAAACTTGGTCACTGTAAAACCTTTTCTGGGATTGCGAACATGAACAGAAACTGGTGCCTACTTTCAGCGTCTTTAAATATTTTGTTAGCAAATGTCCAATGTAGATGCTACAAATAAGGTGCACCTTGCAAAAACGTCTGGATTGCTCTTACCTCCTTTTATGATTTATTGAATACGATTAATTATGCCACTGAAAGTTCTGGCGTCAAAATTGTATCTCCTATATTCCTTATTCTGAAACTGATAGTTATTTGTAGATTCTATTGAGGTTATTAGTACATTCCATCCTTTGAACTATGTATATAACATGTGACGGTAGGTGTATTTCTCTTTGACCAGATTCGAGATTGATCAGATAAATTGAACACGAAAGCAAGTTCTTGAGTGTTGAGCCCGCGATAAAAGCGTCACTATCAAATGTGTGAACATGACCTTAGGGTCAAAAGGTTGGTCGATCATATCCCAGAAAGAATGGACTTTGCTTCAAAATTAATGAAAGGTAATTCTATGCTAACCAATAAGATTAGAGTTATCATCCAATTGTCAAAAGTTAGACTTCAAAGCCAGATTTCAGTGCCATTGAAGTTTGTTTCGATAATCAGTCTACATAATGATGAATCGTATTAGAAGGTAAGATAAAGTAATTTGGTGTCATTTATTCATCAGATGGATGTCAATGACACTAAATTGTTAATAATCTAATACAAAATATTAACAATGAGGACTCTCTCTCTCTCTCTCTCTCTCTCTCTCTCTCTCTCTCTCTCTCTCTCTCTCTCTCTCTCTCTCTCTCTCTCTCTCCTTTTTCTCGATGCACACACAAACATTCCTATTACGATTTGCCTTTTTTCAGAAATTTGGTATACTTAATTAATAATCAAGAGTGATGCCTAATCAATGTCCAAATGTAATTTCCAAATTGTTCCAAAGGATGAAATAAGATGTTTGTCCTGTCATCATACTTAGAAGAAAGATTGAAAATTCTTTCTCATAACATACTTTAATTGTACAAAAGGGGACAATATATAACATTCCTTTGGATAACAGCCATCAGGTAACGACCGCTTTCAGTATTGTACGTTATGGGCACTGATTTTGTTAAAAGAAAGGTTGTTTCTAAGTGTAGGAATAGGTACATCTAATATTCAAAACTATTTTCCATATTGCAATAGACAGATAATTTGGGAGTTTTATTTATGCTCTATTTTCACCACAAATCGTACATTTGTAAAATGCTTTGCTTTATGGTATGCATCAGTTTATATGTTGATAGGATGCTAATGTTTTCCAAAACATCGCATTCTAAATAGTTGAGTATATTTTCGAGAGCATTGAACCATAAAAAGTGCCACTCTGTTTTCTTGTAAGCTTGTGTATGTAATCGAGTCCTAGGAGAGTTCTAATAGATGCAACCAGAAATATATGTCTATAGGAACATTCATTCAACTCGCCTGGAGCAAATATGTCAGGACAAATTGTTTTTCACAGGTAAGCCAGAGGCGGAAGTGGATCCAATATAGTTAATATGCCGGTCTCAATAGCCAGCTGTCAGATGTTAAAAAAACAGTTGTGTTGGTTGGTTGCTATTTGTTACTTATGGTCAAATTTTGTTTAGCTGTTTTGAGAATAAAGTCGTTGGAACATTTGTGAAATTGTAGTAATGGTGACCATATTTAATTATGTGTTTTAGTCATGTATATTTAATTTGCATTGTTTTTTTATTATATGCTATGGATAAATGTATCTTGGACATAAGAGTGTCCAAAATCATGTTAATTTTCTACCTGACCTGATTCAATGATTTTTTTTAATATAATTCTGAAGATAACTAATACATTGCCGATATTTTCTCTATGAGTACCGGCAAACAGTAAGGATTAGTACTTTGCCATGAGACAAGGAAATTGTGTTTACCATGTTCCTTATGATAATTTTAGTAACAGACTTTCTAATTGTAATTAAACTTAAAGCTTTGAACGCTTGGATTCTTTTAAAAATGAAAATTTCCATTAGGTGATAGCTTTTTAAAAAAATGCTAATTGTGACCTTAGGTCAAGTAGAGGACTGTTTAATCTTCTTTATCTAGAAGTTATTTATTAGTGATAAGCAGAATCAGTTGTATTACTGTTGTTTCCAGCATTTCATATGAACTGGAATTTATTTTTCTTCAAATTATTTTGATTATTAATTGAATATTATTAATCAAATTAATTCAAGTTTTTCTTCTCTGAAAATACAAGTGCTCAAACATAGCATTCTTTGAAATAGAGTCTATGATTTATAGCGAAATTTAAAATAAGGATTTCTTCTTGGATTTTATTATTGTGATTTTATAAAAGACTGTAAGCACATCATCATGACACAGGCACACCACAGGCACATCAACACGTCCAACATTGGATTCTTTATATTAGAAATACCGTAAGTTCTTTTTATATTTTTCACTTTGTGTTCTAAGGAAATACACTTTTTGTTGAATTGTTGTTGCTCCTAATTCTTTTCTATTACTTATTTTGAGACTATACATTCGTAAAATGAAATTGGGCACTCGTCCTTGGGATACGAATTTCTAAAAAAAATATTCCAGAAAAATTTGTTTTTGAAATTTAAATTCCGGAATTTTTTAAGTCACATGTATTCTTTGGTATACATTTTTAGCAAAACCAACAGACTTCTACAATGGCATATGATCTGCATAGGTGGCGCTCACCAGTTATTATGTACTTTTGAGAGAGTGATGTATGTAAGGTGAAGTTGTTTGCATTTTAAACATGCACAGTGGAGAGAATGTTGGCATACCTATATACTACTTTCATGTAATGTGGATGAAATTTCTTTGGATATTGTACTTTTGAAAATTTAAAATGAGCTTAGGACACTGAGAACTAAAATGGCTGCTCCCTTGTGCTCCAAAAATCAACCAAAATTTGTCTAAAGTACACTATTCTTGGCAGCTATTGAAATATGGAAAATGAATTTTGCCAAACTAGATAATACCAGCTTCTAAAAGTGCAATGACTGAATTACCAAATACATAAAATGTAAAAAAAGTTATCGGCTCTTTTTTTTACAATTTACCTTTGAAGTTCGAGAAGTGAAAATGAGTAAGTAGAGCTAGCACTTTTTTGAAAGGTTCACATCTGCAGTAAGGTCAAGCTGTATACTCTCTAACCCATATTACACCCATCAATCATACATCAAAATAAAGGGAATTAAAGGTTCTTTGAACAATACCTAAGATATACAAAGTCTCTTTTAAAACACCGGTATAACTAGTGAGGAAACCCGGGGAAACTCTTTTTCTTTAAAATTTTAACCCTATGCTAAATACGAAACTGTAGAGCGCCACCTTAAAAACAAATATAAACATATATGAAATTATTTTTCTTATTTTTATATTATTATGTATGATCTTCTGAGTAAAATGGTACATTAACAATGATTTTATTCATGAAAATAAGCTAATTATGCTTATTTTTGCTCTAGCATACCTACTTTGCTATGAGGCATTTTTGGGTGAGTAGTGACCTTCATTATGGGGAAATTAGAAGTCTTAGAATATAGAAATAAAGTCAACTTAAATTGATAAATGTTGCAATAAATAACAGAAATACATAGTGAAAATGTTTCATTTCATTTATTTGCAATGAAATTAAAAAATAAATGATAACAAAGCAAATTTGCTTTCTTCCATATCAAAAAATTAGTTAATATTTTACCCTTTGACCTTTGACCTTTATGAACCTCACCTGTAATATCCCTTTTATAATTGTAAAATTTATTGTTGACATTTTAGGAATAAATATGGTTAGTTTCATGTTCCTGTCTATCAGCATAACACTGGTTGCTATGTTGACAAAATGCAATGCACATTTTTAAAATTGTTCACTTTTTATCATAAGGAGGGGGGGCTGTACCGGTTTAAGACTCTGACTCTAATAAATGCTGTTCTGAGAGGGAAAATATAGGACAATTATTACAAAGGACTGTTTTGATGCTTGCAACTTAAATATTTCAGCCATACAATCAAAACTAAATCATTCAATAATAATTTCTATATACTCTTTATGGTGGCGCTCACCAGTTATTATGTACTTTTGAGAGAGTGATGTATGTAAGGTGAAGTTGTTTGCATTTTAAACATGCACAGTGGAGAGAATGTTGGCATACCTATATACTACTTTCATGTAATGTGGATGAAATTTCTTTGGATATTGTACTTTTGAAAATTTAAAATGAGCTTAGGACACTGAGAACTAAAATGGCTGCTCCCTTGTGCTCCAAAAATCAACCAAAATTTGTCTAAAGTACACTATTCTTGGCAGCTATTGAAATATGGAAAATGAATTTTGC
This sequence comes from Potamilus streckersoni, assembly GCA_016746295.1. Taxonomy (NCBI): domain Eukaryota; kingdom Metazoa; phylum Mollusca; class Bivalvia; order Unionida; family Unionidae; genus Potamilus; species Potamilus streckersoni. Next base: position 176,943 of record JAEAOA010000606.1, on the reverse strand, counting down.
CAAACTAGATAATACCAGCTTCTAAAAGTGCAATGACTGAATTACCAAATACATAAAATGTAAAAAAAGTTATCGGCTCTTTTTTTTACAATTTACCTTTGAAGTTCGAGAAGTGAAAATGAGTAAGTAGAGCTAGCACTTTTTTGAAAGGTTCACATCTGCAGTAAGGTCAAGCTGTATACTCTCTAACCCATATTACACCCATCAATCATACATCAAAATAAAGGGAATTAAAGGTTCTTTGAACAATACCTAAGATATACAAAGTCTCTTTTAAAACACCGGTATAACTAGTGAGGAAACCCGGGGAAACTCTTTTTCTTTAAAATTTTAACCCTATGCTAAATACGAAACTGTAGAGCGCCACCATAACCATGAAAAATTAGAGTCCTGATGAATTACTCCAGCTTCCCGGACAGAATCATCTCCCTAAGGCGAAGGGTTTTTTAAACGAATCAAAAATAAAGAATATTTTGTTCCAGCAGATATTAGTGGATAAGAATTTTTGGATGAAGTTGGAATTGGCTTGAACCTAAAAGTATGGAATTGAAATTGAAATACAGGATAGAAATATAGAAATAGAGTTAAAAAAGCTTCAGCTTCACTTCATGTGTATATATATATATATATATATATATATATATATATATATATATATATATATATATATATATATATATATATATATATATATATATATATATATATACATATATATATATATATATATATATATATATATATATATATATATATATATATATAGAGAGAGAGAGAGAGAGAGAGAGAGAGAGAGAGAGAGAGAGAGAGAGAGAGAGAGATGTAATTGTTAATGTTAACTCTATTACAAACCTTTGGCAAGGCCTTTCTCAGTAAATGTAATCTCAGTTTTTTTGCCAGATGATTTCGGTCAATTTTTAATTTACAACTCGGTTCAATGGCTTTTGAAAAGACGTTTTAAGTTTTGTTCTCAATATCGAAACAATGGCAATATAAGAAGGTAATAATGAAACAGTGGCAATATAATAAGGCAATAACGAAACAGTGGCAATATAAGAAGGCCATAACGAAACAGTGGCAATATAATAAGGCAATAACGAAACAGTGGCAATATAAGAAGGCAATATCGAAACAATGGCAATATAAGAAGGCAATAATGAAACAGTTGCAATATAATAAGGCAATAACGAAACAGTGGCAATATAAGAAGGCAATAACGAAACAGTGGCAATATAAGAAGGCAATAAAGAAACAGTGGCAATATAAGAAGGCAATAACGAAACAGTGGCAATATAAGAAGGCAATAAAGAAACAGTGGCAATATAAGAAGGAAGATCAGCATCAGTTTTACAGACATGAAAACGCGTTGTGCTAGAGCGTTTTAGTAAAAAAAATTTAAAAGCTTCATTTGGTGGCGTTTGAGAAGAATTTTCAAATAACAATTGTTCACTGACCCCGGATGGAACACGGAGGCCTTTTTCATACTATAAAATGACACTTTCGGAAACTCACCCTTTCATTATCAGTTTCCTTTATCGATACAATAAAGTAGATTAACAGATACTCATACATGAGACCCAAGTGGGTTGGAGATCACTCACCCGTCTAACAGACGTATGAATCAACATTTGACCAAGAAACCTGGTCAATAAATGCCTTATGTTGAAATTGCTTCCAAGGCTGTTGATTCCGTATATTAACCCAATTTTTTCAAGGCTTCTCTAGCTTTATGCATCTTTATCACTAGTTCATGTCACGACAGCATTATTTGTCAAATATTTAATGGACTCTTAGGATCAATGTTAGTCCATGTGTGCTCCGCTGTTTCTTCAGATAAATATTTTGTTTTCTTCTTTCTGTGGTGGATTGGCAAAATTATTAAAAATTGAAAGCCCATAATGCCTTATTTTTTTATGCACATTATGGTCGAATTTTGTTACCCACTGATTAGGGTATATCTAGGAATTATGTCCAGGCATGATGTCATTATAAGGTTTAGAAAACGACCGAGATATGAGTCGTTATAATGTGAAGCAAGTGTGAAATTAGCTTATCGTGATGGTGTTGACTAAAGGAAATTTTTGGGTGGTAGTAGAGTGCTTAAGAACAGTCTAGTTGACACCGAATCTACTCAGTGTCAATTAAAATAGGTACAACATTGATCAGTATCAAGCAGTTTTCCATAATCCGCCAAAGAACTTACCTCACGTCAATCACATTGAAAAGTTTCTTCTCTCGATTCATCTGAGGTTCGAACAGAATAAATATATAAAGCATAAGAACTTTTGCCTTATGGAATATCGTCCTGATATTGCTGAAATATTTCTAAATCAAAGTTTACATGATACAAAAGGATGTAATGGATCCCGCCTAACAAATATTACGGCTTAGAGTGCTTTGAGTTCGATATACACCAAGCCATATCACTTTATAAGGTAACAACAAAGGTAATATCTCCTGCAACTGAGGAGAATTTCTTCTAAACACGTAAATAATGTGCATGATGCAAATCTCCATGGCGTTATGCGATATTAGTATGAATACCAATGTTTGTTTAAAATTGTCAGCTACAACAAAACCGAGAAGAATCTGATCATTTGTACTGACATAAAACACATTTTTGTTTTGTAGTAAATTACAATGGTGGTTCAAATGTAGTAAATTACAATGGTGGTTAAAATGACAATTATTGACAATTGTAATACGTTGCTCTAGAAACGATTGATAGGTAGCATAGTTTTATTAATTACGACTTCCTTGGACTTTGCTAAAACTTACTGGCATCAGTCAAATATATGCATATTATTTTGTTTTCACGCTCTGACAATGTTTTGAGTTAGACCGTGTTGGTGTTTATGTATGGATTGTACTATATACCATTAATATTGGGCATTCAACTAGTGCTACTTCTTCTGATAGATTTCCCTGCAACGTCACAGAATTTATTGACGTCAGCTGAAAATGGAATATAATTTTGTCATCGGGATCTGGTTCAGTTTTGTTAAGACCCAGTTAAAATGTAAAACATGCGAAAGTGCAATCGGATCCTTTAATCAAGACCAGCCCCTAATTAACACAATATTGCTCCAGTATGGTCGGTGATCTTAACTAGAAAGCTTTACTAAACAGACACACAGACACACACACACCTAAGAACTGCCAAAATGGAAACTAAGCTTAAGTGAATTATCCACCCATCCCCTCTTATTGAACAAATAGAGAATGGATAGCAAACCATCATCCAACGAAAGTCAGTCAGCTTTTCTTGTGCGAATCTGGGACATACAGGTCTATGAAGAAAATTACTTCTACTAATAGAGATCAAAAGTTCCAGAACTACATGTACGTAGTAAATCTAAGACAAAGTAAGTTCTAGACAACCTATTGGGCAAAGTTAAACATTTCTATCCCTCTTTGCTGTTGTAAGATTGTAAGACATTTATCAAACATTAGCGCTGCGTCTCACTGTGTAAATGGAAACTTTTCAAACAAAAACAAACGAAAGAAACAAATCAAGAACAGAGGACACAAAGTTAATCACAGCTACCGTCTTAAACTAATCTAACGGCACACAGTTCAAAACTTCTCAACAATTAACTGTGGTCGCAAGCGAAATGTTTAGATTCAATATATCTGAATCATAAATACATACAAAGCAGTTTTATGACGATATATTTGTGTACGCTGGAGAAGCGTAATCAGCCGGAACTCGTGCAACTTACAACTTCTGCGTAGTACAGAAATATTATATTTTGTTTATCTACCCAGTTACTGGAACAGTCCATGTTGTACTTATATACAGTATTAACATTTGTGTAGAACCTTTATGTGCCATTAGATCTGTGTTGACTTTTGTACCGTGTATTATATGCGATGACTGATGTCTTGTTATAGCGGGAATTTGCTTGGTTTAACCTATTTATTTATACCATAATGTGTTCATATCAAAGCTCTATAGTCTTAAACTAAGTAATAGAAAAGAGAGAAAAATCAACAACTTTTGTAAATTTAAAAGATAATTTATTTCCCAAACATACAAAGTAAAAATGGAACGGAAATGTTAAAATAACTGATGGTAAATTTCAAATACTTCTAGAATTTCTAACACAAATCCGATAAAATAGAGTTCTAAATTAACTTTAGGGGTTTAAAAATAATTTCTAATGCTGGAGGAGTAGATGTGCCTGTAGTGGCCTACAGTTTCTAATGTACCAATGGTCTGAATTGTAATAATGTGCCAACAGTAATTTCATGAATCACGATAATACAATTCCAAAAGTCCCTGTTTGAATTTACCATAATTCCAAGTTAATGCCCCACAATATTTTTATATATAAGTAATTTGTATTTTCCAGAGAATAATAATTTGAATAAATAATTCTAGGCCAAACGAACTACTGACCACAACGAAAGGCTAATTTCTGCTTCGGTTGTTATTGCGGGAATGAATAATTCTTCTAATTGACAAGATTATTTTTTTTTAAATCTACGTCACAAAAGAATTACACTGATTTATAGAACAACGCGAGTTTATAACTAGAAAGCATGTTACTAATATTATACTAAAGAACATGATAAACATAATTGTCGTTCAACCAAGACTTGGGTAATGATCTTACAGATAAATATAATCTGTGTTAGTTGTTTACAGAATTAAAAAATAATTTTTTCTGAGCAGGCAGACAATCAACTTGAGTGAGAACAAGGTCAGCTACAAGATCCAATTTTATAGAACCCACATTATGTAATGGATAACATGCTGACTAAACGTAAATTAAATATACACAGGGCTCACCCAAACTTAATTTCCAGCGCATGCTCACTTAACGTTTTTAGAGTCACTTCCTGTTTCTGGACTTCAGCAATCCTCAAATTGAAATCTTGAATTTGTTGCAATATTATGACGTAGTATATAGAAAGTTGATAACAGATGAACTCCCCATAGAAATTATGTCTTGTTACTTGAACTACTTGAATGTTAAAAACTATATATATATATATATATATATATATATATATATATATATCTCCAAGAATATATATATATATATATATATATATATATATATATATATATATATATATATATATATCTCCAAGAATATATATATATATATATATATATATATATATATATATATATATATATATATATATATATATATATATATATATATATATATATCCAAGAAATAAAAACAACAGAAACTCTGAATGAGAAAAACAAAATGTTTTATTCTAGTCTACAAATATCAATAAATAAATTAGCATTAAAGAATTTACATATTATCTTGTTATCTTTCTCTGTTCCATTACATTTCATTAAAACCTATAGTCTCAACAAGTTGTATTAAATAAAAATATTGATCACAAAGTATTTCCTATTAAGATATCAGAATGTTGATAGAAGTAATATTAGGGTCCCATCAGCAAGCGAATCTTAAAAAGTAGAACTATCATGTGGAATGGATGACAATTTCTGTTACAATAAACATAAAGTAATACAAAATGTATTGAAATAATATCAGCTTTATGGAAGCCCAATATCCCTACGTACAAGTTCTCCATTTTTGGCTTTGATCTTCTTTAGTACCGAAATTTACAGAATATGAATATTGCCGTAATCAACGTATATTTTTAAATATGATTACCTATTAATACATTTTTTGGATACGAACCAATGCCGGGAGGCTGACTGGTTCACGACACCCGTATTATAACCTTCGATTCCACTATACCATGATCAACCCACATATTGATAACATATAATTAAGACACAATAAATATTAACTATCTTTAACATAATGTGACTCGAGACAATGTTATATGCTAATTAAATTATTACTTCTTTTAATTAGAATGTATGTCTAAACACTAGAATCATTGTGTCAGACGTATAACAGTAAACCCTGTCCTCCAACTAGGTTGGCAGAAATGGAAAATTAAAACATGAGCAATGCGGAAGTCGTCGTTATAGTAGATTTAAAGTTGAATTGTACTTCTTATTTACCTTAATAATTTATTCCTTCAAAAATGTTAATTGGCACCTATGGAGTCAGCCTGGATATAAGCAGTGCTGTATGATTTAAGCAGTGCTGTATGATTCATATGTTTATCAAGGAAATGCAGTTACATTCTCGCCAGACTGCCAAATCTGTGATGGTCGCTTGTGATGATCAAATGTGGCGATGGCTTGCTATTTCAATAAAGATGAAATTTGTGTAGTGTGCAAGATTTTTTCCATGCGTTTAATGTTCCTTTTCATTTATTATTATTATTATTATTATTATTATTATTATTATTATTATTATTATTATTATTATTATTATTATTATTATATTATTATTATTATTATTATTATTATATTATTATTATTATTATTATTATTATTATTATTATTATTATTATTATTATTATTATTATTATTATTTCGGTTGAAGTCGTCGTTGTAGTAGATTTAAAGTTGAATTGTACTTCTTATTTACCTTAATAATTTATTCCTTCAAAAATGTTAATTGGCACCTATGGGGTCAGCCTGGATATTTGCTAATACCGGATGTCTAACAATGGAGAGTCATTAGTATGACGAGATACTTGAGAGATATTATATATTATTGTTAAATATTGTCGTTTTAGCCATTTTTGCCAATTAGTATATATGAAATTATGAATTATTAAGATTAATAAGATAAAAGTAAAGTATACAAAATTAAAAGATCTATTAACTCATGATGGCAACATTAAGGGTTGGTATACAGTTAATAAATTGCACTTATTAATTATAATAACTAAAACAAAGGAATGAAAGTAAATAAATCGACCGTACCATGTCAACACTCGGGAACAGTAAGCAAAACTAAGTTGATGCTAAAGCCCTCATACTAGAAAAACTTCATTATTCAGCAGAAAGATCACGAAAGTGCAAAAAACAAATCTAAAATTCTTAAGAGATTTAGAATGACCTATACACGAAATAAGTAACTACCGTACAGAATAACTAAAGCCTAACTTCTTAATGCTATGTATATCTAGTTACTCTGAAATGACAAGATAGGATAATATGACCTCAAAGACAATCGCTAAAACACACGAATCAGACAAACACTGAAATGCCATATATACACCTGATCAAAAATGGATCTGGTGTTCAGTAGTTGTTACGTTTACCCCAAAACTGACCAATGGGAAGGAATTACTCAGTGCAGATTAACGATTCCTCAATCTGCCCCACGCTATACGTCGTACTAATGACTCTCCATTGTTAGACATCCGGTATTAGCAAATATCCAGGCTGACCCCATATGTGACAATTGACATATTTGAAGGAATAAATTATTAAGGTAAATAGGATGTACAATTCAACTTTAAATCTACTACAACGACGACTTCAACCGAAATAATAATAATAATAATAATAATAATAATAATAATAATAATAATAATAATAATAATAATAATAATAATAATAATAATAATAATAATAATAATAATAATAATAATAATAGCAGCAGGGAGGGTGAATCCTAGAAATTTTTGCGACAAAATCGATTAAAGCCTCAGAATGCCAAATGGAACCTTCCTACGAAATCTCATATTTTAACCAAAAAAAAATTAAAGACCCCATTTTACAAATGGAGCCTTAGCGATTTTGTCGCAAATACATTGTCATAACCACCCTCGAAATTGCTGCCATCTAAGTCGCAAATATGTTGTCATTTCACCCTCCCTGCTGCTGATTAATACAAATTATTTAACCGAATATTTGTTAGCTTTTTACAAACAGACTAATCGATAATACTTCACCGCGTAGATCAATCAAATTATTTGACTGATCGGTGAGTGTAAAATTAATTCTAGTTAGTAAATCATTTTGACATTGCATATAGACTGGATTAGTCGGATTTTCAACAATTAAAAATCCGGGGGGTGCTGTTGGCGTAAATGAATAACGAATGTAACCTTGTCGGGCTTGATTTGATTGTTCCATATTAATTTGATAACTTCCTTCGATTACATCACACGTTAAATTAAGTGCGATCACCGATGAAATATTCACATTGTTCGGTGCGATATGTCTACCGTCGCCGTCGGGAGAATTATTATAAGTGAGGATAATGGGCTTCGGCTGGCTATCTTTCCATGATTGATAAATTTTATTAAATCCTTCGTCGATGGCAGTTCTGAGTTTTTTCTTTAACTCGGGAACATTATATCCTGGTAATTTATAATTTGGATTTTCATTTATATTTTTTTATAATCTTGGGCTGAACTAGATCTTGAAATCGGGCTATTTTCATCAGTGAAGAGATTAGTAATCCTCGAATTAAATATTTCCATGTCATCGATGATTTTATTACCCGCGGCGACTACACTAATGAACTCAGCTTGTGTGAGAAGACCGGATCTTAACGACAGTAATAACAATTTAAAATCATCATTCATTTTTTTGAAGATATGGGATTCAATATCTCCGATTGCTGGACTTGTTTCATGTATTTCCAGAATTTCACCTTCCCGTGGGATATAATCATTATAAAGTGGAATTGTCCACTCATCTTCACCATATTCATTCTTACCTCGATATCGTTTTGTAAAGTTTATATCGAGGAGGGTTTTATATCCTTTTGATGGATTTTCAGGTCCTATTTCATCAGTGACGTAATCAGATTTTACAGGCTCGGGCGTGGAATTACCAGCACTTCTAGGTGGATCTTCGGGCCATCCTAATACTGTTCTTATTGAACTGTTATAAATATCTACAACATACCCAGGGGAGCTTATTTCAATTGTAGATGATAGTGTTGGTTCATGAACTGTTATCGCAATTTTTGATTCTTTTTTAGTAATGGATTTTATTCTACGTTGTAATTCATTATTAATTTGCTCAATTTGATAGGATCCAGTTGGTATTGAAACAACGTTCCAATCTGGAGTGTCATCTTTTTTATTCCTATATGCAAATACCAGAGAATTATTAGGTCTCTGACCGCCAAATGGAACCGATCTAATATTAGGCCAACTATGATACACTCGTAATTTTGCCAACGCGATTTCCTTTACTGAAACAGGTGAAGGAAAATTCACACTGAATTTAGGGTTTGTTGACGATATTGATATCATGCTTGTTTTCCGCGGAGTGGTATTTTCTGCTATCCGCTGAAGTAGTTGAATCTCTTGCGACATTATTATTATTATTTACAATGTCTAATTTTGCAATAGATGAAAAAACGCTAGCGTTTTTAATCGTAGTATCATAAATACGTATCATCGCGGAGAATTCGTCTTCGGTAATTATCGTATCATCAATCGATGATGACATCAACGAGGATAATTGTGAGTAACCGTTAGATACTGCTTGATGTTTTACTATATAGTCGTTAAGTTTTTCTTGAGAACACGATGATATTTTTTTAGTAATAGCATTTGCAATTCCAGCAAATGTTGTCACCGCGGAAATAGCAATTGGGACAGCAATCGGAGCTACCATTGTTACTGAAGATAGTATAATACCAGCACCGGCCATTATACCAGATACTGAGTATACTGTAACATCAATTACGGTAATTCTCCTGCGATACTTTTTAATTTTTATTTCATACTCATCAATGAGTGTTTTGAGTTTTGTTAAGAACTCTTTGACGGTATCATAGCGATATTGCGATGATGGAATCATATTATTTTAAAACCTCAAGTGGTTTCTAATTGTTAAAAATTCTAATTTAGATCAGCTACAAACTCCATGTACCATACAAATGATGTCTTATTTAAATTAGGATCAGTGCTTGTTATTGTAAACCGTTTGTATTCATCCAGGTCAATAGTCGTTGAAATCACGTTGTTGTATCCATATGAAGTCGATGATGATATATTAAACTGATTCAGTGACACTATTGTTAATCGATAAATACCCGGCTTTGACACAGTGAGAGTTATTGTATTCTTTTTAGGTTCCCAATCTAATGATCCAGAGAGAACTGTGTATATCATATTTATGATATTCCTCTCATGAGGAATCTTTATTCTTTCAAGTAGCGGAAGATTGTCTGTTTTAAATTTTGTAATATCCTCGATAGATTTTTTAATATTATTAATGTTATCTCTAATAATACTAAATCCAGCATCATTAATATTTTTAATATTGGATTTAATTTCATCAAAATTGGATTTAATTTCAGCGAGAGATGGAGAGGTTACCGCTGGTGTTCCAAAAAATTTATTGATAATATTTCTACGAAGGGAAGTATATGTTGTTATATGTTTTTCAAGTTCTTCATTTAAATTTTTTAATGCATCTGTGATTGTAGAAACAAATACACCTGGTTTGAGTTTTCCATCATTTGAATATAACACTATTGTATCTTCAACGACGTCACGTCTTCGTATTAAGACATCATCCAATGAAACATTACTAGATTTCAATTTGCCCTGGCGATCTTGAAATACAACTATTTCCCCAGGATCTACACTTGACAAATTTAATGTCTCGGCGATTTCATCTTCGATTATTTTTTTTACACTTTCGACAGCTAATTTACTATCGGTTTCTGTTTTTTTTTTATTCTGATAAAGGTCGTCCCCAAATATCAATCATTATACAAAAACGCTACGTTTTTCTAAATCATAACGCTATCGTTTTTGCCATTGCCTGCTAGTATATTCATTAACAACAACTTGTGGTGGTTTCCTTGGAAATTTAGATATCTCTGCAAGGACATTTAATACTTCACGACCGCATATCGGTGGATCATTTAACTGTTGTGTTGGTAGCGTGGAATAAAAAATTGGAGATGACTTTGTTATTGTGGATACATATCGCATGAATTCTTTTGGTGGAGCTAATCCATATGAATCAAAATATACAATTCCACGTGGATCAATTGCATATGCGACCCAATGAGTTCCTTTTCCGCTGCTGTTATCAAGATTGATAATACCCGTTTCATTTTTCATTGGTTTTGACGGTAATTGATCTCTCATGAAAACTCCTCTAAAGTTTTTTATTGATAATGATTTTACAGCATCAATTAAATCAAAATTGGACATTGGTGAAAATCCTAGGGATTTTTCCACTAATAAACCGTTCCTGGTATTCTTAGGCCCGTGCCCTTGTACCAATTGTATGGGGTTCCTGGTAGTCTTAGACCCTTTCCTTTTTTTATAGCCTTTCCCAGTAGCTTTTTTCAGGGCCATTCCTGCAGCAGTACCAACGGCTCCTAACGCTGCCGCCTTCGCAACCGCTGGGGCAGCCGCTGCAATCAATGCTGGAATAGCAGCTAACAGCGGGAATATACCACCCGATTTTATCATACTGGCGATTGCTGCTTTCGAAAAATCAATTTGAACTCCTCGTTTGTTCTTTAGCGCATCATTGAAATGTTTTATTTGACGATCTGTCAATGATAATTTATGTGCACCACCGGACATTTGAGTGGGTTTCAGCGTTATTGTAGTTCCACATTCTTTAGCCGACTTTGATTTCAATTTCTTGACCTGACCATCAGTCAACTGGACATTAACAATACTATATGTCATTCTATTCTAAATGTAATTTACACTTTCAATTGATCTTATTGTGAAAATCCTAACTACATGTTTGGAAAATCAAAGGTTTTCCACTGGTGCATCAATAAGTCTCATTCGTCCGCCAACTCCTTCTAACAACATTGATTTATCACTGAGAATGACAGCAACTGCTCTATAATCGGCTATACCAGCAGGGCGTTGTACCCGAGCTTGGAAGTATATATCAACAACAGATTGTCTCATCATGTCAAGATGTTCCAATGAAAAGTAATAAATCGGATAGTGTTTTTCAAAATCAATTTGCGATATTTGCAAACCAGTATCAACATTTTGATCACGACCCATATACGACAATATTCTATGATATACACGTGCTATGTTGTTGTTTTCATAATTAAGCTGTACAATCTCTGCTGGCTCTTGTTGTCCGTTTATTCTCAATGAAACTTCACTTACTCCTAATTTATCAAATATCATATGACTAGATAATTGACGACCCACTCGATTTGCATCCTGTAACGCTATAAAGATATGACGTGGAGCTGAAACACCTTGTTTTGATGCTAAGTGCCATGTAAATGTGCCATTTACATTATCCTGCTTCGTATCAGTCGTTGTTGTTAGCCAACTTAGCAATGATTTTCCACCTGTGTCCATAAACGATAGTAATTGTTGCTCTATTGTAACTGCTGGTGTCAAGACGGGTATCCATAGAACCAATTTATTTAAAATGACTTTACCATCATCAACACCATTAGCACGCCAAATTGCATCATTGTCATTTTCTTTTCGCACTAACACAACCGTATGCTTTGCTCCATAGATGACTTTTCTGACATTTCTACAGAATCCGAATATGTGATGTAACGGAATTGCACATGAAAACCGTCGATGTTGTCCTTTTAATGCTCCTTTTCGTGTTGCAAATCCTAGATTGAAATTATCATTGACCCTTTTTAAAATGTCGAATTCAGCGCCTGGTCTAATTTCACGGTCTAGATTAGCATCGAGTTGTTGTTCAGCTTCTGCAGTAGCTTGCGCAGTTCGTACTTTAATAAACTGAATATGGTCAGCATGATCAGAAGTATCCTTAGCAAACATCATAGACGGACCAGCTGATCTTGTATAATCATCAGAATATCTCGCAAGTCCGATTATTGTTGTTGCAATATCAACATTTTGTTCTATTGATTCAATTTCTTTTCCATCAATGATATATCTTGCACTGTTAAATAGCGCCATAATGCCATTATTTACGAAACCAACTCGGATATTTTGGTCATTCCCATATGGTGTATCAGCTGCAACATTTGTTACAAGCTCTCCTTCTACTTCAATAAACGCCTCACACGGCAAAAAGTATCTACTTGTATCTTGAACTTGAAGTTCAACTCTCCCCCGTTGATTAGGCTCTCTTGCAGGATAGGCATAATACTGATAGTTAATTTTAGAATCATCTTTATTCACCGGTGCTGCCATATCAAACGCTGGATCAGCAATTTTTTTTAAATGCCATTTATACTAAAACGTATCGTTTTTCTAAATGTAGTAATGCTATCATTTTCTTTTTCGTCTGACATTTTTACTATTTCCTCCAAGACCGCTTCCCGCTATCATACTTGCAATATTACTACTATCTGGTGAAGTCATTGCTAATGATGCTAGTTTTTGTTCCACTGCGTTATTTATCACTTTACTGACATTTGCAGGCATCATTGTTGTTGAAGGTAGCGGTGTTGAAACTATTTGTGGTGGTTTTCGTCCGAATCTAGATTTCACCAATGACGTTATTCTATTTTTTGCGGTAGAAAAGGCCGTTCCTGCAAGATCTCCAACAGCGTTAATTCCTTTATTACGAATAACATCAATGGCTTTCATCGCTAATTGTTTAGCAATTGGTGCTACTTTTGGGGCTATTCTTGTGAATAAACCCGCTATGGTATTTCCAAGGCCGTCTCCATAGTATGCCTTATAAACGGGCAATCTTGAGTTTACTACATACACGTTTGTTGGTTTATTGTGATTATAGTGTACTATCATCTTATTTGAAATGACTTTGTAATTTCTAAATGCAAGCAATTAGAAATTTCAATCGCTATAATAACCACTAAATTCCCCTGGAATTCCGTCCATTAACTCATCCAAGAGTTCTCGATACGTATGAATATCAATTATCCCACTTTGGAATAATCGTCTGCAAATATCAAATGCTTCATTAGTTATTTCGACTGAGTTATTCCCAGCTCGCTTACCTCCCATAAGAACCTCAAGTCGTGATATATCATTAATGATATTACTAGGACACATATGAGAATCATGATGAGAACTTCCATAACCCTTTCCTAAAGTACTTTCTGATTCGGAAACGTTTTGAATTTCTGGATCTGGTTCGGAAACGTTTTGAATTTCTGGAGCTGGTTCGGAAACGTTTTGAATTTCTGGAGATTGTCGACCTCGACCTCGACCTCGACCTCGACCTCGACCTCGACCTCGTCCTCGACCTTGTTGTTGTTCTTTTAGTTGTTCTTTTAGTTGTTGTTGTTCTATACCATACGCATTAGCTCCAATTTTAAAAGCATTGTACTCCAATGTATCCTTATTTAAATTGCCGGTGATTTCTTTATTAATTTTATATATCCAATCCACCCATTGATCTTTTTTTATTGTGTTTTTTTTATACTCGTCTTTTAAAAATTTCTCCCTAATATAATAACTTTTGACAGCGAGGTCACCAAATAACTCATAGTCTTCAGTTTTCAGCAATTGAATTCGTTTGATTTCTTCTATAGCTTCATCAGTGAATTTCTCGTTAAAAGGAACACATTTTTTAGTGGAACCTTTTTCAATAGAATCACTAGCATCTTCAACGGGGTTATCATCAGTACCAATATTATCCATTTGTTGTATTTCTCGCTGAGTTTGTAACTCACCTGAAAGCTGTTTTATTCCCTCGTGAGTTTTTTCAGTTTCTGTAGCAATCTTTCCTAATACATCAATAATAGGTACTGCTCCCTCTTTAGGGATGTCGCCGTATATAGCACGTTCTGTTGCAAGTTTCATATCTTTAGTGGCTTTAGTTACAGGGGCAAAAAGTTGTTCGCTCCCAATAGAAAAGTCAGTCTGCGCTTGCTGTCTAAGTTGTAGTTTATCTCGCACGTCATCTCGAATTGGTATAAACTTTTTCAGTAATGCTAACCTCTCACGGGCTAGTCTGGTAGTTAATGCTTCTGATGTCATTATTGGAAATGCTAACGTTTTTTCAATTGTGGGTTTCAATACTTGCATTTTCAGACTCATCAATCAAACGTCTTATAGATTTCACTTTCAAAGCAATCTCTGACCGAACTTGGTACTGTTCCCCGAGTTTCTTTCTAATGGCTTCAACTATACTAAATAGCCGAATGAATAAATTAATATCATTGTTATACAAAGAAGCATTAACCGCTTTTTGGATTCTTTTTATCAGTGAATACATTTTAGGTAGAACATATCTTCCACGTTTCAATTGTATATCAATTTGTTCAAATTCATTCAAAAGTCTGTCTTCATTCAAAAATTCAGAAAGTACGATTCCTTGATTTCTTAAATTTGATATTTCTGTGATGATAGATGTAATATCTTGAAATTCCATTTATTGAATATTATTACTAATGTATTTTCTTATCTTTAAAATATTTTTATCGAAGATATTCATATACAAAAAAAAACAAACAAAAACATATACAATGCCCTGTCTCAGGCATACATTAAAGACTTATACAATACCCTAACTCCCCAATCGAGTTCAAGGGCGGGTTATATGGGTATTAGACGTGAAATCCAAGTGATTTCTTTACAAACATTGAACATATAACATGAAGCCTCATTTGGAAACCACTTTCACGCCAAACGACGTCAAAGAGGCCCAGAGGGGGGACAGCACATTCTTGGAACTCATTTAGTGCCTTCGCATTAAATAAGCCCAAGGGCCACAAACATAGATCTCCCAATTGGAAGCTCTAACGTAACAAATGCTATATTAGGTCTTCCGGAAGATATGTTGTGGGGGGACAGTACATTACATATAACATGATTATATATACAATGCGATTATATAAGATGATTATATATACAATGAGATGATAGGATGATATTATATATACTAGGGACAGTACATTACATATAGGATGATATATATACAATGCGATTATATAGGATGGTTATATATACAATGAAATGATAGGATGGTATGATAGGGACAGTACATTACAATGAAATGATAGGATGGTATGATAGGGACAGTACAGGACGATACAAACATGAAACGACGGGGCGGACCTACACCCAATCTACCAATCAAAAGCAACCCAAGAAATTAACCCTGGTTGCAGTTGAAAAAATTCAACCACACCATGTCAATGGCGTGGGAGTTTTGATTGGCAAATTGGGCTTCGTTTAAAGCCCCAAACTTATTACTGCTCATATTATATATAAGGTGACTAATACTGCAGTGTCAATGTGTAGGTGTGTATTTATTTTCCTAGCATTTCATAATGAATATTGTGTAGTAATTTCAATGGAAGCTAAATATTTAAATAAAACATTAAAACAAGAAATACAACTGTTAAATAATAGCAATTTTTTTATTAATTTCTATAATATTACGATTAAATAATCGTAGTAATAATGGATTTACATGACGAGATAACTCTGTCATGGGGATCCCTGTCAATTCAGGACCTGCTATTCGAGAAAGATATTTTTCTGTGTCATTGGAAATTTTATTACATGTAGCCACACTAAAAAAACTAAACTACATGTAGCGCGTTTTACTACCTTGACCTCACATACAATCTATTTTAATTTGTAATTACAAAGTAATTTCATTTTCATACAAAATCTAAACAGCGCTGTTAACGCTGTCTTTGTAATTGGGATTTTTAAAAAATCTATTAATAGAACCTTGACCTCGGCCATACATAACTCTGTCAAATTGTCTACCTACAGGTTTTTCCAACAAAACCCTAACTGCTGTTCTCAATACAGTCTTTAGAAACAAGAAACAATAACACAAAATCAAAATCCGTACAACCTGATACGTATATATACCGAGTTAACCATTAAATACGTACATGAGATCACACACATCATTAATTCAATCCAATTTCACATGTGTTCTCGCACGAATTACATATCCGGGAATCAATATCGAAAGTAGGATAGTCACGTGACGATCAGTAGTAATGAGGGGAAATACGGAACAAAATTAAAAGAATAAAAAAATATATTCTATTAATAGTAATTATTGAGAGTCATTTTATGCGTATGAAAACTTTATTCTATGTCCATTTTTCTTTGAGATAGCTGTTTGATAAATCCCTTCAGCAGCTCTTTGTACTGAAGGAATACATATTCCAAAATATTTTCCCGCAGCATTCATTGAATGAAAAACTCTTTCTTCATTCGTCGTTGTATCAAATAATTTAACTCCCCTGCGTCATTTTGAGTATTTCCCTGTCTTTCCTCTTTTTGTATTCTCTCTTTGAGAAATACATTGTAAATTTTCAAGAGAATTATTTTGAATATTAGAATCAATGTGATCAATAACACAGCCATCTTTAATCGGTCCCATATAACACTCAAAGACTGCCCTATGACAGAGATATCCCTTTCTTCCAGCAGTAAATTGCAAGTATCCCTGATTATTAACAAAACCAATTGGTTTTTTCACTCTACAGTGTCTAACAACACCATTACGAGATATTTCATAATTAACGAGTATTGGATGTGGTCTGAATTCTTGCTCCATTTATATATAATAATACTATTTGTCTAATTCATCATTTGCTTTAATTATAAATCTATTAATGTAGTCTTGAGGGTTTTTTATGATTTTGTCTTTGACAGAGTCATGGTTAGGGTCAATGATAGCGTTTTTTTATTCGTTTATCATAATAACGTTTTAATTCTCTAAACCGCTTACCCCCACAATTGATACATAATTGTGATTTTCCTCTCACACCCACCCCACAATTTATGCATGGGGACGGGCCAGTCGAATTATTTCTGACACTCTGTAAGTGATATCCACAGAATTCACCTGTACACGATTTATTGCATGGGGTTACTGATCCAATCATACGCCATTTGCAGTGATTCATTATATATAAACAAACTTTTCTATTTAAATACTTGTCTTATTTATATGAATGAAGAATTCAAGAGATTATCGACAATCAAGCCTTGGAAAAATATTAAATTCAATCTTGATAGAATTCTCTAAGATGTACCAAAAGAGAGAATAAATAATAGAAGTCTGATTAGAAAAATACGAGATTGTGTTCATGAGTTTAAACAGGACGGTGCATCACACACCTGGTCAACATTTAAAATCGATGGTGTTGTTGATGCTAGAATGAATGATGAAACAGCAGCTATGATACTATCACAACTTGGCAATAAACGGTATTTTCTCAGAGTGAAATTCCTTATCAATTTAGAATCGGGCGAATGGGTTAAAAGAGACAAGTTTGAGCCAATTCTCAAAGATAGGACAACAGTCATTGTTAGCCGTGATTCCAGACCAGGGCTGTTAACTGGAATTGATAAACCATACTATGAAAAAGCGTATCCAGAAACAGCAATCGTTTATGGGATGTATCCGTTAAATAAGAAACCTGACATTGGAAAACTAGCACCAATGAAACAGTCAACGTCAGTGGAAAAGCCACTCAACTGTGTGGCACAACGAGTCTTAGAACACTTTACAAATGCACTCCGTGGGAATAAATTAACCGATCTAAGACATAAAAAAATAGATCAATAGGAGCTAACAGTGAAAGAGAACGGAGCAACTATTTCCGATATAGCTAGATTGGAAAAGTCGTTGAGATTTCCGATAACCGTTTTAACGATAACTGGCGAAGTATTATACGAATCGAAATACAATAAAAACGGAGCTCCAATCAAAATTATTGATCATAACAAACACGCATGGACATCCGCGGTTACAATATTCTCGCGAGAGAGAACAGTGAAGTATATCCCAGAAGAATTCACCAAGGATGGCATTCTCACTGAAGAAAGATTATTCGATGCTATTGCTAGTTTGTGTAAAAACGACCCTGTATCAGTATGGCTACTTCATAGTTTTGAAGATGAAGAATGTCAATTCAATCAATTTGTGAAACCTAACGGTGAATTATATCGCAGTGAAAGTCTACATAATAGGATGAAAAATCTAGCAATAAGTCTCAGTGAAAACGCTAGCGTTTTTAATGGAAAATCCGAAGATTACGAACAGTTACTTACAAATTGTTTTACAATTCCATCGGTTGCAGCTCATTTTGCAAGAAAGAAAAATAATTGGAAACCAACACGAAAAGAGTTTTTACAAGATGTTCAATCCAGCTGTTTGGAATATTATCATGGCGGTCTATGGAACGTTAAATACAATCGTGAAAGTATGATATCAGTTGATATCGTTGCTTGTTATCCAGGAAGTTTTCTAGGATATGGATTCGCTGGTGAGTATTTTAAACGGTTTGGACATCCCACACATGAAATGACTCGCGTTGCTATTAATGGACCACTGCCTGATTTTGATTTGACCGGTTTTGCTTGCGTAGTATCATTTGAATTCGCTGAAGGACTTCATCCGTGTTGTTATGTTTGGATTGGTAGACACATGGCTGAAAGGATGTGGTTACCAATAGTGTTATTGCGATATATGATTGATTGTAAAATGTTAGTTTCGTTGATTGTCAGCGAAGCGATTATCTCATATCAAAAACAAACCAATGTCTGGTTACCAGAACCAGAATGTCTTGATAGTATAATCGATAAGTCTAGAAAACATATTGATGCTGACGAGGAGTACATTATTGAATGGTCAAAAAAGATATTTAATCAACGAAATAGTGAAGCAAAGGATCTTGGCCGAAGAATAATCGGTAAATTTACACAAGGTGGAAAAAAATTAACTTTAAAAGACAATCCTCACGATTGATTATAGATGATGCCGAATACGACTTCGTTATTAAAGATGCAGTAGAGAAAAATAGATACGCAAATTGTAAAACAGCCTTTTTATCCAATAAAACAAAGTTAGGTAGAATTGTTACTTACAGTGATTGAGAAAGCTCTGCATATCTACATTTGAGAGCTTCTATGCTGGGTTATGCATCTATCAATTTATTTGCAATGATAAATAGATTTCCTAGTATAGCAGTCAGAGTTGCAATTGATTCAATGTATGTCGATAAAAAATATATCAAAGAGATAACTAAATTTACTAATAGCGAAGAGACTTGGGGAACATGGCGAATTAAACATGAAATACAATGCAATTATTCTGAATCAGCAGACCTTGAGATTAAAAGCAGTTACCTGAAGAACGATAATTCTATCAGTGAAAAATCCGAAGGATTTTCTATGTCTAAAGCACCACCGATATCAGATCCAATTTGTAGATATAAAACAGTTTATTTAAACGGTTGTGGTGGATCTGGAAAGACAACACGTGCGATAGAATTATATCGAGAGAGAACGTCCATGATTGTACTCACACCAACCCATAGACTAGCGAGAGAGATCAAACAACGAAATGTTGAAGCTTGCACGTATCATAGTTTTTTTCGATACAAGGGCGATGCTTGGACTCCTGAGCGAATGGGTGAGAAATTTATTCCAGCGGTTATTATTTGGGATGAAGCATGTACTGTTTCAGAAGATGTATTAAAAATGTTTCTTGATTGGTTATTGCAAAATAATACAAAAATTATATTGTGCGGCGATCATGGTCAACCACCACCATTTGTTGGTAGAAGTCCACATAATTGGTTAAAAGGATTTGTTGATTATTACGAAGAAATTGATACTGACTATAGAGCACTCGATGAGCAGTTACGTGAGTTTAAAAAACTAATTAGATTACAACCCGATAGAATTCAATGTGAAGTAGCGCGTGAAATAATTTCTGAAACACCTTTGAATGATTTTTGGGAAACATGGAAACCAAATGATTTTGTAGTAGCAAGTAGAAAGATAGTCAGAGACGCACTTCAGAAAAAGTTGTTTGAGCTACACAAGAAAAAATTCCCAACGTTTCCAGTACCGTTGTGTTATAGACCATTGGATACACGAAAGCAGAATATTGAAGTTGAAATTCCAGGCCAGACGGAGAAACAGATTCTAGTGTTAAATGATATTGTGCTAGTTGATATCAATACTGTAGAAGATGCATTATGCGCTGATAAATCACCATGGACGCTTGGTTATGTAACAACAATACACTCGTCACAAGGATTGACCATCACGGATACAATTGTTTGGATAGTTGATAATCGCATTGAATGGTCAAATTAAGTCTATCTCGCAGTGTCCAGAGTACGACGAATAAATCAACTACGAAGGATTGTTTTCGATGATGATTTTAATGCAAACGATGATAACACTGATATTAGCATCATTAATAAAAAACTCTCTGGTTACAAACAGCAGGACAAAAAAAAACAACGAGAATTTGATATTGATGCTGAAGTAATAATCGCATTAAAAGAACAACAGAATAATCACTGCGCCAGTTGCAATTGTATAATGCACTGGCAGTATTCGGATAAAGACCCTCGACAATTTACCGTAGACAGAAAAAATAACAGTCTTGGTCATGTCAGAAACAATGTGATGTTGACCTGTCTTGAGTGTAATAGACGTAACGGAGCTAGTTAAGGCCATGTGGCGGTAATTGAGTATCGTCCGGAATGACTTGTAGTTGTTCGCGTGTAAAACCACGCTGAGGTGCAGTTGAATCCAATCTGTAGATTGGAGGTCTACCAGTTGATCGCGTTATGGTTGAAATTTTATGCGTAGTAACACTCCATATAGGATCAGTAGCTCTTCTTTTACCACCTTCAAGCTCTCCTGGTTCGTATAAATATCTCACAGTAACATCACCGAGAAGTGGCTGAGTGCTAACCCGCTGTGGTTGTTCGGGAATATATTCTTTTTTTATTGCAATATTTGGTTTCATATTAATAGTTCGAGTAATCTCGTTATTTAACGCTGCAACTACACTCGGTAACCTTTGGACCCATTCACGAGATCGTTTTTCTTGGATGAATTCTTTTGCATATTGATATCCAAATAACCGTTCTGCAAGAGTTCGATTAAATCGTTCTACAATTGCCTGATCACGATGTAACGCAGTATGTCCCCGTCGTATTGTAACATTATGAGTTTTCATTGTTGATAGAACAGCACCTTGAAACTCTTTGCCAGGATCAACTTGTAATAGATTTGGCCATCTTAGAGGACCTCGTCTATAAATCCTTTCAAATGCAGAAGCGACTTCAGAAGCTGACTTTGTTTTCAATGGTTCTGCTTGTTTAAATCGACTCGCAATATCAACTACAGTTAGCGCGTATTTGTAACCATGGTCATGTGGTAAAAACAATAAATCAGCCTGATGAACTTCATTGGGTACGGTAACATCAAAATGAGAATAATTAATTTGTTTAGGCGGTGGTAGATAAATTTGCCGTATAGCTTGTTTGGATAACCAATCTTTTGCAGTGGATTTTTTCACTTTTGCAGCGTTAGCAAGTTTACTAATTGCTGCTTTACCCCTCCAGTATCCTTTCGGAGAATAATAAATAGATTCCATACTATAAAAAACACTGGTATTTTTAATTACCAGCACCTAACACCAATTTGCCTTTCATAGCTGATTTGACCAACCATGAAGCCAATTTTTCTTTGAAGGATTTATCGGGAATAGCATTTAAGGCATGAATTAATTTTACATCCGCGATATGTCTTTGTTGCAAATTATTGCTTTTATATGCAACATCATGAGCATGACATGCCTTATCAATAGCATTTATCGGATACTCACCAGGCCGGGGCTGATTTTGATCATCAAGTCTGATATCTAATCTCGTTCCGGGACCACAGTAGCTATATCCTGGAAGGTGTTTTTCTCCGGGGTATTTTGCCCATGGGGTTCCGGGGAGTTTTCCAAGTTTTGCGGCAATATCACCTCCGAGTTGCTTTTTTTTAAAAATCGAATTTTTTTTGTACCACATGTTACACACTTACCAGTAAGCGCTAGTCTATTGTTTTTAGTTGTAATGGTTGTCTGATCGGTTGTATCAGTACGCTGTTTACACTTAACACAATATAGATCCATAATTTATATATAGAGTTATGAATATAATTGACTTTTCAGCGACTAAAAGAAGAGAACCGGTAAAACACCACGCAGCGCTTCCGAATTCTGTCCGTGCCATTATAATCGGACCATCTGGATCAGGCAAAACACAATTGCTGCTTAATTTGATAATGCGATTTATGAAGTGGGATAAATTATATTTAGTTGCACCATCCGTAGATGATCAACGGTGCTATGAAGTGCTAAAAGATTATAATGAAAATGCATCAGAAATTAAAGGTGAAAGTGTAATTGACTTTATTACTGATATTAATGATGCACCATCAGTAGAAGATCTCGATGGAGACATAAACAATCTTGTAGTGTACGATGATGTAATGTTAGATAATCAAAAGAACCCTGCTAGAATATTTTCCCGAGGTAGGCATAAAAACACTGACGTGATATATGTCACTCAACGATATACTCAAATTCCAAAAGTGATTCGCGATAACTGCAATATTCTTGCTGTATTCAATGGCGTTGATACACATACGCTACGAAATATTTGGCAAACATGGTGTTCCGATATGGACTTCAATGGATTTAAAAATTACTTTGGTCATGCTCAGTCAGTCCCATATGGATTTATAACAATAAATTTACACGACCCTCGGTCACGATATCGTATTGGACTTGATAAAATATTTGGTTAAATAATTTGTATTAATCAGCAGCAGGGAGGGTGAAATGACAACATATTTGCGACGTAGATGGCAGCAATTTCGAGGGTGGTTATGACAATGTATTTGCGACAAAATCGCTAAGGCTCCATTTGTAAAATGGGGTCTTTAATTTTTTTTTTTGGTTAAAATATGAGATTTCGTAGGAAGGTTCCATTTGGCATTCTGAGGCTTTAATCGATTTTGTCGCAAAAATTTATAGGATTCACCCTCCCTGCTGCTATAATAATAATAATAATAATAATAATAATAATAATAATAATAATAATAATAATAATAATAATAATAATAATAATAATTGAAAAGGAACATTAAACGCATGGAAAAAATCGTGCTCACTACACAAATTTCATCTTTATTGAAATAGCAAGTCATCGCCACATTTTATCATCACAAGCGACCATCACAGATTTGGCAGTCTGGCCAGAATGGAATTGCATTTCCTTGCCACACATATGAATCATACAGCACTGCTTACACTAGCCCCGTTGCCCACACCTCACATCCATATGCGCACTTCGAAGAGAATTCGTTTTCGACATCTCTCAAGTATCTCGCCTTAATGCTGAGCGCCAAGCGAGGCAGCTGTTAGTACCATTTTTTAAAGTCTTTGGTATAACTCGACCAGGGTTCGAACCCGCGACCTCCCGCATCTGAGAAGGACGCTCTAACCACTAGGCCACCGGAGTGGTCAAGTTAAGTGTAGTATCTTACCGTTAAGTATAACGTATTTAATTATACTTGCATCTACTGCATAGAGAAAAATGGAGGTGTCTCCAAGACATAAATTGCCTCAGATACCAAGATGGCGGACATCGTAAGTTACATCGAACGTAATACATAACATCAGTCACACATAACATCAGTCATAGAGAGCATCAGTTACACATAACATCAGTCATACGTAACATCAGTCACACATAACAGCAGTCATAGAGAACATCAGTTACACATAACATCAGTCATAGAGAACATTAGTCATATATAACATCAGTCATACATAACATCAGTCATAGAGAACATCAGTCACACATAACATCAGTCACACATAACATCAGTCATACATAACATCAGTCACACATAACATCAGTCATAGAGAACATCAGTCACACATAACATCAGTCATACATAACATCAGTCATACAGAACATTCTTGGGCAAAGTATCGTATTTAACATAGCTTCAAAATACCCGTCTGTACAAGAAACTATTATATTTGTAATTTACAGCATTCAAATAATGTAGAAATAAACAACGGGAAATTAAAGCAAAATAAGAATACAATATTGCATGGTTACTATGTTTACTTATTATTTATTTTAAATCTGTTTAATCTTTTAAATGTCAGTCTCCGTGTGATATGCTTACATTTTTGGTACAACCTATCTGAATGGAAAATGTAATGCAGGTTTTCAAGGCCACTTTTAATACTGCCTTGAGATGTCTTATTTATATTTTAGTAAATTTGTTTGCTTCTAAATATAATGTAGCTTAATGGAAGGCTTGTATGTTTCTCAAAGGATTTCAACACACAATTCGGCAAACACAGATTCTCCTCTCATGATGTCATCGGCAGCCACTTTTGTACTATACTGACCTAATGACTATTGATTTCATATGTGTTTGGAAGTTGAAGTATATTCTTTGACTCTCAGATCAATATTACAAACCGGTATAAGCAGATACAAAACAAAAACAAGCTTTCTGTCAGTTTCTGTAATTTTATGCAGATTTAGTAGCGTTAACATGCTGCCAGTGGCAAAGCTTCGGCATGGGCGCCCGCATGTAGGAGAGGGGGTGGAGACATTAGAGAGTGCATAGCGCCTATTTAAGATCTCTGAGCCCAAAAGCGTTTACAATGAATTAGCTGTAAGGGACCAAATTTGCATTAATTTAAAAAAAAAGCCTTACACTGGCACTAAAGTACATGTAGTAAATAAACTTATATCGTCATTTTGTTTCCTGTATTTACATCCGACTAGTATTACGTTAAAGTGTATTATGAGTTTAGCATTTCGATTCGTTGAGAGAGACAGACAGACAGACAGACAGAGATAGAGAGAATAAACCTGCCCAGAGAGCTTATGTTTGTGATATAATTATCACTCTGAAATACTAAAACGTAGACCCCTTTCACGAGATATCAATATCACTTTGTAAAATGTAAATCAGGAATGGAGCAGAAGGTGGTTTCCGGAACCGCCACCACCCCACCACCCGCTAGAAAAATAATAAAACAAAACCCCATATACACACACAAGCGTACATTCACTCGTCACTTTAAATTTGACCACAGTTTTATTTGTTTTGCAAGTTTATTGAATATTGAGCACAGTTTGAGTAAATAGACACAGACTTTTGCTTTGGAGCTATTTCGAAGAAACTCAGGGTCCTTTTCAAACTTTGGAGACCCCGTCCAATACTCGACTTTATCTGGCCCTGTACATGATAATAATATATGAATTTACAAACACTTGTAAACCTTTATTTACTTCCTTTTCATTTTACATGGGATCCCAGTTGTTGTTATTATGTTCGATTAGTGCTTTCATTTTGATTTTAAATAGAACCAGTGCATAAATGTGTCAAGAGCGTTGAATGACATAGTGAGTGCTTTATAAGTGTTCCCAGATATGTCTTTATTCAAATCCAAATATGATGCATGTAAGGTCAACGTTAACTTTGAGTTTTAAAATCAATAAAGGCTTCTATTCATGAACGAAATAACTATCTCTTCTTCTATCTCTTATTTGAAAATATTTAAAGCAATCATAACGATGCAGTTTTAGATTTTGAGTAAGAATTGTCCGTCTAACGTACTAATTTTACTTGAAGTGTTAAGCAAACGTTTAGAATGCAAAGGCCACATTATCATAATCGCCAAGCGGTATCAACCTGTAAATCTAGATTCAATTCTCTGAGTACCTCAGATGATTTTTTTTTTTTAAAGGAAGTAGCTTTAGCAGATCTCACTATAATCGAGAGAGAGAGAGAGAGAGAGAGAGAGAGAGAGAGAGAGAGAGAGAGAGAGAGAGAGAGAGAGGGGGGGAGAGAGTAAAACCTTCACACAGTCAGGTTAACTGGTAAAAATCATGCGTCCGTTAAGTATCGTATATCGTTTTCCTCCTTAATCAACCAAGTAGAAATTTGTTATCTCTCCTTCGTCAGAAGATATGGCAGTAATCATCACGAAATATGAGGCATTTTTATCAGATACCATGCCGGTCCTACATAAAGGAATCTTGCTCATGCTGCATCTTTTAGGCAATATTATATGTATTTATTAAAAATTGATAAAATAAAATTCTATTGACGAGGGAGATTAATATTCTTCTGTGTTAACAAGTGTTATCCATACTTGCCAAGTTTTGTGGAAGCAAATTAAATCAGGGAGATTTGTGTGTAAAATCAGGGAGATTGCGTCCAAATCAGGGAGACTAGGGTAACGACAATTTTTTTCTCATAAGTTTACAAACTCTGGAGAGTACGGAACTTTTCTTTCCAACCATTACATTTGCATTCTCACTACTAAACCCTACTAGGTTATGTCTGTTTATTAACACTTTTTGAAGACAGTTGAAAAGGTTTTCTCCAGTTCAAATATTGCAAAATGGTCATAGCCGGCAATTTGGTTGTCACTCCGTAAATGTCGCTGTCAAACACCCTTACAAGAATTGCTACACACTTTTCACCACCACTGTCATTAGACTCATCCATCATCACAGAGAAAGGGTTTTCTTTGCATAGCAAAGTTATTTGATTGTCATTCATTGGACCCAGTGCATTGATAACAATGTTTGTTACCTTCGTTCTTTTGTAGTGAAATTTCTGATCAATTTGCTAGAGCTCCCTAAAATGATCTGCAACCAAGAATGGTAAATTATGCTCTGCCATAAAATTAGCAAACAGAACCTCTGTTCTAGAGTATCACTGTCTACTGAGGTTGGGATAAATTTGTACGTTACTTTAGGCACATTATTTGACGATTTCTCATTTACAATGTGTTGCATACCTTTCAAGTGCTTTGTGAGATCATTTTTCTCCCACTAGAAATGTTCGAATGTGTGTTGCAAGCTGTGTAATCCGAGTTTCCTCTGACCATATCCACTCCATGTTTTGATATTTAGACATTTATGTTGGGGTGTTGGGTCAGAGACCATTCCCTATCGAAATGTTGGAATTAGCGAACACCATTTGGTGTCGGCCATGTGGTCCAAGGTTGACATTGCCGAAGTGGAAGGGGAGAAAAGCGCCCCACTCCCCCAGAAATGCCGCATACGGCTTGAGTCTCTGATAGCTTCGGTCAACTAAAATCCAGCTCATGACCTTCACGAGTGGCTTAGTATATAAGTCCGACGGACCATGATTTCACTAACAGGAGAAGGGGTGAAGGCGGTTCATTGGCGCCTTAAAACCAGACGCTTCG
Source organism: Potamilus streckersoni (assembly GCA_016746295.1). NCBI lineage: Eukaryota > Metazoa > Mollusca > Bivalvia > Unionida > Unionidae > Potamilus > Potamilus streckersoni. The sequence goes on along the minus strand of JAEAOA010000606.1, from coordinate 149,123 downwards.
GGTAGATGGGGCTCGTAAACCATGGATGATAGCTCATCTAGGAGAACGAAAACTCTGATTCTAAACTTCCGCTACCTTGCGGCTATACCTACTCATGGAAAAGGCTAAGGGAGTAAACCCCTACAGAAAATCCGTAGATGGAGTCTCTAAGACGGTCTGACATTGACTCCAATGCCATCCCGGCAACTCCTGCGATGCTGTTGGTGCCAAGTTTTATCGGCATTAACCGTTCCATTGGGAACACCAGCAACATGGAGAGGAGGATCTGCTGAATGGGTAACAGCTGATCCTCCATACTACCCTGCCAGGCTTTGTAGCTCCACTGGAGAGGAAACTCAGCGTCGCTGTAAGATGTCAGCACAACACGGGAATCAACAGTTTACCGATTATAACCAATAGCTCGATTGGTGTAGAGCTTGGCGCCAGGGGTTGCTTCCGACGGTGTAAGAGACTACCATGTCTCACTGGATACCTACCACCAGTCTCAAGCTGGGCAGCTCCCAAACAGTAAGGTGCTATCCCGCCATGGCCTACCCGCTTCACTGGGTGCGTGAAGCTTAGGGAACATTCTCGACAAGTAGGTCAAAATCTCAACACCAGGCAAGACTCAAAAAAGAGTAAGGAAGAATCCAGTGCTCCGTTTTGCAAGCTAGAACGTCAGGGCCATGTGTACTGGACTTAACTGAGGAAGATTGAAGATGCAGTGAAGACTGCCGTAATTGACAAAAAAACACTCCGGATTGAATGTCGACATTGCCTGCCTTCAGGAGACCAGACTAGCTGACAGCGGCTCACTCAGAGAAACCAACTACACCTTCTTTTGGCATGGAAAGTCCTCCGATGAACCTAGACAGAATGATGTCGGTCTCACTGTAAAGAGCACGCTTATCGCCTTCATCGAGTCTACCAGGCATGTGTACTCAGCACACTCCACTACAGCAGAGAGGCATGGACCACTTACACAAGCCACGAAAGGAAACTCAATAGCTTCCATCTGAGATGCCTGCGGTGCATTCTACGCATCCAGTGGCAGGAAAAATTACCTATCACTAAGGTTCTGGAACGGGCCAGCATGAATAGCATGTTCACCAAGCTAAGCTTGAGGCGCCTTCGCTAGCTCGGCTACGTTAGGCGAATGGATACAGTCTGCATTCCCAAAGACCTGCTATACGGCGAGCTAGCAGAAGGCACACGACTGACTGGACGGCCACGTCTGCGATGCGAAGACGTCTGCAAGAATGACATAAAAACGGCCAACATCAGCGTCAACAACTGGGAGAGTTGTGCTTACAGCCGCTAGGAGTGGCGACTTGCTGTCAGATAAGGCTTTCAGGAAGCCGAGGAGAGGACAAAAGCAAACCTCACTACAAAGAGAGCCAGGAGAAAGGCGAAACAACAACATTCTCAACAAGAATCAACCTTCATCTGTAGCAAGTGAAACAGAGACTGTCATGCAAGGGTCAGACTCTTCAGCCACTCGCGACGGTGCAGATAAGACACCCAAACCGGAAGCTACATGGACGGATGCAAACAGGGTAGCCGCTTACTAGGTCTAGCAAACTTTAACGACCTTTTATCAAGATATACCTGCATGAAATCGATAGGAATCTGATTTATTTTCTCAGATATATGGAGTACAGCGTTGATGAAATTTGACCTGAAACAAGCTATTTTCATTCCGAGTCACATGACTTTGGTTTAGCGTTGTTGACCTTTTTCCAGCCTCTATAGGAACCTTTATTTTTTTGTTAATGATTCGAGCAAAATTTTGTAGGGTTCACCATCTCTGCTGCTAATGTCAATAAATAAATCGATCTAAAAGAATTTACATATTAGTACTATGCAAAAAGATTGACTATTTATATCATGTAGTGTTTCGAAGTCGAAATATATTCTTCGAATCACTGACAAATATTACAAACCTACACACAAAGAAACAATACAAAACAAGCTTTCTGTCAGAGTCTCTAGATAGAAATTTTAGGCAGATTTTGTGTCATTGCTGACAATGGCAATGTTTATGTATGGGCGCCCGCAGATATGGGCGGTGGAAACAAAACTTAATTTCTCATCACCATAACATTTTCCCCATCACCCCACCCCAATAAGAAAGATTTTGTGGGCACCATTGAGCTTAGGGGCCTTATATGGGAGAATGTGCCAGATTCTCCACTATCCAGGAAATATGGACAAACAGTCGTCTTTTAGTGACATTTGGATTGATGTTTCAAGGCAAAGAAATAAGAGTTGATTATCAAGTGGCCTGGCAATTAAAGTAAAGGTAGTTATTGAATGACATACAATGGTAGCCAACCAGACTTCTGCCTCTATTAAAGTCTCTTATGAGATACCTGAGAGCGCAAGAGTTTACAAGGAATTAGCTATTAGTGGCCCAATCAGCATCAAGTTAAAATAAAAGTCTTGTAAAAATATTTTACACTAAGTTGAATCATTCACAAAAGTGCATGTCGTAGACTGGTACTGTCACATTCTTCTCCGTATTTACATTTGACCAGTATTGCATGAAAGTATATTATGAGTTCAGCGTTTCATTCGTAGTGTTTTTTTAAGCCGCTTGAATAAACACTTGCATGTTTTACCGTTGATCGATCAGAGAAATAATACACCTGCCCAGGAGAGATTGTACTTCTTATATAGTTATCAGTGGGAAATAATTTTTCTTTTAGACCCCTTCAGAAAGAGATATCAACATCTCTTTTGTAGAATGTAGATAATATTTTACAGGACTTTACACAATCTATTTGCTTTCTTTCATTTTACCTGGGATCCCGGTTGTTGTTATTCTGCTAGATTTGTATTTTTATTATGATTTTAAATAGGACCAGCTAATAATTGGTTCAAGGGCGTTAAATAACATCATGTGTACATTAAACATTAGACGAGTACTTAAATATCTCGGTAGTGAAATGCAACTATGATGACGTTTCACGTTCACTTTGATTTTGAAAACCCCAAAAAGGCTTTTTTTACATAAATATTAAATAGGGTACATGTATTCCTTTTCGGGAAAATAAGTATCTTTTGTGATAGACATTCAGTTTCAGCGACCTCCTCTGATAAAGTTACGTGTAGTGTTTTACCAAAATCTTAAATGAGCTATTTCCACATACCTTTTAAAAAATTTTGACATAGAAACATTACATCAGTTACCACATTTGATATCTACACACTGATTTTCCGGTATAAATTACCCAGTTTCGTGTTACATTATGAATAATACTGGTCACTATATTACTCTGGTCTACAATAATTTAGAAGAAGTCGTCTGCTTCAGAAATAAAATGGAAAGTACAAGATATTTACCTTTTACTTGTATAAGATATATTGTGATCTCTCTCTCTCTCTCTCTCTCTCTCTCTCTCTCTCTCTCTCTCTCTCTCTCTCTCTCTCTCTCTCTCTCTCTCTCTCTCTCTCTCTCTCTCTCTTACCTTAAGGGGTCATTCTTTAGAAACCCAGAATTTGAAACGCTGACTATATACAACAACGGCACATATAAATATTCAATATTCTGGTAAGCAAAACATAAATTGATGGGTTTTCCAATCAATCAACGAATCTGAATCGTCATTGCAGTGAGTACACACATAACTGAAAGCTTGAAATCACCTAAATTCTCACAAAAACACGGGCTATTATTTGTATTGAAAAAGTACCAGAATATATGGACTTATTGTATATTTCATAACGGGGTGCTGAAATATATCAGTGAAAGAAATATTTTTTTTTCTATATAATATGATCTCCATATCTTCATCATATACCACTAGTATCGTCACAGTGGTATTATTAGTTTTGGGACGACCTTTGTTGCCCATTTCGGAGGTATATCTACCCTTTTTCGTGTTATACAGTTCTATATTTCCATAAGGACGCTTATTTATACTTCTTCTTCCCTTGTACTCTGGATATATTTTTTCTTTATAATTAGTGTTCCACATGAATCATGCAAATTGTCGCTGAGAACTATCACTATGCAATATTCTGTGTTACCCATACAGTATCGTATACCAGTTACACTCAACGACAAATGATGCACATTTATAAGAAAAACTCTTAAATAAATATAGCAATAAACTTGTTTAAGTAGCGATTTCAACTGTCCTCACAATCTTCTCTAAAAGCAATGGAGACATCAGACATTGATTAGAGCCGACTGATAATCGAAATGAAGTGACACTCGATATTTTAGTACGTCATTTATTGCAGAAAAGGCTCCAAGCCTGCCAAAATACACAATTCTCGTCTGAATTATAAAAGTAAGCAAATATAGCTGCCAAAATTCTTTACAGCAAACTCTAAATCATTAAAAACTGTTGTTTAATGATGTCACTCTATGAAGTCTGTTGGAGCATTCTGACAAGTTGCTATAGTACCATCAACTCCACCAATGTTCATAGAATCAATCATCGTAAAAGATGTGTTAACAACAAAAAATGTCCTCATTTTGGCATGAAAACATTTACTAATCCAATAAAATACACAATTTGAAGCATTATATGAACAATCTAAATTCGTAAAGGCTGCTGTCCTAAATTTATTATAAAGTTTTGGAACTTCTTTTTATCGATGTAATAATGCAACCTCAAAGACACATAATGTGGAAACAAATAGAAGAAAATCGAATTTTTGTGCTTGTAAAATTGTATAATAAAGATAAAATCAACGTTTCCTGAATATATGCACAGCCATATTGCACTTTAATCAAGCAACGTAGATACGCTCGAGGTAAACATTGTTTGTGCAGATAATTTTATTTGCTCCCTATCAGAATTAAAATTTTCAAGCCAAGGAACGAAATCTACCCCTCTACCAGCCACAAAATAAATAAAACAGTCATTATTATGATAGGTAATTATGTCTAGCAAAATGAATACTAAAACATATGTTAATAATAGTAACACTCAAAAGTGGCATTTTTGCCCATTCGGTATGAAAAAAGAGACACGATGGTAACATTGTATTATATTTCAGTTGTTGAAAAGCACAATAAGGTTTAAAATTCAAAAGTGTTTTTTGCTTCACTTTAGACATAATATGCCTTTGGGGTCAGATATTCTACTTATTTGTTATATTTACTAGGTATAATTGTCAAAATCAACGATGGTTCATGGATTTGCCAAATACATGTTTTAAGCAGGACAGTTGATTGCTTGGTTCAGGTCAGATATGTTCGTTTACATGGAATCAGTTTAAATGAATATTTTTGTTTTCATTTCAGCTTTCATGTAGGTCGCGATTGTATGCAGTCATTTGAATTTAACATTCTTGGAATTTGAAAGCCTTGTTTCCGTTGTTCTAGAGAATGCTGCTGATTAAAATGTTGAAAAAACATACGAATACATCAATTTTGCAAGACTTCCGGTATGATGCTGAAAAATAAAACACCATCGTAATGTTATTAATGTTAAAATTCTGACGCCTATCTCTTGTATAAATATGAGATTAAAATCATCTGTGAGTGCAGACTATGCATTTATTCCATATATTTTTGTTTGGATATGAAAACAGCACGAGTTGTATTTTAGACCTGCATGACAATAGTGATGTTCTAAGTAAATTGTCAGAAAGATTTAGCATTGTTAATACTGTAGGATTAGAAGATAAACATGCAGGAGGTAACCAGGATCATCGCAGATGAATTGCATCCAGAAATCAAACATGTGCTCGGACATCCGGTTGAGTTGTGCCGTGTTCTGCTAAATGCTCATATTATTGATGAATAGTTCTTTACAAAAGTGCAGTACATGGTTTCAATTCACAACGTCGACTATGTTAGGGGTCAGATTTTTAAGGATCTACACGATATATGTACGGTTTACAGATTTGAGGAAGCTCTGTTTAGAGCAGGCTATAAAGATATATCAAACAGACTCAATAAATATGCCTCAGAATTCCAAGGTCAACGTGTAATATGCAGTGTTGTACCATGTACAGTGGGAAAACGAGGGACATTTCTTTTGTATCTGGTCAAACTTAAGCGTTCAATTTATAACGGAACTGATAGAAACTTCATTGAATACATGTATAGTCGTATGAACCCAGTCCTGTTAAAATATAACCCACAAAAAGGCACAATTACATCTGACATGCTCGTTTTAACGCTAGCTGTGATGCTAGACTCGTCTATTGAGAAAACTGAACTAAGAGTTCAAAGACACCGCGTAATCAGCAAACTACAGGAGATTATCCCCAAGACTCGCAATAAATACATTAACTCAATGTTTTTATTTTCACGTAAGGCCATACAATGTGCACTAATGCAGAACTTTGAAGAAGGCGAGAACTGGGTCAATCTCGCGTTACAACATGGTCATCGTGTCGGTAACTGTGTTGAAAAGGCAGACATGTATTTTTGCATTGTAAATTTCTACCACCGCATGTTTAAACACAAGAAATCAAAATATGCTCTTGAACGTCTACTCAGTTATGGAGAATGCTGAATAAGATGGCTTCAGCAAGAAGAAGATGTAGTTCGAAATCAGTGGCAAAGGCTTTTTCATCTTCGCATGGCGTTTGGTTTGTTAGGGATGAGTAGTGAGTATAATGAGATAATGCACCCAATTTGCAGCTCGAACGTGGAGCTTGCTTCACAATACTTGGCAAATGTCTACAAAGCTCGAATAGGTATAGAAAAGAAAACCTTGCAGCATAACACTAAGGCAAGGACAAGGTTACAAAATCTACAAGGCCAAATGAGAGAGAGAGAGAGAGAGAGAAAAAGAGAGAGAGAGAGAGAGAGAGAGAGAGAGAGAGAGAGAGAGAGAGAGAGAGAGAGAGAGAGAGAGAGATGTAGTTGAATCTTGTGATGAACACAGTACTGTAGTGAATGAACAAGTCCCTAATGTTTCTGATTATTCTCAGGTCCCCTCTCTTTCTGGTCCGGAAGCGATAGACGTTGTAGGCATATATGAGAATATGTCCTTTGGCGATGAATTTAGTGATGAAAACATTGCTGGAGTAAATGAACAAATCCCAAATGTGTCTGATTATCCAAGTCTTTCTGGTCCTGAAGCCATGGGCTTTGTAAGCATACATGAGAATATGCTATTTAATTAACAATCTGTTCCAAAAGCTCTTTATGAAGAGGAGGAGGAATTAAGCATTTGCACGAATCCAAAATTGTAATTTACTTTGATAATGCATGCATTGCAAGAGCAGAACCTATGCAGAGCCATACGAACAAAGAAGACCAGAGAAACATTGAATCCTTCATTTTGTTATGGATTTTGTTTCGAGCATTGCAGGTGGAGTTATTTAACCAGAAAACACATATGTGATAATTATCAGAGTTGGATATAGGCCAAGTCTGATCGAATCATGGGACGGCAAGAGGGTGACTCTTCGCCATAAAATATGATCTTGGTAAGGTATTAGGGTATATAATTTTTGCTGTACTCGAACGAGACACAGAAAAGAGATTATGACGATGTAATAAACCATGTGCTAGAAAAATGTATGTAATTATATTTAGTTATTTTCATGGGTGAGGCTGTGAATAAACAAAGTACAGTGTATTCTCTTTTTCTCTCAGAGATTTACTGATATGATAGCTATCTCTCTAATAAAATAAAAGACGATAAACACAACACCATATTATTTACATACATATCTCTTGTGGACATATTATGTATAAATGACAGGAACGTGGATGCCTCTTTGCAGAGATTAGTTGTGTAGATTCCTACTCTTTTGAGCGAATATAAAACGAGAGATTTTGTTTAGAAGAACTCTTCGTTAACATCTACGCTGAATTTGCCACAATTATGGTCACTTCTTAAAGGGTTTACAAAGCGAGCTATTGCATCTAGTTATGAGCCTGCGCATGCGCTAATTGCAAGCCCGTTTGAATTTGAGAATATTCAGTTGTATATAGGGTAGCTTAAAAACAATGTCTGAAATTATAAACAACTTTGGCTTGACAGTCTCAAAACATTATTTCTCTAAACACTTGTCCTTAAAGTATATTTCTGATAGTTTTCTTGCCTCCGTTTTTCTTCAAAATTCACCACTATTGACCATTATATATGAAGCACGCTTTTACGTCTAAATTTTAAGACCGTCAATTTTTAACACCGCTAAAGTACACCATACTTCAATAAGTGCTTCTGAAATCTGTGGAAAAGTTGTTTTGACTAAAAAATGTTTCAAAGCATTATTTCATATATCTTTTTGCCTTGGAATGCATTTGAAAATGGTATATGGTGCAATTTTGCAAAGCCTCTCTGCTACACTTATTAGGGATTCAAGTAGGACTGAAAAGACTAAATATGTGAAAATACTTTTAAGGGCAATGCTTAACATCCCGCTAAAATTATTCTCATTGTAAAACTCAGAGCGTAATACAGCATTTATAAAATATAATTCCAAAGAGTAGTACGTTTCGCAGAAAAAAAACATGATGCTTTAATTTTCTTACGCTGCCTTCTGGTCGTTTTGTGTCACAAGTTTACAAACTTTAAGTTGTTAATAATTGAAATCTAAAACAATAAAGCTATATATTATTTATTCATCTGCAATACAGTCAGACAGTCTTTCTTTTGACAAATATTCAAACATTAAATTTCACTATTATATATGGTAGACACAAGACCTAACTGGTGCACGTTATTCCTATTCCCAAAATATTGTTGTAGTTAATACTAAACAAATCAGGATATTTTTCAGCCATTTAATCCAAGAGGAGACATATATTATTCAAAGGCCTTTGGGAATGACGTTTAGCGCCCGTTATCTACGCAAAAGAATTCTTAAATTTGTTGGTTATTTGTATGGGTTTTTTTAAAGAAAGATTTGTATTTTTATTTATTTATTTATATATTTATTTATTTATATTTCAAATACTCGTGGCAATATATACACGTTAATTGACATCTTAACAGGGTGCAGAAATATATCAATCAGTTTTATACAATTATTGACCTTAATGTATTTGTCAAGGTTGTTTGACTATATAACACATACAGCTGGGACTCTCTAAGGCTCTATAGCTTATCTTCCATTTTTAAGCAATATTCCTAAATGACGTAAATGCGTTGCTGGTCTTCATTCTTTTCAGGACAAAATAAATCGTTAAAAATGAGTAGTTATGCCAATTAGTGCACACATAATTCTTTGGAAATCCGAGGGGTACATTTACGTCGGTAGGTATGTTTTGACAACTGCTCGTTTATTTATTCATTTGTTCAGCAAGGCCGACATGGGGATGGGTACGGCGAACAAACTTTTCAGTTTTATAAAAGAAAAATTGTATTTGAACAAGAACTAAGATAGTCCCGGGTGTTTCTTACCCCCAGGGTCCGTGATCGCTCTCTACGGCCCTGTTGTTCAGTTTTGGATCATAGATACTGACGTGCAATACATGAGCCGAAAAATGGCAGAGGACCAAATTCTAATCAAAACCAGAAAATTCAGACTAATGGTTCAATTATTGAACAAACGAAAACACGTGCGTCAATATATGCGTGGGTATTCACATACGGTACCTGTTCGGAATGTTCCAGGTAACCATAAGTAGAGGCATCACAATGGACATGACGCGAAGTTTCCACAAGGGATACAAGTACTTGGACGACTGACTTCACAAACGCAGTTTACATTAGGAAACACGGAAGAAGATAGTATTACCAATCGTTGTTTGGAATGTATAAGGACTCTGAACATCTCTAAATGAATTAAAAATATTTCAGCTATTGTTTCGAAGTAATGATATTATACTCTTTCCTGACACTTGGACAAATGTAAATTGTATCGTATTACATTGGACAGAGTTAAAACAAACTCAGCTGAATCTTAGTCTGAAGAATAAGTATTTTGTTTCAGGAGCTCAATGAAAAAATGTGCATAACTAATTCCTTCTAATTTTTCATACGTGTAATATATAGATGTGTGCGCGAGCGAGCGCGCGCGCGCGTGTGTGTGTGGATGAAGGTGTGTGGGTGTGTGTTCACCCTATTTGAAAGACTGAATTAGGACATAACACATTGTTAATCCAACGAGAAGCAAATTTATTGTATTTATTGTGCAGATGTAAATAACTAATTAAATCCATGATATTGTAGCATGCGCTAAGAAGTTGGCATGTATACTGCTACTAGATCATTCATGCATCGAATATCACGGGAAAAAGGTCAAGTAAACTCCATGGATCATGAACGTATAGAGCTTAAAAACATTAATTAGAATAATTAAAGGACGAGGTGCGAGGATTCTTGTTCAATCTAAATTTTTATTGTAAACATAATAGAAATAAATCGATTATGTATTATGTAATCGGACACAGTTACCTTTGTTTGATTATTTTCTTGTAATCAGAGTTCATATTGTGAAAGTAAATAAATATATACGTAATCTTAATACTTATGAGAAATACATTAGTACTTTTAATACAAAATATAATTGGAAGTCTTGTGTAATTATTAAATTTATTGATAAATTTTTTCTCCACAAAGTTTATCAGAGAGGATTATTAGGAAATAATGAAGTATGTGACGATAATGTAAAGCATGGGACTTGCAAATAATTTGATTGCGAAATTCTTATACGTAACTAGATCGGTAGCAAATGGTGTATTTAGAAAATCCTTAAATGCCTGAAATTAAGTAGAAATATGCACATTTGATTTCGAGTCAATTAAGTAGAAATATGCACATTTGATTTCGAGTCAATTAAGTAGAAATATGCACATTTGATTTCGAGTCAATTAAGTAGAAATATGCACATTTGATTTCGAGTCAATTAAGTAGAAATATGCACATTTGATTTCGAGTCAATTAAGTAGAAATATGCACATTTGATTTCGAGTCAATTAAGTAGAAATATGCACATTTGATTTCGAGTCAATTAAGTAGAAATATGCACATTTGATTTCGAGTCAAGTTGGATTTAAAAGTACACGAAGAGAATTTTATGAATGTCGAAATGTATACATAAAATAAAAATAAAATAGAAAACGTATGATTGAAATTGAAATATAGTAGTAATTGTAGGCTATTAGGCAAATTTAGAGAATTATTTAAACGAAAATGAAACATGTCAGGAAGTAGCCAATTTCTACTAGTTTCTATCCTGTAGTAAATATGCGTTAGGGTATAATAATCGTTTCGAACACGGCGCAGAATCTGTTCTCTTTTAATACTAGGCTCTAATATTTGAATGCGATGACGTCATCAACCGTTATTTGTACTATCAGAACTTTAACTACATATTTTTGTTCTGGAAATTTATACAAAAACTATTTATTTTATTTTGTAATACTAGTTTCATGACGTTATTTGGCCCGTGGTAGAAATGGGCTACTTCCTGACATGGTTCATTTTTCCAGCGTTTGTGACCGTAATAGTAAAAATAAAGGTTAATTCGCCGGATTGGATTTATGCGATGGTCGTCCGAGAGTGATGAGTTGGTACGTTACTGTTTTATGAATGGATATATATAGTTTTATTTTTCAGTCTTCGTGCGATTCTGAAGCGATAAAAGACGGGTGAGAAAAGTCGAATCGAGCTGAGGGCTGTGGTTACGCTTGCATTCTTTGTGTTATTTTATGATACCTTTAAGGTGATTTCATGTTGTCAGAAATTTTGTCGTGCATTTTTGATAAAACTGCATACTCATGTGGTTTAAATCCCTTGGTTTCAATGTTCTAAGGCGGCGTATCCAGTAAGATTCCTTTTCTTTCTTAGTTTTAGAACTCCACTTGGGGTTGTGAGCAAGTGCAATAAGTGTTAAATCACTGAAATGTGTTGCCTAGAGAGAAGTGTTCTGCGACTGGGCTTCTGTACGGCTTCTATACAGCTTCTTTGCCATCTAATCAGTTCTATGAATGTTGATCCTTTTGTGTAGCTTTTCATTTTCTCTGACATACTGAAGGCTACAGACCTTACCTGTGATGAGGTAAATTACATTTTCTGTTATGCGCGTTTTGTTTGGACCATATATATTCAGTTTTTTGCTCTAGTCACTGTGCTAGAAAATATCAGGTCTCTTATCATATGTTGACAGGTTTTGCACTTTTATCGCCACATGAGCAATATTGACTTGGGTGGTCTAGACTAGTGACTGGCGTAATTGCCCTGACTAAGATGTCCTTGAGGTTTTTTTGGTCTCCGGAATGCTACTACCGGTTTGTTCAGAAGGATTACCTTTAGTGAGTTTGATGATTCTACGATGGGCCAGTGCTTCGCGATGACTTTACCTATATTAGGGTGATTTCTAAATGGTGGTTCAGGATAAATGGTATCCTATCAGTCTTTTTCTTTGTTCCATATTTAAATAGGTCATCGCGGTTTGTTTGTTTCACCCTTTGGGTTGCCACCGCAATCAGGTCTTTGTTGTAGCCTAGGTAAATTACATGTTTCGATAGCTCTAGAGATATTTATAGGAATGTTTCATCATCGGAGCAAATTCTGCGTCTCCTCAGTGCCTGACTATATCGAATGTTCTTAATGCAGAGTTTTGTATGACAGCTGGTTTGGAGTACTTATATTTGCCGGTTGGTTTCGAGAAGATGTCTGTTAGGCGTTTGTTTTCTACCAGTCTGGTTGTTGTGTCCAGAATAACGTGGTCATGAGTTGGAGACTTTCTGCCGTGAATTTTATTGAAGGACTGAAGCTGTTTGCCTTTGATATAAAATCATCCAGACTTTCTCTTCCATGTTACCACTTTCTATATCATCGATAAAGCGTACCCACAGGTATAGTGAATGTTCAACCGATGCTAAAGTTAACTCGCAACTTTTCCCATAAAATATTAGCATCCGAAGAAGCCATTTTTGTACCTATTGCGGTTCCATTGATTTGGATGAAGTCTGGTTTGGCTGAGTGATTTACGGCACAATACGGCTTACAAGGTTATATCATGAGGAGACAAATAGAAAAAAAAATGTCATGCTCATGAACAAGCAAACGGAAGCCAATTATGGCTAATCTGATTCTGGGAATCAATCTTGCACCATTCTGGCTAGAGTCCAATGCCTTAATTGCCTAGCCACTGCATTGGTGCCTATTTCTCTTCATACAATATTAAGGCCTTGAGTGCGCTCACTTGAAACACGTCGTAGTAAGTAGCATTGTACAAACAATTTCAAATTTTAGACATGCATACTAGAAAACACTTGTTGAGCCATATAACTACGGGGAAGAAATCAAGCCAAACTGGACAAGATCAAATGAAGTCAAATTTAGTCTAAACTCATACAATTACTTCGAGTAAAATGATTTATAATTTGATATTTTAAAAAACAAAAAGGTAAAAATAATATGTTATTGTCATTTTGTCTTTCTTCAAATTACGAATATTCTGGTAATTAAGTATCGACATTAGTTATATTAGGTGTTATGAGTTATATTGGAGGGTGAGGCTTCGTGTTACGCTGGAAACCATTTTCAAGAATACGAAGCCCTGGAAGATTTGGGCCAAATACAGAGATGCATTATTCAAAACACGTGTATAATAAGTTATAATGTGAGGTGAGCAGTATTCCACTCATCTGGAAGAAGCAAGGCAATAAGACGATGACGGTCGGGTAGAGAAAAGAACATTGAAATATTAAGACTCGAGTTTGGGGGTAATTTTTGGGGCCGGTATTGAGACGGATTCTGTTTAACAGAAAATATAAAATATGTATGAATTATAAAAGAATCCATGAAACATCAAATATTGCAACAAAAGAGTAACAAAATAAATTTATTCTGATAATGTCAAAACAAAATTATTCTTATCATCATATAATAAACAATGTAGGTAACATGAAGAAATTTTCAGCGGATATCATGATGAGACTGGTTTTCGATGAGGACCATTTATGTCATTGATTTACTTGAGGTAGGTCCGGAGATGGCTCATCAGTCTAATCGAGTCCGGAAGAGTCTATTGCAGTAGGGAAATGGATATGCAGGTTGCTGACTGGGAGATGCGGAACTGCTGTTTCTGGATTTCCCCAGAGTACATTTTAGGCAGCGTTCGCCAGATATTTCTGCTCAAAGAATTCCGCACTGGCATTGATCCGACTATGCCAGGTAGATCGATCAGCAGCGACACTCTCAGCTTTCAGGTCAATGCCAAATTTCTCAGCGAAGCCTTAAGGGTGTCCTTGTATCTCTTCTGTTGACCACCGTGAGATATCTTACCTTGCTGTCGTTCTCCATAGAACATATTGGGTAGTTATTCAATCGGCATGCGGACAACACTACCAGCCCATTGGAGTTGTACATTGCAGTCCTGAATGAGTACCTCTGTGTGAGGTACCTTGCCATGCCAGCTGATGTTCAGCAGTTTTTTTAAGGGAGATCAGGTGGAAGTGGTTCAGATTTTTAACATGGCGGTTATACGCGGTCCAGGTCTCACAAACATAGAGTGGGGAGAAAACCGTTGCGTAGACTTTGAATTTGGTGGCAAGCTTGATGCCTCTCCTATCCAAGACACTTGAATGCAGTCTGCCAAATGCTACAATAGTTTTGGCAATCGTGGTGTTGAACTCGTTGTCTGTGTACTGTTTGTGATACGTCTGTGTAATGCTTGTGATACGTCTGTGTACTGCTTGTGATACGGTGCTTCAGAGGTCTGCGTATCTTGCCACATTTTGGAGCATTTGGCTATTTACATTTATGGATGGTAACAGATAGTCTTCTCCAGGAGCTGGCTAATGCAGAACCTCAGTCTTGCTGGTGGAGATGACGAATCCGAAGTTAGTGCTCGCTGTGGAAAAGAAGTCCATGATCTGCTGCATGCCCGCCTCCGTGCTTGAGTTGAGTTTATCCATAAAAAAAAATTATTTATGAAAATACGAATTTGTATGAAAATTGACTGGAATAAACGTACACACGTACTTGGATAGATACTTAATAGATGATATTTTAAGGACGATCGTAGATACTTCTGTACACAATGTCTAAAAATTTATAATGCTTGTCGGTCTCGGAATAGTAAATATCTGTATAAAATTATGCTTTCAAACATGTCGTACACACTGGATATAAAGTACATTATAATATATAGTATACAAACATACTGTAAAGAGTTTGTCTAGTAAACACTGAATATTTTAAAAATGATTTCACTATGTTTCTTATTTGCTTGGAGCTGTAACATAAACGCCAAGTCATGTTGGTCATCTGTGACATTATCGGCCTTTATAGGCTCTCTTTTTATGGTGGTCATTTACTCAGATAAGATTATTGTTAGTATTAGCGGTGCATGGTCGAATGGTACCACATATAATATTTCAAACACATCGTCGGTTAGTCATATATAACCTAATGGCTTCACAAAACTTTAATTCAAATTCTGTAAGTTTAAAAGTATGATGTCACAGTATGGCTGAAGAATTTCAGCAAGGTCGTTCATTTACAAGGAATTGTATGCGGTAGTGTGAAGTCTGGCAAGCTCAGTGGCCAGTAAATAGCAATGTCTCTTAGCGCAAGCTAAGAGTTGTCATAGAGCTTACTTGATCAAGATTAATATAAGTTACTTAATTCGGAGTGGCCAAGACAGTGTACCAACGTTATCGGTCAGATACTACCAGAAGTAAACCTGGAGCGAACTGACTTTGTTAACAACGAATGCCGGCCTTGTTTGTGACATTCAGTCCGCGTTACATGATCACTATCTATTGGAAATACATTTTACTTTAATTTTTTTTATATAATGTACGTATGAAACTGAAACTAATGTTTAATATTTTTATTTTTAACCATATAATGCAACTATCAAGATATGATTTATAATTCTCCATGCCAATGGGCGGACCTACCGGACAAGCTATCGCATCTCTCTCTCTCTCTCTCTCTCTCTCTCTCTCTCTCTCTCTCTCTCTCTCTCTCTCTCTCTCTCTCTCTCTCTCTCTCTCTCTCTCTCTCTCTCTCTCTCTCTTACTTGGCCAACTCCAATTCGACTTTAGTCTACATATACATTCTTGCAGAAAACGAACAAGCTTTGTAAAATTCAACAAACAATTTATTCCACAACAATACAAAGTGTAAATGTACAAAAAAGTTTTGATAAAACTTTAGTAGAGATCCAAATTAAATCCAAAGTTAAAATTGTTTATGTGCCTGTTATGGTCCGTGTCTTGTTAATGTGCCAACAGTATCATATTGGCAAGAATATATCCTCATTTGAAATTTCGCTATAATTCAAGTCTCTGTTTCTAAGAAAGTACACTTTTGAAGAGCACTTTATTTTTGAGAAGAAACATTTGATTTGAATAATTTGAATAAATACAAATCTATTCCAAACGAATTACTGGATACAACAATAATACAACTGATTCTGCTAAATATTACATCACGAATAAATAATATTTTCCAGCAACAATATTATATAGTTTGCTACTTGACCTAGAGTAACAATTAGCATTTTCTATTTAACAAATTACCTAAGTGAAAATAACCTTCTAGAAGTATCTTATTATTTACAAAAAAATATCTTAGTTATAATTAGAAATATATTACTCAAAGTGTAATATAGACTGTGTAATATGTCCGGAAGAGCATATAAATTTGTAGGTGAAGTCCAATAAGCTAAACCCAGACCAAAAAAAACGTTTTCTTCTATTAATAGTGATCCTATTAACAAACTCTTTCGCATAAAGAATATTTTCGATATGTACTATTTACATTTTTTATATAAAAAAAACAACTAATTTAGATCAAGTAGAAAAGGAACTTGATTTTGGAAGCAGTCAAATCCAACATACGATGATACATTATCAATACCATATATGGATATAAAAAATAAACAACAAATAATATCGATAAAATATACCATATGGTAAAAGACAGCAATTATAGACACACTACAGTGATGAAACTGAAGTTCAGGTGAAACGACACCTGTCAAGAGCCACAAATAGCCGATAGTCGTGGTCAGTTAGCGCGACCATCCTAGTTCTGTACACTTGACTAATGCCCATGATACTGACAGAATAGCGTTGATAAGCATGGCCTAAGAAAAACGGATAGTATTAAAGCATGGCCATATTTTGTTTGCTTGAGACCAAGTGCCGTCAATTCACTATGCAAGTTTGAAATATTACCAAGCCTCCGACAGGGAGAAGTCAGTAGTGTTTGTGGATCAAAGAATGTAGACAGCATTTGGAAAGACTAAAAATGCTCCCTTAAATACACCAATACTTTGCCTTCGTGTTTTTGAATTTTAATTAGCCATGAACTCAGATGCGTCTGACTGGAGCTTATACGTCATTCTATCCGATGTAATAGGTGAATAAAAACAAATGACTGCATACGAAGTCAGGATTCGGATCAAAGCTGAGTGGTGGTATTGCTTTACCAGAAAAGAACTCCAAACTTTGGTGAACGTTGTTTTACTTCGAAGACGTTTCCTGGCTAGAAGAGATTGCATTGCCTTAAGAGGATTCGTACAAGGAAACGAACCCGATGGTCATCTGGCCATGTGGATTGACATGTGGTTTGAATACAATTTTGAATATCAGCACAGGTGTAGTTACCAACACAGTAATACCGACGCAGTACAAACAATATGGCTTAAAGCAAAATGCAAAACATTTCGAGCATGAAAATGTATTTTCAGCTTAACCTTAAGCACTCAATTCCCAAATGATGTAGCAGAACATGAAGCGTCGTCAAGCAAAGACCCCGATATATCCTTGGTGCAATGGCGTCACATAGAGCAGTGGTATTCAAACTTTTTGAAGCTGTGAACCCCGTATCATGTCGTGATCAGATGGTGAACCACTATCAGCCTATACAATAAATTTGGCCGATCGACAATATTATTATTTTATGTAATCTATGTAAGACATCAGTAATTAATAACCATAGAATAGAATAGAGTCAATACAGAAAAGACAACGTAGGAGTCCGAGGACCACAGTTTGAAAACTCCTGGCATGAAGCAAAAACAACCAGGATGCAAAGATATTAGAGTCATTGTCCTTTCAGTAAAACCGGAGTGGACTAACCAAGGTATCATCCAACTATATCGGTCTATCACTAGTGTAAGGCTAACTCATCAAGAACTGTTTCTTCCTGTTTTCCTGTTGTTGTTTTCAGGGCATTAACAAGCACATCGCTACGTGCTGTCATAATAATATACAGTTGGACATTTAGTTGAGAAAACAACCTTATCGAGCGCAAGGACTGGTTGTTACTGATCAGAGCTGCAAGGCTTTGTGAATCAGTGGATATCGTCCTGTGACGAATGTATTAAACTGAAAGCCTCAGATGAAAAAAGAACTATTGTAAGTACTGACCAACTCTGGCAAATAATAAATGTCATGAGAGATTATTTTATAGACTGGATGTAAACTATATTCATTCCCAATCAAGAGATGTTCACATTTGAAAGGGATCAAGTAGAAGAACCACATCACGTGGTTAGGCGTTGCAAGAGTTTTCCATTCTGAACAGGTCGAACAGTTTGAGGAAACTCCTGACAACAAAAAAGACTCGCAATTTACCTTTTCAAGCCGAGGGCGATGGCGTGGTCAAATGGTTCAATCGCACTCTCAAACCTATCCTCAGTACATTCGTAAATGACCATCACTTAGATCATGATCTTCCGTTGCCATGGTGAGCTACAGGTAATCTGTCCATGATAACACAAGATTTATATCCAGTACGCTTATGCCTGGTTGAGGTTGCAATTCTCCTATATGTTACTTTTCAGCGTCTTTCGGAAGCCCCACGGCCCTATCGCCAAAAGTAATACTAGGATTGCAAGTTTTCATGGAAATGTTTGAAATCGCCAATAACCTATCAGTGTGCTTTGCGCAGAGGAAAGTAGGTCAGCGGCATAACTACTACTCAGTTGGTATGGTCGCTGATTTGATCAGAAAAAGCTTTCCAGTTCGAATTATATTACAATTTATGACACTGGGTGTAATTTCGTCAGCCATGTGGATAGACCGAAGTCTGTTGAACATATAAGAGATAATAAGAAAATAGAAATACTGACGTCGTTTCACAGTCGGAGAACTTGTTGAAAGCGTAAATCGAGGACATAGCCCTAATAAATTTGGAGACAGTGCTCCAGAAGAACGAATTTGAAGAAAGTATTTTATCTCAAATTTTCTCTTCGGTTCTCTGATTATGCCATGTCAATCCAAGCTGTACATTCTCATAAAGTTAAACGTTTGCCTCTATTATATTTCACAGTGCTAAACTGCTTCTTTGCCATTATTTTGTGCACTTATGTTACTTGAAGGGTCGTAACTATTTCCAGAGTGGAGGAAATAAAAGTTATCTGAAGGAAACCGAATACATATGGAAAATATCCCTGTGACCCCTTTGGGGCCATATTCACCATGAAAGCAGCATTTTCTATTCTTAAGAAACGTAGACATCCAGAGACCATGCAGTCTCCATTTGAAGGTCTTGGGCCGAATACTGACGGATCTACTGGCATGATTCACCTGCCAAAAAAGCTATTAGGGAAACTGTGGTAAAGGAAGAACAGGATCGGTCTGAACAAGACCTTACATTCCAATAATGTAACTATTACTCCCAATATTGTCAACACTTTCGTCCGGCAATCAAACAGCATTAAGCACAACAAAGAAATATGATAATGAGTCGAGAGTCCATGCAGCCGCTAGTCTCCTGCCAACAAATTTAAGCGGAAGATGGAATCCTTATTTATGGCAAATGTCACTTTAATAAATCCCACAAACACGACCTTTACAAAGAATTAGCCAAAACTATCGTCTTGAACAACTATCATTAGCTGGAACTATTTTCTTGAACTAATAAGGAAAACGGGGACTATTATGACCATGAAGCAATTGTTTTCACACAAAAGTTATTGGTCATTCACGTGAGAAGCGTTTTACGACAATCCGGTGTAGACTGAAAACCACGAGAAAGTACTGTTCACAAGAGCAATGTAAATTGTAGGAGACCTTAAGGATGATATGGGAAAGCAAAGATAGAAATGGAAACCACACGAGAAATCCTGGAAGGAAGAAAAGAATGGTGTCCAGTACTGAAAACGGGCATGGTTATAGCTTCACATTCCAGCGCTAAACCCGCTGACCATACATGACAGAAAATCAGATTTTGGACACGGATTGGATAGATACAGTTATTTGGATATATATATATATATATATATATATATATATATATATATATATATATATATATATATATATATATATATATATAAAGAATACAAATTATATGGCGAATAACAACCCTTTCAAGTGCACTGGATCCACCAAGGGATCACATGTGTCAGGGATTGATTAAAATAGATACTGTAAACTGACGACGAACAGTGCGAAACTAGTAACTAACTAGCCTGAGCGCTTTCGACTCTTAATGAGTCTTTTTCAAAAGCAAATACAAAACTTATATAAGACAAACAAATAAACCCATGTGGAGACAGCCATGTAGAGGTTTACAAACACAACGTTTTTGTGTTAATTTGTTTGTCTTATATATGTTTTGTAATTGCCTTTGAAAAAGACTCATTAAGAGTCGAAAGCAATCAGACTATTTAGTTACTAGTTTCGCACTGTTCGTCGTCAATTTATTGCATATATATATATATATATATATATATATATATATATATATATATATATATATATATATATATATATATATATATATATATATATATATATATATACACCTACATACATCCATACATACATACATATATATATATATACATACATACATACATACATACATACATACATATATATATATATATATATATATATATGCAATAAATTGACGACGAACAGTGCGAAACTAGTATCTAACTATCCTATGCGCTTGAGACTCTTATTGAGTCTTTTTCGAAAAAAACTACAAAACATTGACAGGACAAGACAAAGAAAACAGATAAACCGTTGTGTTTGCAAACTTTACATGACTAGGACTTGTTGCGGATGCTGGAAGATATATTATATTGACCTAGAAATCGATGGCCCATGGAGACAACTGTTGTTTTATGTAAATTTATATACACGCAAATTATATCCCAGATATTTCACTGTTAAAGTAGTATTTCTAGATTACTGAAAGACTAATATGCAAATTTAGAGAATTAATTTTTTTAAAATGTGTCTGCTGCAAAATGATAATTGTTTTAGTGAATGGCTGTTTTCTAATCTTCATGATTTAATCCGCTTGGTTAAAATGTTCTTAGGCGGCGTATCAAATAAGATTCCTATTCTTTCCTGGTTTCGGAATTCCTGTTTGGGTTGTGAGCAATTGCAGAAAGACTTATAGCACTGAATGAGTGGCCAGGGGATGAGAAGTGTTCTGCGACTGGGCTTCTGTACCGCTTCTTTGCCATCCAATCAGAGCTATGAAGATTGATCCTATTACGTAGCTTTTCAGTTTCTCCGACACAATGAAGGATGCAGATCCTAACTGTTCTGAGATAAATTACATTCTGTTTTGCACGTTTCGTTTGGACCATGCATGCTTAGTTTTCATCTAGTCACTGTGCTAGAAAATGTCGTGGTCTCTATCATATGTTGGCTGATTTTGAACTTTTATCGCCACAGGGACCATACTGATTAGTGTGGTCTTTGGTCAGTGATTGGCGTTAGCTTCGCCCTGACTAAGATGTCCTTGAGGTTTTCGGTCTCTGATAGGCTACTACAGGTTTGATCAGAAGGATTAACTTCAGCGCGTCACACGATTCCATCATGGACCAGTGTTTCCCGATGATTTTCTTTGGGGTTGTCTGGATGGTATTTCAGGATAAATGGTATCTGATTAGCCTTTTCCTTTTTTCTATATATTAGTAGGTTATTGCAGTTTGTTTGTTTCGCCCTTTGGGTTGACTTGGCAGTCATTTATTTGACGTAGCCTTGTTAAATTAAATGTTTAGACAACTCTTCAGACATTGTTTGTAATGTTCCATCGTCGAAAAAATTCTGCGCTATAGGTCATCGATTTCTAGGTCAACATTTCATATCTTCCAGCATCCGCGACAAGTCCCAGTCATGTAAAGTTTTGCAAACACAACGGTTTGTCTGTTTTATTTGTTTGTTTTGTTTATGTTTTGTATTTGCCTTTGAAAAATAATCATCAAGACTCGAAAGAGCGCAGGCTAGTTAGATACTGGTTTTGCACTGTTTGTAGCCAGTTTATTGCATTTATCGAAATCAATCCCTGACAAACGTGATACATTGCTGGATACAATGCACATGAAACGACTGTTATTCGCCATTTGATTTGTATATATGTATATATATATATATATATATATATATATATATATATATATATATATATATATATATATATATATATATATATATATAGATGCAATAAACTGACGACGAACAGTACGAAACTAGTAACTAACTAGCCTAAGCGCTTTCGACTCTTAATGAGTCTTTTTCAAAGGCAAATACAAAACATAGTTACGACAAACAAATAAACACAAAAATGTTGCGTTTGTAAACCTCTATATTTCTATCTTCACATGTGCTAAAACTATAAATACAACCGGCTTGTATAGACTAGTTGCGGAAACTGAAAACGTTGTATAATTCCCTAAAAGTCTACAAGCCAAAGCGACATCTATTTTTACTATGTGTACATATGTAACGCAGATTATATCCCGGATATTTGGTTCTATACCGGTTATTCTTATAGTAAAAATTGAAGGATAAGAAGATTTAGAAAATCTTAAATTCTACTAGTGCATAGTTTTCATTTTCTAGTCTTCTTGGTTTAGACCGCTTGGTTTCAATGTTCTAAGGCGGCGTATCCAGTATGATTCCTTTTCCTTCCTGGTTTCGGAACTCCAGCTGTGGTTGTTGGCACAAATATCCGGGATATAATCTGCGTTACATATGTACACAAAGTAAAAATAGATGTCGCTTTGGCTTGTAGACTTTTAGGGAATTATACAACGTTTTCAGTTTCCGCAACTAGTCTATACAAGCTGGTTGTATTTATAGTTTTAGCACATGTGAAGATAGAAATGTTGAGGTTTACAAACGCAACGTTTTTGTGTTTATTTGTTTGTCGTAACTATGTTTTGTATTTGCCTTTGAAAAAGACTCATTAAGAGTCGAAAGCGCTTAGGCTAGTTAGTTACTAGTTTCGTACTGTTCGTCGTCAGTTTATTGCATCTATTTTAATTAATCCCTGACAAACGTGATCCCTTGGTGGATCCAGTACGCTTGAGAGGGTTGTTATTCGCCATATGATTTGTATTCTTTATATATATATATATATATATATATATATATATATATATATATATATATATATATATATATATATATATATATATATATATACATACATACATACATACATACATACATACATACATACATACATACATACATTTATTGACTGCATTAAAGACGATTACATGTAAATAATTAAGTTCAAGAGACCGGATAAATTCCGAAGAAGTTGCCATACGGTGAGGGTAAAATACGTGTCGGACTGTTTACTCTGACGGTAATTTCGTCGCTTTTTCTCAGGAAAAATACGGAACTAATATATGATGAACCGGTACAATATGTGCTCTTTGGTTGGCAAAGAGATTTTGAGCTTTCCAGCAGTCTCAGGTCGTATTTGGGATCTGTATGATCGGTATGTTTGTAAATCAGATGTACAAAAGTTTTGAATTCATCTTCGTCATCTCTCTCAAGGCTTTGGTTAAACATAATCTGACTGTACACTGTGTAATAGGCGGAACGGCCAATGACGAGAGATCCGTTGCGGTATTCAATGTCATTTCCAATGAAAGACAGAATCGACTCTTTGTTCCAATGGAGAATGGTAAGATAGCTCTCTTGTATGTTATGACCTGGGAAAAGACAATTTAGATTTTTAAAGAAAAGAAAATTGCAAAAGATACCTATTTATAAAACACAAATGATCATTTACAGTACAAATATAAACAATCCATGGAGGTCGAATCATGATTGCCTTCCCAATACGAATAGAGAACAAAAATAATATTTGTTGCTTTCATCACGTAGCTCAATAAACGTTTTGTTTTTATCGATAGATTACACTTGACCTGTCTGATTAGGATGATATATTCAGGGTCTAACATATTTAAAAAGTTTGATATCAGCTGAAACAAAAAAAAAGAAACTTTTAGCCCAACTTACAATTAGTAGCCCCAATACAAGAGTATGACTAATACGAAATTCACTTCAAAAACATCATTTGACGTTTTATGTGTCATCAACAAGAGTGATTCTTTCTACAGTATTCGAAGGGCATGTTTGGTAAAAATAAAATGCAGTTAATGGTATAAGAGTCCACAAGGCTGTATGACATCAATATACAGCATCACAGACCTAATATTTTAGTGGCTCATGAGGTCCAGGCACAAAATGTGTTGGAACCTCGCTGTTACAAATGTTACCGTGAAAATATTAAAGGGCCTCTGTTTATATGCTTTCTAAAGATATCGTGAGAACCAGATGCAAATCTGTGGAGGCAGTTTTATATGTAGGACTATACAGTGTTTTGATGTCAAACTCTTATTCAACAGTTTGGCAGTGATAATAATGATATCAGACAACTCAGACAACATATACAATATAATTAGGCCACATAAACGCCCAGTTCTGAATTCTGAATACTCGCAACAAGCAGTCTTTAAGCGTATAATCAAGTATTGACGGTCCTGGGCAGCACACATCATATAATTTTCAAACTCATCATCATTTAGAAGGACTCAGTCGTATGTGACCGAATGGCCACACACAACCTGAATCCAAACCCAGTCATTTTAGGGGGAATATTTTCCCAGTACGGTTGAAGAATGTCAACTAGGTTGTTAATTTGTAAATAATCCGCACTGTCAACGCCATTAATTGATCCAGATTAAAGTATGCTGCGCAGTTTGGATTGGTCAGCGCAGTGATGCGTTATAAGATAAATATATTGCAATATAAATAATTATCAAAATTCAAAAATATGGGGCTTTTTTCTTGTGCCTATTTTCATTCCCACATGAAAAGTTAGAATAATCTTAACCCATATTAAGAGTGAGTTAGACTTGTTTAACACAGCTTAATATTTAATATATTATGTGTAATATATTCAAAACTAATATTACACAACCATTCAAATAATTCATTACACCTTGGCATACTGTTGTGTAACGTAACAGCGATAGTAAAGGTGAAAGCTCTCAAATACAGGCTGTGATGTTTAAACATTTTATTGCCATGACACAGTGGGATTGAACACAAGTTCTAACAACTTAAATTATCCTTGTTCCTAGATGATAATAGTATTACAACATATTCAACATTACAATATAATAATGAAAAATGAGGAGTCAGGCACAATGACAGTAATCACGATTTGAGTAGGGCATTGAAAATTCGTCTTGTACCGGTTATAGATTTGCATACATGATGTAAAATATTCACTAGTATCGCCTTTTCCCAAGAGCAGTAAATCTAAACTAATATTTATATATGTACCGAAAGTAATTTTCTTATCTTTTTTTTTGTCTGCTGTACTTGGGACGGAACATGAAAAGAAAATGCATAGTGATTTCGATCCCGTCCCAGGAACAAAATAAGGTCTCTACAAGTTGTACATGGCAAAGATCAGCTTTCAATGAACTTACATTATGACTTATTTTAGTATGGATAATATTCAGGCTTTAATTAATAAAACTTGGCAATTAGCTACACATGTCATTTAGACATAGACACTTTATCAAAGCAATGTAAGACATACTACAACAAACACGGGACATATCGAGGGAAATTAAATTTATTTACTTCATATAAATATTAAGAGCAGCCGACAAAAACTTGATTACTTAGAAAATGTAGCGGAGGAATTTTCAATTTTATGCTTTAGTGAAACACAGTTAAATTCTGACATTCATATGGGTTGTTTAAAACTCGATGGTTTTAAAGAACCTTTTAGAACATATAATAACTGTCATGTAAGTGGCGTCATATTTTACGTTTCTGAGAAGCTAATTTACAAACTCCTGAAAGATATTAGATTTGGCTGTCATGACATTGAACTAAGGTAGACTGAGATTTCCATACATTTCCATACCCTATCATAAATTCGCAATTTGTGTAGGGTATAGATCAAACTGCTCTCCAACCAATTTCTGGGAAATTTACAAAGCTTCGATTGATATCATCAGTGACAATTATAAACACAGTATTGTTATGGGGACTATACCACTGATTAACTTGTACCTTCTACTTCCGCAGATTTAGTTAATTTAATGGCAATATATAGTCTACGAAATGCAATAACAAATCTAAACGAGATAGGTCTATAACCACAACCGTGCTTGATCCAATCTTCGTAAGTAATGGTACAAATATAATTGACATAGACATCTGAAAAACAGAGAATTTAGTGATCATGATGCTCTTAATAAGCAACTAGCGAGCGTTAAAGTGCATATCCTAGCTGCCTAACGTGCCTTGTCTATATTTAGAGCAAAGCTGATTGTAGCAAACGGAAGCACCTGATAAGAGGAACTAAATAGGCAGATCTATTGCTAACACTAATCGATATTGATGTGGCAACTGATATATTCACAACCAAACTATTAGAATTCACAATTTTGTGTATTTCTTGTAAAACTGTAACAATTCACCCAACCAATAAAAGGCGATTTGATTACCAATGAAGAAAAATTATATGGATAAGGGATACAGCACGCAAATGCAGTCAATCGTCATAGGTCAATAGACTGGAACAAATTCAAGCAAATCAAGAATAAAGTAAATAACAATTTTGATATGCATCTTTCAGAATTTGAATAAATGCTCCTAAAAGGTTTAGGAAAATTACAAATTCTTTTTAAAAATGACAAATCTTTCAAATTCTACTCAACCACTTGAAGATACAAGAAATAATGCTTCGGTTTGCATCTATGATGAAAAGAAAATGCTAATTAAACAATTATTTCTCCTTAGTTTTAACTATTGATGATAGTAATGTTCCTCACCCTAATTTTCAAAACTGATGATCTGATACACTAAACGAAATTACTATTACTGATAATAAATTAACGATATTATGACTTATTTGCTATCAATAAAGCCATGGGCCTGATGGTGTAAGGCATAAAATGCTTAATGACGTCAGTGAAACGATAGAAGCAACATTAGCAATGCTTTTTAATCGATCATTGAACAAAATACATTTCCAGATAATGGAAACTTGCGCACATTCTTCCCACTCCTGCACACGAGACTGACAATTATACACGAAACTACTAAACTGTGTCTCAAAAATCGTTGAAAGATTCATTTTTTAATAATTATATAATTACTTTCATGTTTCTTTTTTATTAGTATCAATTAGGTAAAAACTTAACCCAAATTAACTTAAATTATCACAATCACAATTATCTAGCAAACACGATTACATCAAAAACGATTCTATACATTCAAGAAAAAGTATTGCTTGCGTGTTTGTTTCATCATCAATTCCTTTTGAGTGGATATGCACGTTCCGTCATCTCTTTCATTTCTTGTAGATACGTGTCTTTCATCACTCCCTTCATTCCATATGGACGCATTTCTTCCTTCTTTCCGCTGTTCCCTGGACCTTTGTCATTTCGTTTTGTTCCGCTCTTCTCAGGTTTGTTCTGTTCCGCTGTTCCCTCGACCTGTGTCACATCTTTCTGTTCTAATGTTCCCTCGACCTTTGATATATCGTTCTGTTCTAACGACAAATATTATCCTTAAATTTCGTGTCCAATAATCCGTTTAAGTTACTAATTGTTTGCTGAAATAAATCAATTTGCGATATCATAAAATGCATACCTATGTATTTAGTATGATTACGTCTACTTCCAATGTGGGTCAATGACAGTGTGAGATACTAAAGGGGCAAGGTAGAGTTTCGCAAACTGGACCCTGGCAAATTTTTTAACTTAAGGCTATAGTTTGAATTTTTCAGCTATTATTGTTTATTAATTAAATATATGGATAAGTTTGTGAACTAGATGTTTCAGACTTGTGTTGTTCTTGAAATTTATGTCAGGCATGTATGTACACCTTCCATAGATGCTCTGCAGTATGTTGATATGAAATACCAATAGTCGGCTAGGAAGAAGAGCTAGCCTCCCATAGCCATAAATACACTGGTTTGGGGCAAGTAGAATATCTATAAAATAAAAAAAACGGCTTGGATGACAACTATTTTCAATTGATCAGCCTGTTTAGTAGACATTGTTTTGCAGAATTATTATCTAGGAAAAGGCTTTGTGTTTGTACTGTGAGCATCACATTGTGTCAACAATGACCTTCGGACATGAAAATTGCGAGTATAAATTTGGGGTTGGCGTGCAAAAACTTATTCTACTTTGAACTATCATTGACTTCTCTGGTCAAGTGGATAATATTCTTTTGCTTTGTTTTAATACAGGTATCTAAAAATATGGAGCTTTTCGACCTCACATGTGTATTATGATTTTTTTTAAATACTAGGTCACTGATTGCGGCATTAAATTGGTATATAAAAACTGGCCCCTGCCCCCTATGGCAGTATAATAATTTCGCAGCAAAATGACAGCAGATTGGTATAATGGATCGTTTTATGACATTTGTTGGCAATAAAGAAAGGGAAAGAGTGGAGTCTGAAAATTTTACTGACATATACTTCTAACTATTATAGAGAACATGCACCTGCATTGTCCAATTGAACTCGAATCGTATGCAACATCCACTTATATAGTTAAACTTAATGATTGTGCCCTGTTCTCTGTACATAATAATATGCAGGTAACAAGCATTCTCGTTGGATAAAATGTATTTAGGTCAAGATAAAGTTGGCTCATAGTACTTTGAGCTGAACTGTCAGAATAATGACTCCCTGGTACACTTTATAATAAACAGCAATTAAATAACATTTATTATGCTCAGTATCAATGTACCAAGTCCAAGGTAGAGTCCAAGGTAGAGTCAGCTAGGAATTTAGGTTGTGTTTTATCGTGTTGCTCTAGAGCTTTGATTAGATAACTGACTACAGAAGATAACATCAGAAACTTACCTACGGAGTGTTCATCAATAATATCGATATGAACAACAGGGTAAATTTGTTTCTTGATTTAATTTATGACTACTATTTTCTAATATTCCATTTGTTTAAGAAGCCAAAAGAAAAAGACAAATAAGAAAATAGCACGGATTATTTATATTAGACCTCCTTTCTACAACTCATATACATTCCTCGTTCATATCCGAACTTACCTGACGCCTGTTACTAATACATTCTTCCTGCCATTATGTTTGTTGTTTAACAAGTAAACTTACCTAAACTTCATATAACACTTATTTAAAAGCCTTTTCACATTCTTGTATCACTGCACTGAATTAGTGATTGTCAATTATATTTGAATACCATAGCTTTTTAGCCTAGTACACACACACATATATATATATATATATATATATATATATATATATATATATATATATATATATATATATATATATATATATATATATATATATATATATATATATATATATATATATATGTGTGTGTGTGTCTGTGTGTGTGTGTGTTAACTAGGCTAAAACACTAATTTTATAGGGTGTTTCATGGGGCAACAAAGCAATTAGGCTAATTAGAACAGAGGCAGCTTTTAGTAAAGTACTTAGAACATGCACATACTAAGGTAGTCAATCCAGACTGATCCGATAGCAGAGTTCAAACTCGCATTTTATTGGCTACTAGATCAACGTGCAAAATAAACACTGAAGCACAACTTATGCTGCATCCATTGGTCTATTTTACATGCAGCAGAGCGCATCGAACCTAACCAACATTCCTGATATGGGTAACGCGATGCGGTGCAAGTGAAAATAAAAATTCCTGTATTGCATTCAATGCATGTTATGTGTACACTCCACTGCAAGAAAGTTTATAATTAATTTCGTTTTATTCCTTGAGAGAGAGAGAGAGAGAGAGAGAGAGAGAGAGAGAGAGAGAGAGAGAGAGAGAGAGAGAGAGAGAACGACGGTATAAAACATACTGCGCAGTAGATCATTCGTTTGTTTGAGTTACCATTCTAAATAGACCCCTTTGGAGAGCTATTAATATATAGTAGGTAATGAGACTATTATGCGCAAGGACTTGTATAGGTGAAGTATCCCGTTTCTTACCTTGAATCTGTCAAAACATTCTGCTTATAAACAGAACCAGCAAATATATAGGTCACTATATTTATAAGGCATTGCAAGAACACTGAAACTGAACGCAAAGTGCCCTGGATCCAAATCCAAAACAAGATATATGACGGCGTGTAAAGAGACCCGACTTTGAAAGCTAACAAACAAACAAGGAGCTTGTATGTTATGTGCTCAAATAAACTATTTCCTTTCATGAAAGATAAATAAAGTACACGGATATCTATTGGAAAATATCATCTTTAAAAAGAAAATACATACAAATATTTAGGTTTAATATTGGTTAGCATAGGTTTTTCACGGCAAAATTCCACGCACCTGTAAAGATTCTTTACCTAGAAAAATGTGTGTGTGTGTTGATTTGGATTTTTAACGAAGCCTAAACAGTTTTTTTAGTTATCTAGCTACGATATCAGCAGTGTGGCAGTTTATAGTGATGCCTATTACTATGGCATCATGCCTCAGACATGAAGCGGACTCAAAACGAGGCAGCTGTTAGTACCATTTTTTAAAGTCTTTGGAATGACTCGGCCGGGTTCTAAACCGACACCTTCCGCATCAGAGGCGGACGTTCTAACCACTTAGACCACCGGAGCGGTCTCATGAAAATTTAT
The DNA here is from genome assembly GCA_016746295.1 of Potamilus streckersoni. Lineage (NCBI taxonomy): Eukaryota > Metazoa > Mollusca > Bivalvia > Unionida > Unionidae > Potamilus > Potamilus streckersoni. Next base: position 118,370 of record JAEAOA010000606.1, on the reverse strand, counting down.
ACTACCAGCTGCCTCGCTTGGCGATCAGCATTAAGAGGTTAGTGTTATGACTGGTCGACCTGGTGTCAGGATAATGTCACTTGGTGGGACATGATACCACATGTCTGCGTCATGATGCTCCAGTGCAAGACATCACTAGAAATTGCCACACTGCATACATCGCAGCGATATAACTGAAAAATAGTTGAAGCTACGTTAAAAATCCAAATCACGCACACGCACACACGTTTTATTCAAAAGCATTTCTTGTTATCAGATTTATATGTACTTCCTGGTCGTACATGTAGATTCTCCGCTGATAGAACCTATATCAATACAGCTGGGACAGCATATTCAGATCAATGCGACAGCAGATAATCGGAGTAATGTAGATGGAATGCTATCAAAATGTATACAGTTAAAAGAAACAAAAGTGATACGTATTTGTGAGTTAATCAACATCACCCTTTTAGTTTCATATCTAAACCTCAAATGTCCGTTTCTGCACTCAACCTCCTCGTCCTCAAATGATCAACAACATTGCTTTGACTTTTGTTTTTGTCGTAGGTAATTTATTCTTTTTATACCGTCGTTGTGCAACCATAATGGTGAGGCTCAAGGTTAGAGTCTAAAGAAACATTCACTCAAAAAATCCACATGCACCTGTCTATAAACCTGGTTAATCTCTTTTATATCTAACCAAAAGTGTCAGTGTAAGTTAGTATTCTTACATTATCCGATATTCTTCCAGATGACGTAAATGAAGATTTCTGAACCCCATCTCTGTGGTGAGTAAGATGCTTTATGTCTACATGGGCTTCACTGTATAAAAAAGTCATTCCTTCGAATTGTTACTTTGACGACGATATGTTTCATAGTCAACTTTATAACCAGTAGTATGGTATTTACTAATTTATAAAGTAGCAATAAATTCAGCACGTTTCTACACTGATTAAAGTCTGTTCATTTGTCATTCTCTATTTTGCTTCAAAAGGACGTCTGTCCAACATTACCAAGTCCATGTACCTATATTATTTTACAGAATATCGGCTATTCACTAATTGCTCTTCAAAGAGACATATATTATAACAATGGAATTGACTTTCATTGAATACTCCTTTCAGTTCTAAATTGTCAGGTAAAAACAATGTCTTCGACCACAAAACAACAGCTTGAAGCATAATATAGAATGTAAATTGGCACTGAAACCAATAGCTTGAAAAGTAGTGTAGAAGTAATGCATTATTTCAAAGATGGTGTAAGTAAGACAAAAGTGTTATTTTAAGAGTTTAAACTGCATCGTAAATGGCATGAATTTGTCTTGAAGAATACTTTGTCATTTGACTGTTAAATTACCTTAATACATACCATTGAACTTCTCCCGCTGTCTTCGTTTTCGTCATATATGATCTTCAAAATTAACCGTACTGAAGGCGAGGGGAGGGGGTAAAAAAATCTTAAGAAAGAACAGTAATACTGTGGGTAGATCAATTTGTAAATCATTGCATTTATCAAGCTTTTCTATTGGTCAAATACCTCTGGCTGACGCGGTAAAACCAACAACCTTTGCATAACCTTGCGTGATAGTTTGATCATCGAAGAGCTCACAAGATCGTGGTACCCCAGATATGAAACCTGAAATAACAGACATTGTTAAAATAATCAATCCTCCAGAATCGATCAATTAATATTCCTCTGTATGTAGATAATAATGATATTGTGTATTATAGTATTGTGTAATCGATATATTTGTTCTATAATATGGTGTCCTGAAAACAATGTTGTGAAGATTCCTGTTCTAGGTCAACTCGAGTAATTGATTTCAACATTGACTCAAGTTTGTTGAAAATAATATAATCTGATTATCATTTGTTATTTATTACAATATGTTATATCTGCTAAACAGTAAAGTCCAGTTGTTGGTGTCTAAATGTTTCTTCGCAATCCTCAAAGTGTTTCATATCTAAGTATCAGTTTTATTTATCTAATTTAATGTTAATTGAATTTGAAACGTCATCAAAAGTAATCAGTAATAGAAAAACAATGCTTATAATTGTGATATGAAGCACCATTTGTATGGCAACATTGTCTTCTCTTGACTTTAAAATAAATTAGTAACATCTAGCGGGCACATGCAAACATCGACACATTTTCTTTCTTAGAATCGACTTTACTTCATAACTTATATTTTAGTCAAAATGTCGAAATATTCATTCAATAAATTAAGTGAAAGTCGATTTTAATTAGCATGCTCATCTTGCAAGGTAAAATAAAACCGCATTTATAGAATTACCTGTAGATATAATACCTTTATACAAAGTCAAATAATTAAAAATAAATTTCTGTTGAAGACATTTAAAATTGATTTACATTGGTTATACAGATCTACATCGTCGCTATAACTTGTTCAAAAACAGGAAGAAAATAACTTGCAACTGTAACGTCAAAACTTTAATGAATTTTTTTTCTATTTTGAATGCAGTAAGTATCATGATGCGGGTTTAGGATATGGAAATTACTCGAAAATATTTAATCTTAAAAGTGCAGGTAACTGAGGCAATATGTGTCTGAACCCTTCAATCACAATCTTACCTGATGCAATTGTGTGTCTTCTTTTCTTTTCAATACTCTGAAATGTATCATAAAACCTACGATGAACATATTTTTTCCAAATACTTGACTCACGAAAAGGTTCAGCGTAATCAAGATATATGCATATATATGCATTCATACATAACAGCTATCAACGTGTGCATGTTATCAGTAATTCGAGGTATATCAATTCATTTAGATGTATGCATATGGGTGCCTACAGATGTATTAAAATGGATTTTGCATATTATGCATGCGTTATCAAATGTAAAATTCTTCTGTTTCTAGACAGAAATGTATTCAATACGTAAGTTACAACCTATGTCTTATATGTTCTCTGCCATTCCAATTTTATGAATGTAGACGAAAGCGCAGCATCCAGTATTCATTCTGTCGATGCACTTATTCTCATATGGAATTGCCGTGATGGAAATACAATCTGTGCCAATGATTAGTAAACGTCTTATGCCAGAATGCTAAAATATACCAAATCTAGTCAACGAATTCTAAGTTATTGACAAAATAACTTGAATTCCAAGCAATCACAGAGTGCATTAAACCAAACATTTTCTATATGCTGGGGACGATTCAAGATAATAGTTGGTAAAGAGGTGTGTACGCAGGCAGTCAAGGTGTCTTTGAGATACAGTCCCTGGCAGGAGCCCAGGTAACAAAATCAACAGGAGCGACTCCAATTTAAGCGTTTCCTTAGACATAATTGAATCACGTAACGGTAAGGAAAACTTGCCCTTGGAAACGTTCTGGTTGTTTCGCTATTTAGTTCGACAAGCATGTTTCGCTTCAAACCGTTTCATGGTAAGAAGCATGCTACAAAGAAATGAAAGATTTTGAGAATGATCACTTCTGATGCTTTCCTCAAAATGATGAAGAAGAACAATAGCAAAATGGGGGATATAGGAGAAGAGGTAAAAGACTATGGACAAGAATTACATGAATGTTAAAACTTTGCAACGTCAGAATCAAAAGATAACTAGTACGTAAATGGCTATCTTACCAATTCCACGAGTTTTGGAACGCCATCAGCTGCACTGCAACACTGTAAATAATCCCCTTGCTGAATGGAAAAATTGCCAAAGTTTTTATTGTCTTCATCTGCATTCAGCGAAATGCTGAGGCATGGCATACAGTATTGTGTTCTCTGCTCTGGCTGTGTTTCTAGCTGCATCCAAAAGAAGCAGCTTATAACAATTAACACTCCGGACAAAGAGACGGAGATGATCAGTTCAACAACGAAAAGACGCAGCCAGCCTCTTTTGACACTAATTCCACCAACTTTTGTGATCAACTTCTGATGTGGTTTTTGAGGCATTACTATCGGTTCAATGCAACATTCTTTACTTATTTGTGTCAAAAAATAAGACTTGCGAAGAACTAATCTTTCTTAATCGACATGTACGTATTCTCATCTAACCAGGTAGTTATAGGTAGGTCAGATTTCAGGCTGTCAGCTATCTGTGTATGCATGTCAGCTGGCGGCCATTCATGAATGCATTTCAGATCCCAGCCTGGCAGCTAGCCAAGATGTAATCGGTGTAATCAGTGAGCTAGGGCTATTATAATATTATAATTCGAATAGATTTTTAAAGCTCAGTATGTATGTATGTATGTATGTATGTATGTATGTATGTATGTATGTATGTATGTATGTATGTATGTATGTATGTATGTATGTATGTATGTATGTATGTATGTATGTATGTATGTATGTATGCATGCATGCATGCATGCATGCATGCATGCATGTATGTATGTATGTATGTATGTATGTATGCATGTATGTATGTATGAAGCTAGTGTTTATCTTTTGTGATTCTCGACATTCTGAAATATGAAAATAAACATTTCAGGTCGCACTCGCACCTGTAAACATTTTCCATTAAAAATATTATAACTCCTTGATCTGAAAAGCTAATCAATAAAACCAGCAAATTTACTGAAATTCAGCAACTAATTTAATTCCTTAGAGTACAAAATGAAAATTTATAAGGAACTTACAGTATTTTGACTTTACTCCAAAATAATCCAAAACTTTCTTTCAGACGTCTAAAAGAACAGTGAAATAAATGAATCCAATCAAATGTGCTAATAGTAATGGAAGAAATTTGGTGTTTGAAGTCTAGATGAATCATAATAATATAATATAATGTAGAATGTCTTTGAATGAATTCAAAATAGTTTCAAAAGCGGGTTTTCGTGAAAACAATAATGAGCATTTTTAACTTTAATAAATAATTTAAATAAATTATTCTTCTCAAATTAAATCTAAGCACAACAGTAAACACTTCTGAATACTGAAATTGAAGTAGGAATGAATAATCTTGTTTATCTAAAACTTTTATAGCTCTCCAATTGAGCCTTATTGCAGCAGCGTTGTCTGAAAAGTAAAACCTGAACGATTTTAATGGAACATTACAGCAAACTGCAACAAATTCCTTTCAAGAATCTTCTCAGGTCACAATTAAGCCTGGATTTAGAACGCAAACCCAAGTACGCAACCAATGTATAGCTTGATAACAAGACAAACATGATAGTAGTCAGACGTTTATCCTCAATTACAGACAAAGACCCAGTTGCTACCCAATCTCGTCATAACACGATTAAGTGGAATAAGTTGTACTTGGTCGCCCCAACTGCTCTTGTAATTGTTGTTGTGGTTGTAGGGTTTAACGCCATTTTCAGCACAAGATAGGCTATATTTGCAACTAGTATCAATGGTGAAGGAAAAGCCTGGGAAATAACAAGAAAGAACCACCGACCCACGAAACGCTGCTGGCATGCTTTCTCACATAACCACAGTGGCCGAACCCGAGACTCGAACCCACTCAGATAGAGGTGAGATGGCAATGATTCGTAACGGTAAGCGTTTTAGACCACTCGGCCACTCACCCCAACTGCGTTGAATCGGTGGTGTTATGATGTTCTCAAGGATTACAATAATCTGCAGAAGATTTATCGCCCAATGGTGACCACTTAGTTGAATTAGTCTGCAAGCAGACAAGGAGTCACTGTCTATCCAGAATATCATCAGGAACATTAACAATGTAATCATGTACAAAAATGCTATGATGAAGTGACAAGCTAGCCCCATACTAATGTTTTTTTTTTTCAAAAACAGTCACAAAAAACACTGACGTTATTTATTTGACACAGAAAAATCCTGAAAGTTATCCGTGACAATTTTAATGTCATTTTTTAGTTTAACGGGGGTTACGCACACACACACACACACACACACACACACACACACACACACATAAATATTCACACAACTTGGTGTTCAGGCAATATGGATCACAGTCATTTCAAATATTTATTTTCACATGCATAAATAACCCCGTATGGATTCGTCACTATCGATCTTGCAAGTCCATGTCTACGATACCAGACTGGTATTGATATTTTAAACGCACATTTAGTAAATATAAATGATGAGTCGAACAGAACGACCAGCAAACGTGCGCTTGGGTACGCTACATATATTTACCAGAGCACGATTTAGCTAAACAATTTCTTCAATAAGCCAAGGGATTCGAGCAAACGTTTGCCCCGTTGATTAAACTGTCAAACGAAAATGCAACTGCAACAGGAACAACAACGCAGAAACCCCGACAACTAACGGGTGACATCCAAGTAATCAAACGCGTCACAACAAATATTCCGGAAGAAATCCACGGAGCTCTTGGTCAGTAGCAAATAGGAGGACAGCTGAGGAATTTGCAAAGGAAACAAGCGAAGAAATAAATTAAGAATTAGAGGAGGAGTTCGGGGACGACCCAGATATATATCCAAATTGACCACAAACGTACAATATTGTAACGAATATCCCCGCCAGACAATTCTTCAGAACGCATAGACAGAAACCATTTTGTCAGCAGAAGTCAGCACTGCCAAAAAATGAAACTTAAGTCACGAGACGAATAGTACAAACGGGTTTATCGAGAACTTACTGGGGTCAAGAAGGTGACTATAGTTTATCTGAAGATGATTAAAATATACGAAAGATATACACAAAGACACACACCCCTAACTACATACATATCAGATCCAGATCCTGCCACCTCGGTAGAACCTAGCACAGCCATGTTATTTTCCGCAAATAAACTGCATGACAGTCCGTGTAGCATGTTGGCGACCGTCCGAGAAAAAAGTCACCACAATAACAACCACTGTGTTAAAATAATGTTATCAGTCAGGTTGATCGATTAGAAGACCTTGTGGGAAGTTTGCACGCCGGCAAATATTCCCACGATTACATCAACGAAGTAACAGCAATCTGTCAGAGTTTTGTACACAAGTGGGATGATGGAACTCACTATGCATCTCGTGCTGATCAAAGAGTTAATCGTTGATGTATTCAGGGAGAAATCATCACCACGACTAGAATCAAACCGACGGTGATGATAAAATTCGGGGGTAAAATAAGGTCTGCATGTTTTTTTTCCACACGCACACACCCCTTGACTGTATTAGACCGCTAGCGATCTTCGCGGTAAATGTTTATTTGTGCTGCTAACACATATACTAGAACGTTACACCTTTTATTCTCGACAAGATGTTCCAGCTCAATAGGCCATCGTTACTTACATTTCTCGTTCAGTGCCACCCGGATCGCCTCATCAAGACATGCAAGTGGTATTAAATCTGTCACATCCACTTTGGACTCGGTCATGTATTTCTGCATCTCTGTGACGATGTGTTAAACTCATGTTCCCAAACACTTTTATTTGATCCGTTTTATCTTTCACATAATTAATTTTCAATTTGCGTGGAGACAAAAACATTTCACATGACATTTTATCTCATCACGAATCAAATTTATTATATTAGCTTACATGTTGTGTTTCAGATTTATATTTTATAACATTCGTACAAAAGGTAATCCCTGATAGATTATTCCGATTTATTTCCTTGAGATTATAGACACACAGAATCGACAATGAGGTCCGACTTTCCATGAATAATGATCCAGATTGTACCGTAATACCTAGCTATCACATTTCAAGGTAGAGGCAGAGTCTTGTGGAATTTTGTGTTTATACCAAGGTCGGAGTTCTCGATCAACGTCAGACTACCTTACGGGTGATATGACCATCAGAGACTAGAATTTCTAATTTGTTTTTTAGTTTGTCATTGTACCGCAGCACTGTTTTGTCACTCATGCCATTAACATCAATGCATTATCCACACCCCTTGATTATTTTACGAGTTATGGTTGGATCACGAAGCAACATATGAGTTCAGACTAAAGGAGCAACCAGAAGGAATAGGAAGGGACAGCTTGGCGGTTTAATGGTCATGCCAAGAGGCGGCACCAAGAAAACTTCTAGGATATGCAGTATCATTCAATGCCGCTAAGATATGCAAGCCATCCTAAAATTAGGAGAGGCTAGCAACCTGGTAGCGTGTGGAGAGTAAGACCTCCCACCACTGGGAAGAAAACCAAGCTGGTGGAACCCTACCAAATCAGCCACAAGATAGTAAGGTTAAAAACAAAGAATGATAACGATAACAAGACACGACCATCAAGCACAGTACTTTTACTGGGAATATGATAATTTATGTTAGAATGTTATTCATGTCAGTTTTATCAAGTTCATCAGATTTTAAAAAAAACAAAAAAACTGGCATGGATAATAGTTCATATTCCTACTAATTATCTGAGACAAAGACATTGTATCTCTGCAAACATTATAGAGTGTTAACCAAGCTTCGATCATTTACAGCCATGCCCTCTTTAGTGTTTTGTGAATATTACTATTAAAGTATTAATGATCACCTACTTATGAAAATGAAGGACATATAAACTACTGATATCAATCTTTAGCATATGTGATAATATTTTTCTTCTTAAGTATTAATACTATTCAGAGTTTGGAATATCTCTCTCACCAGATTAGGAATGACAGTAAAGCTTTGTAAGCAGTTGAGATATATATTATTTACTTTCTTCTACAATATATGTTAATATTATCCAATACAATATTTTCTCGGTTGGAAAGTTCTTAAGACCATTCGATTGTTTCATTTTTCGATAAAAGTCGTTCTATCGAAAAGTACTACTGTTCAACACCGATCTTGTTATGTGTCTTTGCTATCACTATTTCTTTTTCATGTAACTTTTATAAAGACAAGACATTAATGTTCTGTGACCAGTAACACAGTCCTGGTCATATATGTATAATAGATAGACACAAAAATCAACATGATATGACTGATTGATAATTTACTAAGTATAGAGAAGGAGACCATCAGAGCGTTAACAGTTATACTACATAAAATAGTTTAATGTATCGATAATACTATAAAAATCTGGCATGTTCTTAATTCTATAGCTTTTGTAAATAATCAACGATATCTCAATATGCCTTGACATTCAAAAGAATGAATGTTTGTGAGATTAGCTCTTTGATGCAACAAAACGTATAACTCATTCTTCGGAAATTAAATGTATATTAATACGTTAATAGAAGTGAATGATATTTTTCCCTACAACACAACATAAGCAATTACTTGACTTCAAAAGATCAAACATTCTACCTCTTAATTGTCATATCGACGAGTATTTTCGAGAATCTTCATGTCTTTGATATTATTGGGATATTCCATTGGTAGTGGAGTGTATTATGTATGGCAAAGAGATGTCACGTATTTCCAGTGCTTTCAATAATAAGGCTCGACTTACTTCCTCCTGTGGTTCCCGATTTTCGCTAAATATGTTAGCTATAGTGCAGGTAGACATTACCTTACCTGTTCAGATATTGCATAATTGTTAAATTTATATTTCCATAATGATGCTCCTAGATGTCATAGAAAAAAGTATCATCATTTATGTAACTGTTAGCGTGTTTCCATATCTGCCTAAATGAACAGTAAGGGGTAGTCATTAATATGTTTCTTCTCAATAATGTTGGTTTGTTTTTCTAAATTATATTAATCATTTTAGCACAATTGGTAACTTGTAAAACAACTTAGATGTTGCTATAACACACAAAATGAATATTTGCGTCTGTGAATCAAAGTATCATAGTCCAGCTAGTTTTAAATTATATAATTAATACAACCGTGATAAACCTTTATAAATACATATTCATACCATTTATTTCAAAGTTAGAGAAATAAACAGTATATTTTAATTTTTCAGAGGATGGCCAAACTGTCAGGAGACCTCACTCATAAAGAAACAATACTGAAAAGGCTGGTATATTCATATTGACATTATATTGTCTAATGTAATTACACACTTAAGAATAACGGATGATTGAGCATCACAATCAAATTAAAATAAATATAATATAACATTGTATATCAGGAACACACCCGTTTAAGATAGATTAGGCCGTAGATAAGTAGTGTATCAATATCTGGAAAAAATAATTATTTTATCCTGAGCATTTCATGCTTCACGAGTAAAACACAAAATGTTCAGATTATTGATACAATGTATCAACAAATGTGTCAAAAATAAGAATAAATTTCAATAACTTAGCCTTAAAAATCCAAGTAAACTACATGCATCACAATTAGTGATTGATGGCATTTACAACAAGCTGCTTCTGGCACCCATTATATTTCCTATCTAAATGTAATAAACAGTCTTAGTACCCATTATATTTCCTATCTAAATGTAATAAACAGTCTTAGTACCCATTATATTTCCTATCTAAATGTAATAAACAGTCTTAGTACCCATTATATTTCCTATCTAAATGTAATAAAAACAGTATTAGCAAGCAATGCCTGAACTGACCAAACTGCAGTACTTCCACGCGAAATTTAGTTTTTCATTTCAATATTTTCTTTCCAAGTTAGGCCGTTACAACAGTTAGAGAAAAAAAACTATCAATGAAGCTAATGTGACTGAGATATAATTTGTAAAGGATATTTATTCAGCTAAACTACACTTTGCTCATGTATAAAGTTGTTGGTGCTAAGTTACACTTTGCATAGATCCTATGTATAATAAATTAACTTATAGCGCAGAGAAACATTTTTCACTGATTTATATGCAATTGATGCTTCAAGCACTGATGATATTGGTTCTACTTAACTTGTGTGTGGAGTTATAATAGGTGAAACGTTCACAGGTGTTGATGGCTAAATGTAATTCTGACATAAATTTGATGAATAAATTTATCCAAAGTTTTTTGTAGTTTCTGGTATGTTGTTAGTGAAACTGGAGAAAGGTCACTTAGAAACAAGTATTCAGTGTGATGTCTTAAAGGTATTATGTAATCGTTGTTGCCGAATAAACGTAACAGTTCAATGATATATATATATATATATATATATATATATATATATATATATATATATATATATATATATATATATATATATATATATATATATATATATATATATATATTTATATATATTAGGTTTATGTGATCTTTAAATGAATTATAGCCCAAAAATACAAACTCTGTTTCAAAACTTTTAGCCATAAAATATACATGACGTTCAAGTCTATATTGGTATACTTCAAATGTCTTTGTATCGATCAATAATAAATAATACTTCCTGAAAAATTATGTGGAAATAACACCTAAGTTCAGCAGGCACTGAAATGTATTATTTATTAAAATAAGCCTTGTATGATAGATGATTCTTTACTGCCATATTTTATGTCTTTCCCAAACACGTCGATGTATTTCAGAGCATGTTGATGTATACGATTTTCCATATAGTCCTTGCAAAGATTTTTGAAAACGTTCCACGCCGCTATGTTTTGTTTGATTTTCAGTAGCAAAGAAATGAATGTGTCATTGCTTTTAATTCTGTTTGAAAAACTCCTTTCAGAGATTCAGTGCCTTTATCTGCTTTCCATCTTAGAGGGGTGTCACCCTCTCTTCATAGAACTCTAAGTCTGAACGTGTTTTAAAGGAACTACCATTCTAATTTTGTACACGTGACAATGACACAACACAAATAATTGTATCTTCTTTTCTAAGGCCCTAAATCAGAGACATCTACTAAATCTGACACCAATCTTGAAACAAATTTGTACGAAATCGAAAACAATGCGGGTTTAAAATAGTAAGTTAGGTACTCTTTTGGCGATTGTGTGTTATCGTCATACGAGTAATTAAGCTAAGGTGTTCCTAACTCTTTGGCTAGCACTTGACCTTACGATTCGATTCATGGCCTTTTAAACAACACCACACAATTTGCAAAATGTGCTCTGAGACTGACAACGCGATACGCTTCAGCTTTGTATTATAAATTGTGTTCACTTTTTTAGACCACAATGCAGCAGTAACAAATGTGTTAATAACTAAATTTCCGGTAAAGACACAAGGTATTTCATACACGTTTACTTCTCTTATTTTATAGCAGTGCAATAAAAACGAACACATTGACATTTTGAACACACAATGTTCATGATTGCTTTCCTTCTTTATTTTCTGTGCTCAGTGACACACAAACACATAAAGAAATGTAAAGGCATAAGTAGCCATAAAGCATTAGGTACGTAAATAAGACACTAGTTCAAATCACTCCAGCTGAATATAAACCATTAAATTACAATATTCTCTATTTACTTCGTAACATTCAATATATTTAACCTCTTTATCTCCATCGTTCTAGTCTCCATAGAGTTGATATGAAATAATCTCTCCAACAAGTCATCTCCTCATTGTTTCCTATCTATACAATCCTACTATCGTGGGCTCATAGTAGTTATTCTTTTGTTTCAGTCTCTTTCCACTGCTTTGTCTAAGTCACGTTTATGTCCTGGCCTAAGCAAACATGAGTATTTTCCTCTACAAATATAGACTTTAATTCCATGGTCATTTCTAAATCTTCTTTCTTCGGCTCTAGGTCAAATTCTAGTCACACACAATATATTTGGCATAATAGACTTCTTACCGTATTCATGAACAAAATGCATGATTTTTCCAGTCAAACACATCTTTCTAGTTGTAAATTGGTTTGTGTAACCAACATGCTTTACACATTTCTTGGTTGGTATGAAGTGTTGATAAAGAACGAAGGATGTCTTTTCACGCGGAATTTTTCAACTCGTTTTCACCACTATTTGAAACAATTTTAACACATCGTGCTTCTCATGCTCAGATAAAGGTTTTGTAGTCATATATTTGCTGTACTGTTAATATATTTTCCACAACGAACGTGAGGGTGAACGATTTCCCAGAGCGTGATGCAGCATTGAATAGAATCGTGTCGTCTTGTGCAATCAGGTCCTGTAGCTGTATTTGGTACGCCACTAGTCTTGAACACTGTCATTAACTTTGTTCCATGGAATCTTGTGTAACGCTGACGATACCAATCATAGCATGGTATGTGTTTTCAATGTATATGCAGTTCACCAATATCTGACCATTTGAACATTTCAAAGCAATGTCTTCTTTTATAAACGAGATAACAATAAATTACATATGGTTTATTGCGTTTCACTTCAATTCTGACAAACTCTTTGTCATTGTGCTCTTCTAAACTAGCCATTCACATAACTGGGTTTTTTTTAGGAACAAAGTTATGCAATTTATAAACGGTATGTACTAATAGTAAATTGCTAGGACTCTAGCTCGTAAAACTATAACTGAAGGAAGTGAAAATTAGCAATTTACTTAAAAATCAAAGTATATTTTATTTCCCTAAAATACACAATGAGCCTGAAATAAAATATTACGACCCAATGGCCTTCAAATAAGTAATTGGAAAAGTGAGAAGCAACAACCTTTGTACAATTCAACAAATACTTTTTTCCCTTGAATACAAAATGAAAATATGAATAGAACTTACGGAATTGTAAATTAAAACACAATAATCATATTTTATATACACAATTTCTAAGAATTAAAGTTCTGAATAAATTTTTGTGGAAATTTAAAATAAATCCAACGCTGTAGGTGTTGATGTGCTTGTAGTGGCTTGTATTGTGCTAATGTACCAACAGGGTTTTTTATCACAATAATACGAATTAAAACCTTATTTGAAAATTTTCGGTGTAATTTCTAGTCTCTATTTCCAAGAACGGCTTTTTGTAGAGCACTTTGTATTTCTAAATAATAATCTATTGAATTAAATAATAGGAATAAATTCCAGCCCAACTGAACACCGGGAAGCAGGAATAATACAAGTGTTTCTGTTAAGATCGTAAAGCACGAATAAAAATTTTCAAATAAACTAGATTTATATATTAAACTCTGATGTTAAAGGAGCCACCCGATGAGAGTCAACTGTATATTGCTATAAAATGATCTTAGTTATAATTAGGAAGTCCAAAAATCACAAATATACATGTGACAAGCATCACGTTGTCTAGCTATAGAAGAATGTAATGTCCCCATATCAGCTTAAAATAATGATCCTGACTAAGAGAAACAAACGTGTATTACAAAATTGCCATTGATTTTGGACAACATCCAATGTTACGTTATCGATGGCACATAACGAATTTTTTTTTAAATATTTAAAAACTAACTAGCATACAATGCAAAGTAAATATACGTAAAACTAATATTCAAAACAAAACTTTGACATAGAGAGAAAAAAATCTCTAATGATATTAAAGTGTGTTTTAATTAACATGTCAACATAAAAATATGCATATATAATTAAATACATCTCAAAATGGAGAGTAAAAAATGCCGATAAATTGTAAAATAAACTTAACAAACACAATTCTAGCGGGATATTTGTTTAAAACAAAACATAAGAATATGTATATGTCTTGTGTACCATGTTTCTTCTAGCAATGTGTAACATTCTCTTGCTTAAAGGTGGGAAAAAAAGTCTAATAATCAAATGTTGTCGGATACACAGTTGTATTTACATGGTATGTGTAGAGTGCACCGTTTTCCTATTATGAAAAACATTTCTTGAAAAAAGTCCCGAGAGACAGTCTAACAAAGAAGTACTGTTGTAATTTAGGAAAAATATATTAGTATTTAAAAATGATTGCCTCTCTTTGGATGTATATACCGGCATACATAGATGCATACACGCATGCTTATAAATATACATACGTAGTATACGTAGATATGTATGTATGTATGTATGTATGCATGCATGCATGCATGCATGTATGTATGTATGTATGTATGTATGTATGCATGCATATATATATATATATATATATATATATATATATATATATATATATATATATATATATATATATATATATATATATATATATATATATATATATATATTACTTGGATTTGTTAACTGTATAAAATATTTTGCATAGGCAAAAAAGCCAGAGGATTGTATGACGGTATCCTTGATGTGAATACTTGTAGGAAAACTGCATTGATATGTAAATTATGTACATATCACTATGAACAATTTGACACAAGAATGTCCAGAGTTGATCCTTAGATAAATTATTAATTTGCAGGGTTAACATGTCGAAATCCGTCACCAACTGGATAATGTTATTAATATTGTATATTGAAAATATATATCAAATAGGCACTTTCAATTATATTAAATATATTGAATTCATGGAAATATATTATTTAATCGTTTGAGTAAATTTGCGCGAAAATAATTAGAGAAAGAATATTTGAATCGTAAGTTTGAATCTTCCTTTCTTATGTTCGTATGTAATTAGAAATTTAAGAGACCGGGAAAATTCCGAAGAAGTTACCGAAGGGTGAAGAAATAACACGTCTCAAATCGTTTACTCTAACATTAATTTCGTCATATTTTCTCAAGAAAAATACAGAACTAATATGCGATGCTCCTGTACAATCTATGATCTTAGGCTGGCACAGCGATTTAAAGTTTTCTAGTAGTTTCAAGTCGTATTTGTGATCTGTATCATCGGTATGTTTGTAAATCAGATGTACAAAAGTTTTAAATTCATCCTCGTCATCTCTCTGGAGGCTTTGGTTAAACATAATCTGGCTGTACACTGTGTAATAGGCGGAACGGCCAATGACAAGAGATCCATTTCGGTATCCAACGTCACTTCCGATGAAAGATAGACTGGAACCTTTGTCCCAATACAAGATTGTCAAATAGCTGTTAGGAACACTATAGCCTGGGAAGGAAAAGGTAAAATGAAATCAGTGCGGAAAAAGATTGATGTTCGTCATATACTGTATTTTGAAAAAGATGCAGTTCTAGAAGTGTTGTGAGTTTGGCCTTGAAGGCAAGATGATAAAAGTTCTGTCACTAGGTATTAGCCTAACTCGTATATACCAGATACGAGTATGTTTCAAGGCCAAACTTACAATCCCGTCCTCCACCCTATCAATGGATTCATGGGTCAGAATCCGAATTCCTTCCATCTTTGCTAGCCATGATTTCTATATGATAACTCTATCTACAACTTGGCGGATCGAGCAGATATTTATATGCTTCCGATTTTTGAATATCATTGGATTCCGCGGTAAGTCACTTCATCAATTCAAATTAAGTTTTTAAACTTTGAACACTGTCCAAAACAATGGAAGCACAAAATTTGAATGGGTTCATGAAGAAAGAGGTCATGCCTTCTCTCTGGTAGATAGCCTCACTTTTGACGATAAATTTACAAAGTATACGTTTGAAGTCAATTGCCTCCACCATTTCTGCCGATATAAAAAAACACCTCAGTTACACACTATTGGTCAGCTGGCATTACATACTAAGATAGGCAACGCATGAATTGCAATAGATGTTGCTAGGACAAAGCAATAAATTGTTTGCTAGGTCAGCCAAGGTGTAAATATTGTTAACATATCGGAACCGTGGCTATAGAAGATGAATTCTTCTAATATCAAATATTCTCTTCCTGATAATTAATATGACTTTTCCTAGATCAAGTTCTCTTTTTAGTTAAATGGTCTAAACTGTGTCTTAGCCCGTAGACCTCCAAAAGGGTCTCGTCACACAGCAATTTTCTATTTTGATATTCCGCATCTATACAAATCGTGTAGCATATAATATTTTAAAACAACACTCTAATTAACATGTTTATACATTTAATTTGTGACCTCACCTCTCAAACGACCCCAAGCAGTTAGAAATATATGATACCATTCATTCTCAAGGGTCCCCTATGGGCACGGCACAGTCTTGAATCACCAGAGGATGCTAGGAATATGTCATAGCTACTTCTCTTATCGTCAAGGAAAAGAACAGGAATATGAGAAAACCTATTCTAACAATTGTTTGGTATCTACAAACTAGGCAGTCATATCGTAAACAAAGCAAACGTTTCCTTCATCTCTACATTTCTTTATCCTAGGTGGGATGAATCACGGATTGTATCCCGCAGATAAATACCAATTATTGAACACTTTAATTTGGAAACGTGAAAACCTTTATATATATATATATATATATATATATATATATATATATATATATATATATATATATATATATATATATATATATATATATATATATATATATATATATATGCATGCAATAAACTGACGACGAACAGTACGAAATATGGAAGATCTGTGGCCTTCAGTACGTCGAAGAAACTGAAAAGCTATACAAAAGGATAAACCTTCTTAGATCTGATTGGATGACAAAAAAGCTGTACAGAAGCCCGGTCGCAGAACACTTTTCCTCCCCTGGCCACACTTTCAGTGATATAATACTTATCGCTATTGCTAACAACCACAGCTGGAGTTCCGAAACCAGGAAGGAAAAGGAATCATACTGGATACGCCGCCTTAGAACATTGAAACCAAGCGGTCTAAACCAAGAAGACTAGAAAATGAAAACTATGCACTAGTAAAATTTAACATTTTCTAAATCTTATTATCCTTCAATTTTTACTAAAAGAATAACCGGTATAGAATCAAATATCCGGGATATAATCTGCCTCACATATGTACAAAAAGTAAAAATAGATGTCGCTTTGGCTTGTAGACTTTTAGGGAATCATACAACGTTTTCAGTTTCCGCATCTAGTCTATGCAAGCCGGTTGTATTTATAGTTTTAGCACATGTGAAGACAGCCATGTAGAGGTTTACAAACACAACGTTTTTATGTTTATTTGTTTATCGTATATATGTTTTGTATTTGCCTTTGAAAAAGGCTCATTAAGAGTCGGAAAGCGCTTAGGCTAGTTAGTTACTATATTCGTACTGTTCGTCGTCAGTTTATTGCATCTATTTTAATTAATCCCTGACACACGTGATCCTTTGGTGGATCCAGTAAGCTTGAAAGGGTTGTTATTCGCCATATGATTTGTATTCTTTATATATATATATATATATATATATATATATATATATATATATATATATATATATATATATATATATATATCACATGAAGTGATATCAATAACAAGACATACAATCATCGAAACAGGCAAGAAAATCACTATTTAAATCTGTATCTATGGAATAAAGAATTTGGATGGATGTATGTATGTGTATATGTATGCAAAATTTTAAAAAATGAATGTGTGTAGGTAAGTAAGTATGTTGGTGCGGAGATAGGTAGGTAGATAAATATTTTTTAAAAAGGGCACTTGCATTGGACGTACATTTACACAGCAGGATGTAAATAACGCAATAAATGATTTAGATGCAACACAAAATAAGTGACGGAACTCTCACGACATGCCAAGAGTCGTCATCATAAGAATTATGGTGAAAATTAACTAACCGAAAATTAACTAATTCTCAGATTGTCCAAAGCATGAACGTTGACGATTAAATGTGTTTACGCAACTCTTAACTCAAGGACGTGCGTGCTGAAACAAATACAGAGTAGGGTATTAGTGGGGAATTTAACAGGAGAGAGAACAGAGATTAAATGCTCTCTGATTTGTTATTTCATTTTACAAGTAGAATAATACCCCTATTCAATATACTATTCAATCCATGCGTGGAATCGTTGTTAATTATTATATGCCAGTTTTGTTTACAATCTCAAATCATCAGTAAGTTGTATTTCTTAAACACTAGATGTTGTTGTTGTTGTGGGGCTTAACGGCATTTTTCGGCACGCGATACTTGGCGGCCGGTATTAATTGTGGAGGAAGAAACCGGGAAATCACCGGAAAGAACCACCGACACACGAGAAGCTACTGGCAAGCTTTCACATATATCCACATTCGCCGAATCTTAGACTCGAACCCACGCAGAAAGAGGTGAGATGGCAGTGATCCGCAACGGACAGCGCTTTAGACCTCTGGGCCATTCGGGGCCCCTCAAACCACTAGATGTAATGCTGGAAATAATTCAGATGAAATTCCGATAGATAAATTTAAAATCCTCTATGTCCAAAAGAAATAGACGTAAGTTGGAATGATGGCCAATCTTTTTCTTGATCAATGTTTGAAGGTGCGACACAAAAATCAAGTCCCAGATGAATAAAACATAAGTTCAACTACTTTAATATTTGAGGTCATCAAAAAGGTCATGATTTCCAACTGTGAGGAATAATAATAAGGAATCGTTGACATTGTAGGACATGAAGCAGGAAAGAATGATATCAAACAACTAGAACTGTATTACTCCAGATTTATTAGTCCTAAGATACACAAGAGAAATACAACAAAAATACAATTTACTGCAAACTTTGAGTATCAATTAACTGCAAAATACACTTGAGTTGTTCATTGTCGTAAACGTTATACAACATTTAAATTACAAACATGAAATTGACAATAATGCAAATATGTTCAAATATGAAATACAACGTTCAACAAGACTTTATCATTTTAAACCTTTGTTTGAAGATGCAGGTAAAGATTAAATTATGAAAATGATAAGAAACAAAATATGAAAACAAAGGAAAAGTACGTGCATGTTACAGGGAAGAAGGTAATCCTTGATTGGGTGCCTTCAGGTATGCCGACTAAGGCTGGACACATCAATTCAGTAGAATAAGAAAACCAGGGGATATATGGAATATGTTCCAACAAAATTGCTCTTGATTATTGTGTCTCAGCCTCTCTTAATTATTGGCATGGGCAAAGAAACCGTTCACCTAACTCTTGAATTCATAGTTTAAATTTATTTAATTTTTGAAAAGTCCAAGATTCCTACTGATCATCTGAATATTAGATGAGGCCAATGAAATAAATCGCGTTGCTTTTGTTAGTCTCGGTACTTCGGACAACCCAAATGACCATTTGTGTACTGATCTCTGTCCATAATCAAACGTCAGATACTGCAGGCTTTTGCGCTTTAAAGCAACAGGTGGAATATATTTGTTTTTTAACTTGACGGAAATCACGCATCTTCTTGCTCATAGTAACCAACATTATTCAGTTGTAACCGTGTTTCTGCCTCATAGTAACCAACATAATTCTTGTCACAACACGGAATGAGCGGACATGGCCCCAATTGTAACCGTGTGTCTGCCTCATAGGACTCCCAGTACTATTTACAAATTTACACGGAATAAAAAAGAAACAAGTAAAGAAATGTATGAATATAGAGTACATATGGGTCTGGATGAAGAAAAAAAGGTTGATAATGAAAACTGCAATTTTACGGGAAAAAATTCTTTTGGTAACGAAAAAGCATAAATGTAAAGCTTAAAGATGGACTTTTCATTCTTATTACCTGTTAGACTTTCGAACAATTACTACTAATTTTGTTTGAACTTTTCAACATTTATTATTGAAAAAATAAACTCACATGATTCTTTAGGTGAGGAACTGAGAACACGTTCCAAACAAATGCAGATAACAACAAAGTCACTACAAAGGTCTAAGTTCATGTCATCAATTACAGATTTTGGAGTGGACATAATGCAGTAAAACTCATTCTAACTAATGCACTGTTCAGAGGTAGAAACATCCAGAGTGGTACATAATTGATAATTGTGAGATACCAGTGTATCACCATGAAAATCGGGAAGAGAAGCTTATATGCAAAACATTAAAAGAAGACTTATGTGACGTAATCGAAAATGCGAATATTTGATATTGAGCATGAAATGAACGAATTAATTACAGGTGGTCTTCTGGTTATATTAAATAGACTGGATAGAGCTATGCTTGGGTTTGATGCAATGATTCTCTTGCAATGGTGGCGGGATTAAGAGGAAGTGACAGATGTTCAGCGGCAAATTCATTGCTAATATTGTAAAATAATAAAATAAAACAGAGACAAACAATCACACATACAATTATATTGCTATAATGGATATAAAATTTAACAATTTAAAAGAAAATTATGCAATGTTATATAGTGCATTGGTATTAAGGCCATTAGGATACAAAGTATCTAATTTATCAATCAAAAACATTTCTTTTATGAGTCTATTTCTGTCTCCAAGCACAATGTCTATTGACATGGGAAAAAAATCGAGTATACAGTGATTATTGGTATTAAAATATGTAGAAATATTAGAGAAAAGCTGATGATCTCTATAATTTTTAATATGAAAGCGATGATTATTGATTTTCTTAAAAACTTGTTGAAGTGTTTTGTTTTTGCACATAATATGTTTACAGGTTATCAAATAAACCAAGTCAGTAGAATTATCCGTTGCAGCCGACACATTTTCTTTTCAAACGTTTCTAAATATTTTTAGTATCATTTATTATTACTACTATAAGAATAAAATATCTGGTAAAGAATCAAATATCCGAGATATAATTTGCGTTACATAGATGTACACAAAGTAATAGATGTCGCTATGGCCCATAGATTTCAAGGAAAATAAAAACATTTTTCAGTATTTGCAACAAGTCTATACAGGCTGGTTGAGTCATAATGTACCTATAGCTTTAATTCATGTAGAGTCAGCCATGTAGAGTTTTACAAACACGTTTTTTATGTTTATTTGTTTGTTTTGTATATGCCTTTATAAAGATATATATATATATATATATATATATATATATATATATATATATATATATATATATATATATATAAAGAATACAAATCATATGGCGAATAACAACCCTCTCAAGCGTACTGGATCCACCAAGGGATCACGTCTGTCAGGGATTAATTAAAATAGATGCAATAAACTGACGACGAACAGTACTGTACTATATATATATATATATATATATATATATATATATATATATATATATATATATATATATATATATATATATATATATATGATGGATAATAGAAGGGAAACCTTTCCAAAATTATTCAATGATTAAAACACGCATTTGTTTAAATACGTAACTACATTAATGGTATCTTCAGCGTCGCAAGTATCATTTTATCGTCATATGTGATGCGTCACCGGTAGCATTCGATGTGAAACCTTAACATACACAAATTCTCAATAAGTAAAATGTCAAATCCATATCTCAAATCAGGAACTGATTAGAAGGTTCATCACAAATATGCAATACAACGGGACAAACCTGTAGTGCTTTTGTACAGAAATATGGAATAAAGAAATGGCAATTTTCAATATCGTTTCAAAACCATTGTATTACCTTTCAACTTATTTTATCAAAGGAATAATTATTTTGCATTGGCAATTTGAACACGTACTACGGACTGCAGTACAAATGCAACCTATTATAAAATAACGTTTTATCTGTTTAGAATCACTATTATACAACATTGAATAAGGAAAAATGTTACGCAGGTCTTTCAGGAGTTTTTTTTTCAGATACTTAATTAACAAATTATACAGGCTTACAATATGGATACGATTGAATTCAATATTCTTTATTTTGACGCATTGTGTGACCGTTCCTTTGACATTGCATGAAGTATACATATGTTTCACAATAACGTGTTATAATTCAGTTTACTAAAAAGAACATTGTTGAATATACCTGACAAATATATATATATATATATATATATATATATATATATATATATATATATATATATATGTGTGTGTGTGTGTGTGTGTGTGTGTGGTGAGCCTGTTATGTTGTACTTTAACTGTATAACTGATTTCAGATTTTGTACAGGATACTATATTAATAAAGAATCTATGTGTGTGTGTGTGTGTGTGTGTGTGTGTGTGAGAGAGAGAGAGAGAGAGAGAGAGAGAGAGAGAGAGAGAGAGAGACTAATCCAGCGGACATAAACCCTACTTGTTTGCGCATTCTTCTTCATCTTTCGCTTTACCGATTCATTTACTTGTTTTCCATCTCAATCTATCTGACAATCTGTTTTGTTCCTGTGTTGGCTTTTCCGTTCATGTGTTCACTGGTTTTTTTTTCTGCGCATCATTTCATCATTTTACTAGTCTATAAATTTATCTGTCCATCAGCTCCTTCCTTCGTCCTTTTGTCGATTGTCCATCCCTATAATCGCTCTTTGCTGATCCTTCCGTTTGACTTTTCCTCCATTTACCATTTATTCTTCCGCCCAATCGTGCTATTTTTCTCAACGTATTATTGTTAGCCAGTCTACACAAGCATCTGTTTTTCACGTTACAAAGTTGACTGTATATCTTCTTCAAAAAAGTATTCTTGAAAAAGACGATTTATTACAATTATAATAAAACACGAAAGTTTGCTTTCTTTTCATATTTGTTCCTCCCGATTAGCACTATAAATATGATTGCTAAATTTTTATTCAGATGAAGTTGAAAGAAGAAGCTATATTAAAAAGGAGTTATTCCTCATCATGTGCATATATATTTGCATACAAATATACACTCTACATAACTGTGAATACGTGTTATTAATAACAAATAGTAATTTAAAAACACCTGCTTAATGATGTCTTGGTTATTTCCAATTTGGTCGAACATGCAGGCAGATCACAGCTAGGAATGTTCGCGATTTAAGAAATACAGCGCAGGTGAGAAGGAAAATTATAATAGAGCATTGATACCATTGTATGTTTGTATAGGTGTTTCACGAAGAGCGGTTGTACGCATGTATGTGCGCTTAAGTATTTTTGTTGAGAGGATTTGTATTGCTCAGACAATAACAAATGTTATTGCGTTGACTTGTGACGAGAAGGTTTTCTTCCTATAAATTAACTCCATGAAGCATATACCAATCATAAAAAAAATCATACCCTCATTAATACCATCACCGCTATTTCTATCAGGGGAAAAATACGCTTCTGGTGCATGTCGGCTTAGCAATTTGCATACAGATTATACATTTCCTGGCCAAAATATAATTCCATTTGTTTATATCAACTCGGTATTTTTACTATTGGATTAAGTAATATTGACAAAGAAGCCGTTATTAAAACAATGGATTGGTGCATTTGCAAATTCTCGATCGACCCTTGTTGGGTATATTCTATGCCATGGCGAGAATGAAACCTAATGGCATTATCGATCGTCATTCCATGTATGATTCGTAGGAATGGGTGAGAAGGTTCGATTGCCCTAACGAACCAAAGCAGACAAAGTCGTTAATAAATAAATATGCTAAAGAAAGTGTTAATAGCTTCTCTCTCTATCACACACGTATGCAGATACACATACACCAATATGTTATTGCAAATACATGTTAGTACACACCAATAATTTCCATTAATGCGGGTAACTTACATTGACAATTGAAATGAAGAACGAAACTATTTGAATTGACCAGTTTTTCTATAAAGGCGAGTAAACATTACTCTCATGCGTCTGTTAAAGTAGCTTTGATCCTATTCAAAATTTATTATTTTAAAAAGCAAAACTTAATACATTACGTTGCTAAAATAAATTGCTGGTATATATTGATTAATTTCACAAGAAAACAATTGTCAGTGATACAGAGAACCGTCGACGCCTGATTCAAAGGCTTTTAAATGAATAATACAATGTTCACCATGTTCACTAACATAACTACTTAGAAACTTAACAAATTTGACAACTACCCATATAAAATAGAGCATTAACTTTTTCCATTGTTTCATATGTTCTCTAAAACAAAACAACTGGAATTAATTTCTTATTTGAGCTTTAGTCTGAACGTCCTATGGCATTTCTACACTTTAATTTTGGACACCGCACATAAGTTAATCTCAGAATATACCGATGTGGATAATGAAATTAAAAATAAAGATGGTGATGGTGTAGATAAAGTGAAAGCATGTATTGAAACACTCTTTCATAAGCAAAGCACACCTGGGAACATCATGTATCCACCTAATATATGTTTATGCGATTGACCTTCACACTGTGGTATGAGACTATTATTTGTGTATATATGATGGATAATGACATTTCACATTTCGCACACCTTCTCATTTTTGTACTCCGTACCGATTATAGAAACGAAAAGCATATTGACATAAAAGGTGCACAAAATGTAGTCATTTCATCCAATGATTTATAATTTCTGATGTGATTGTCGTCTAACATTGTCAACTTATTGACGTTTCAAAGTAAACTGAAGCTTCCGATGTAAACAAACTGACAGACTACTCATTAGTAACTGTATCGTCTGCTTCCAACATTGCAATATCTAGTTTTAATCTTTCTAAAAATAAATGTAACACTTAACAGATGGAAAGGAGGAAAACCTTCAAAGAGGTGTAACCACAAAATGTAACAAATTATTGAGATTCTCAAAGAATGGTGAGCTGCATCACACCAGTTACTTAAAAACAGAGACTGGCCCATGTAACTATGATGAACGTGTTACTATACGCCAACAAGCTGAAAGTGTTTGGGACCCCTGGCAACGATCGGGTAACAGCTTATAAATCAATTAAATGAAATGACTAAATTTTGTGCCCATTTAAACGGACTTTAAATTGTCTTAGTTCAAGCAAATATGTGTCACATACAACGATACATACATTTCAAACATGTTGTTGTTGTTCGTCCGTCGAGTCAACGAAGACCACTCTAGTCATCCGTGAGTTGGAAGGGCTGGTTCTGTTCTGTGTGTGCGCAGATGGCTGATAAAGCCAATCCTTGCACGGAAGGTTCGGTTGCAGATTGGTCACGGGATAAGTGGAAC
Source organism: Potamilus streckersoni (assembly GCA_016746295.1). NCBI lineage: Eukaryota > Metazoa > Mollusca > Bivalvia > Unionida > Unionidae > Potamilus > Potamilus streckersoni. The sequence continues at coordinate 92,970 of JAEAOA010000606.1, read as the reverse complement.
ATCTCCAGGAGGGTCGCAGGCGCGTGCTTTTCTTTCTTACCTCTTTATCTCTGCAGCTGCTATCCTGCTCGATTCGCACAGCTTAGAGCCTTTGTGCAGATAGGAACGCCAAGTGACTCGATCGCAAGCTGTTTGCTCCCATGAGTCAGAGTTTATGTTGAACGCTTTCAATGCAGCTTTCAAATCGTCTTTGAAGCGTTTCTTCTGACCTCCGTGGGATCTCTGTCCTTGCTTTAGCTCGCCATAGAAGAGTCTCTTAGGCAGCCGATGGTCTGGCATGCGTACAACATGTCCCGCCTACATCATGATGATGTGAATGCTGGGGAGACCTGCTTTGGCTAGTACCTTGGTGTCTGGGACTTTGTCCTGCCATGTGATGTTGATTATTTTCCTGAGGCTTATGGTGTGAAAGTGGTTCAGCTTCCTGGCATGGCGTTGATACACCGTCCACCTTTTACATGCGTAATGTGGGGAGTACAACTGCCCTGTAGACCTTTCGTTTGGTCGTGATGCTGATGCCTCTTCTATTCCATACATTCTCATACAATCTGCCAAAAGTGGCGCTGGCTCTGGCAATGCGGAGGTTCACCTCGTCGTCAATGGTGACACTCTGTGAAACTGTGCTGCTAATGTAGGTGAAGTGGTTCACTACGTTGAATTTTTGGCTGTTGACGGTGATGTTTGCCTCAGTATAGGGCTTTCCCGGGGCTGGCTGATGCAGTACTTCAGTCTTCTTAGTATTGATGGTGATAACAATACTTGTGAAGGAAGCATACATACATATATACATACATGCGTGCGTGCGTACGTACGTACGTACGTACATACATGCATGCATGCATGCATGCATGCATGCATGCATGCATGCATGCATGCATACATACATACATACATACATACATACATACATACATACATACATACATACATACATACATACATACATACATACATACATACATACATACATACATAGACTATTTCGAAACAGCTGAAACAAAACTAGAGATAAAATCTAGAAAGAAGAACCGAAAATCATTTCATCTAATTATAAATTCATAATTATTTCGTTAACTCTTTAATAAATAATTATTTGACAACAAAATATACTTCGTGGAATGTGCTCATGGATTTTTACACTGTCTTTATATTTTTATTCTATACTTCATTTACTTCTTTCCGTCTGTTTTCTGTTTATATTAAATCTTAAGATAATTGACAGTCTATTCTGGCAAGTTATCAAGGAAGTACTCGATGCTTTAACAAATAAAACAAGATTAATCAATGCTACGAACCGGCATTTTGACATTATCTTGACCTGTACCTGTACCTGAAAACCTACTGTACTAAGTAAATAGCAATCATAAATCTCCACAAATACGTCCCAGTTACTATTATCTTTGAAATCTCACAAACATTCAGCACTGAACAATATATAAACCAAAGTCCTACCTGATATAAATTCGTTTCCTTCATCATTGCTATAAATTATTACACAAAAAGGGACGGCAAAACAAGCCGATCTCATCCTCCAATTTCATGCAATAAAGATGAGCCCAAATAGATATCTTCTGGTAATGAAATGTGTGTACAGCAAAATCATAAAAGGCGACAGCAGGATATAGTGCACAATCGATGTGCACTAAGTCCAAGATGAGACAAAATATGGATAGTTCACTAAGATGAAAATAATTAGTAATTTATTAATTAATTTATCCGTCAAATACCTGTGATTGACTCCGAAAACCCGACAACCTTTGCAGAACCTTGTGATTCAATCTCATGGTGAGGAACTACACATGACTGAGGTACCCCAGATACCAAACCTGCAAAATGTGGATATATATATATATATATATATATATATATATATATATATATATATATATATATATATATATATATATATATATATATATATATATATATGCAATAAACTGACGGCGAACACTACGAAACTAGTAACTAACTAGCCTAAGCACTTTCGACTCTTAATGAGTCTTTTTCAAAGGCAAATACAAAACATATACGACAAACAAATAAACACAAAAACGTTGTGTTTGTAAACTTCTACATGGCTGTCTCCACTTGGGATAAAACTATAAATACAACCGGCTTGTATAGACTAGTTGCGGAAACTGAAAGCGGTGTATTTTTCCCTAAAAGTCTACAAGCCAAAGCGACATCTATTTTTACTTTCTGTACATTTATGTAACGCAGATTATATCTCGGATATTTGATTCTATACCGGTTATTCTTATAGTAAAAATTGAAGGATAATAAGAAGATTTAGAAAATGTTAAATTCTACTAGTGCATAGTTTTCATTTTCTAGTCTTCTTGGTTTAGACCTCTTGGTTTCAATGTTCTAAGGCGGCGTATCCAGTATGATTCCTTTTCCTTCCTGGTTTCGGAACTCCAGCTGTGGTTGTTAGCAATAGCGATAAGTATTTTATCACTGAAAGTGTGGCCAGGGGAGGAGAAGTGTTCTGCGACCAAGCTTCTGTACAGCTTTTTTGTCATCCAGTCAGATTTATGAAGGTTTATCCTTTTGTGTAGCTTTTCAGCTTCTCCGACGTACTGAAGGCCACAGATCTTACATGTGATGAAATAAATCACATTCTCTGTTTGCACGTTTTGTATGGACCATGTATGTTTAGTTTTTCTTTAGTCACTGTGCTAGTGAATGTCCATATCTGAGTAGGTCATCACTGTTTGTTTGTTTGGATTGCCTCCTCAGATATGGACAAAAAGAAAAAAAAGAAAAAGACTCATTAAGAGTCGAAAGCGCTTAGTTACTAGTTTCGTACTGTTCGCCGTCAGTTTATTGCATCTATTTTAATCAATCCCTGACACACGTGATCCCTTGGTGGATCCAATACGCTTGAAAGGGTTGTTTTTCGCCATATGATTTGTATTCTTTATATATATATATATATATATATATATATATATATATATATATATATATATATATATATATATATATATATATATACACATTTATATTAGTTTACATTAGTTTACCAATGTTTGTAGTTAGTTTATTGCATATATATATATATATATATATATATATATATATATATATATATATATATATATATATATATATATATAGATATATATATATAACACTGCCTTGATAATATCCTTAGAAGCTTCTAGAAACCAATTTGTTTATGAATGTTATAGAAAAAAATTACCCATACCTTGATCTTCATATTGTGCCCTATTTTATTTATAAATGTTGAGATGAACATAATTAAATATTTCTATTTTAATATTAGTAATTTAGTTCTGTTCAGTTAAAATTTGAGAGGAATCTAAAGTATTAGTTGGAATTAAAATGTGATTATTGACTGGGCTAACACTATATTATTATAAATTTATTCAAATTCATTAGAGTTGATATCATTGTGACTCATAAAGACTGTTGGTACATATTACAGGCTATTGGCATATAAGCACATTCGTGACTATTGAAATCCATTTGGAACACTACAGACTTTAGGACTTGTGACAAAACTTTTAATAATATATCTCATATAATTTAAAATACCGAAGGTTCCATTGAATTTTCACTTAATAACTTTTAGAATAAAATTAAATTGTTAACATTTACGTAATTTTATATTATCGCCTTTTTGTTACTTAGTTTAAAACCATGGTCATCGCAATACATGCTAGTTTATTATCATATAAATAATCTTTTTCCAAATTGCAAATTGTTCTTGAAAAGAATTATGTAACCCTTTGTGTTTCATATTTTCCTTTCGTCACTGTGATTTTATCTTTAAACCGTTTTTGAAGAATGTTAAATTCTTTTTTTGTTTTAATTATCGCCATCTTCACACAGACCAGGGCATATAATATAATTATTAATCCAGTTCGCTATCAATATATAAAGATTATCATTACGATTTCGAAAGTCATTTTACGATATAGTTCAATTTTGGAAAAATGGCGTTAAGCTCAACAACAACATCTTTAGTTCCCGAAAGAATTGCAAAAGCGCTTCATTTCAGTTCGCAAAATGTAATATCGATTTAACAGGGAAACTGTTTGAAGTGTGATTTTTGTGCAAACCATACCAATGCGATCTCAATATTACCTGGTCGAAGTTGTCTGATAAAATAGCATAAAGCTGATTAGGACAACCTACGGTTAATATTTTTTAAGTTACTTCAACAAGAGTATTAATAAGAATATCACTGCTAAGGTGCATACAATTAACACCTGAGTGCATTAGAACAAATGGAACTTTACGTTGTAATCTTGTGGTATATTTCAATTGATTGGTACATAAATATTAATATGTTAATAACTTTTCTAGATTTTGTCCCTTGTACTGACTGTGCCTAAGAGCAATTAATATAGAAACGTCGTGCATCAATACAGAAATTAAAAGTAATCACAATTTGGTATTTGCTTTCGGAATAGTTCGGTAAAAGATATGTGTACCTGAAGAAATCCGTTTTCGTCTATGCCTTTCAACACTCTGAAATATATAATAAAACTACTAATTGCATAAACGTTTTTGAGTATTTCCTATAAAAAAAAAACACATCTGTTACAGATATATAAACGAACAGTTATGTGGAAATCGGTTATTATGCAATTGGCTAGAATCAAACAATGGGCTTTAAATATCTCTAAGAGCAGTGCATTTATATGCAATTAAATATTAGCTCGTTTAACCTTGGATTTGAAAAGATAGAGACCTCTGATACACACACAATAGATAAGAGCTAACGTAGATTATTGCCATATAAGCTAAGAAGTGCTAGCAGAATGCAAAACAAAACCAAGAAGAATTGCATAAAACTATGTGGATACACTTGAATGTCAGTGATATGGCTTTAGTTTTTGAAATAAATAATTGACGTATCTTACCCATTCAATAATTTTTGGAATCATGTCCTGGCCAGCACAGCATTGTACATACTCTCCTTGCTGAAAAAAGAGATCGCGAAAATTTTCAATGTCTTCATCCACATTTAGAGAAATATTTCGGCATGGAATGCAGTATTGCTTTCTCGATTCTGACTCTGTATGAGAATTTTCTCCATGTATCCAGAAGTAGCATATTACAATCAGTACCCCTGACAAGCTGACCAAAATTATCAGTTCCACAATGACAAATCTGCTTGTAACATTTTTCTCCTTGATTGTTGTAGGCATCTTTATCTGTTTACAGCAACATGATACATAAAAAGACAATTTTGTTTTTTAAGGATTGTGAGGGGAAAAATGATTGAAGCAATATTCGGTCAACATATTCCGTATAGCTGTTTCAGTAATAATGATTGTAGGTTTTGTTGGAAGACAAGGTCTGCCGGCATCGATCTAAGCTAGGTTTAACATAACATTATCCTTGTATCTGTCGTTGTAAATCCATTCATTATACAATGTATTGGCCTAAGCAATAAGGTCATGGGATTACCTTGCATTAGTTTTTAGCAGAATAGAGTCTTTAAAATGTGCACCGATACTGAGCTTGTGCATACAAAGTTGTTAACAGTGGTGATTTGCAGGTGAATGGTTTAGTGTACAATATGATGCATTCATGCTATCGATCCGTTGCGACGTACGCCGGTTGGTTGAGTCTTTTTAAATTTGAAACATTGCATTTTTAAACAAAATTTAATTTATCACTTCGGAGAATAAGACTGCTTTATCCAACCTATTTAAAGGAGCATGTATGAAAGACAAACCATATAATACATAGTAGAGGTAAATTAAGACTTACTAACTGCACTGTAGAGAATGATGTCTATATATTACTTTCATCGGATTAAGCTTTATAATAATTCTTATCTGCATTGCTCAGAACTGAGTATAAAATAAACTGTGAATGAAAGTGTGCGAAGTAAACATTCTGTTCTTGCAGGTTAAAGAAAGACAACAATAAAATCGTATTTTAGGGGCAGGTGGGGACTTTTCAATTGTGTGTGTGTGTGTGTGTGTGTGTGTGTGTGTGTGTAAAATACCTACGATACTCAATAACACATAAATGCATGCGTATACATGCATACTATGTTGAATTGTTTTATTTTTCATCTAGCATCCAACAACTATTCTGAAGAAAGCTTTAAACAATATTTGGGGAACAATGCCAAGTGTTTAATCAGCGGTGAATAAAGAGATCTTAATGTCCGGTGCCCATAATTTGAGTCTAAAACCATCAACAACTTAACTCAAAAATCGTCTTATCGACGGAGATTTGAACAGTAACAACTCATAGTTCAATGTTGCTTTCAAGATCCGATCATTCTCTTTGTGGCTTGTGATCATAACAAACGTTATTTTGTAGGTCGATCATAGTAATGCTCTTGACGAGGAAGTAATGAATCAATTTATTCACTCAGAGATTGCTTGAAAATACGGACCAGATCACCTTGTACTATGAGAAAAACAAGCAAAGTTGGCGGACGAAGATATCAAACACCATGATCATAAAGTAAGGAACCAGGCGCATTCACCAGAGAGAGAGAGAGAGAGAGAGAGAGAGAGAGAGAGAGAGAGAGAGAGAGAGAGAGAGAGAGAGAGAGAGAGAGAGAGAGAGAGAGAGAGAGAGAGAGAGAGAGAGATTATTGCCTTCACGGGATTAAAAAAAATACTACAGAAAGGAAATTTGGAATATTTTTGGTTTGGTCAGAGGAGCGATGGTACATAACAAAACCCAAAGTAACTTCGAAAGCAACACTACATAACGTCAGTGCTTTAAACGCGTGCTAAATCTCCATTCTCAAGACACAAGATGATTAAATTAGTTATGAGGTTTAGCGTAGCTACGTTTCTTGAAACAAACTTCGCACTAAAATTATAAAATCTGGCTTGACTGAATTAGAATCTAAATGATTCCAAGTCAAAATATGATTAACAGTTTTAAAAATGTTTAAAGCATTTTAAACAACCATTAAAATCATGAAGTATTCTAATTAGATGTAAAAATCCAGGAACCAAACATGAAGTTACAAAAAAATGAAAAGCTTACTAATGTGATGTGCAGCTGAAACTAAGAATAAAAAGTGAATAATAATAATAATAACGTAATATATATATATATATATATATATATATATATATATATATATATATATATATATATATATATATATATATATATATATATGTATATATATATATATATATATATATATATATATATATATATATATATATATATATATATATATATATATATATATATATATATATATATGTATATATATAAAATAATAATAATAATAATAATAATGTATAATGTAATATAATAATAACGTAAATAATACACCTTTTCTCTGATTACAATCTTTAAATTTTCATCATTAAATTTTAAATTTTTCCTTGATATGTCATATTTGCAACACGTCTTGATGTTGTACGCGAAATAGTACTGCATCCAAGGCGTCAAGATAATTATTGAACTTGTTCAGTTATGGTCTTAAGCAGTATATAGTGCATGGTGCTTATTTGGATGCTACGTTGGTGAAATTCATAGCATAATAAACAAGCACTCCAATTAAATTCTTCCACTGTATGGAGTGTCTGTTATACATACCAATGAAAATAATGTTATGAAGCCGTAGTGTTGATGCTGAGCAACGAAATATTGCCCAGAAGGTGAACCACTTTTACATGGACTGTCTATAGAACGGATGGAGAAAAGATCGCAAGACAATGTCACAGATACTGAGATCCTCTTATGTGCAGGCATTGGTGGCGCTCACCAGTTATTATGTACTTTTGAGAGAGTGATGTATGTAAGGTGAAGTTGTTTGCATTTTAAACATGCACAGTGGAGAGAATGTTGGCATACCTATATACTACTTTTATGTAATGTGGATGAAATATCTTTGGATATTGTACTTTTGGAAATTTTAAATGAGTTTTGGACACTGCGAACTAAAATGTCTGCTCCCTTGTGCTCCAAGAATCAATCAAAATTTGTCTAAAGTACACTATTCTTGGCAGCTATTAAAATATGGAAAATGAATTTTGCCAAACTAGATAATACCAGCTTCTAAAAGTGCAATGACTGAATTACCAAATACATAAAATGTAAAAAAAAAGTTATCGGCTCTTTTTTTTTACAATTTACCTCTGAAGTTCGAGAAGTGAAAATGAGCAAGTAGAGCTAGCACTTTTTTGAAAGATGCACATCTGCGGTAAGGCCAAGCTGTATACTCTCTAACCCATATTACACCCATCAATCATACATCAAAATAAAGGGAATTAAAGGTTCTTTGAACAATACCTAAGATATACAAAGTCTCTTTTAAAAAAACAGTATAACTAGTGTGGAAACCTGGGGAAACTCTTTTACTTTAAAATTTTATCCCTATGTTAAATACGAAACTGTAAAGCGCCACCATTGCAAGGCGAGTAACCACCAAAAAAGATCTTCTACGGCGAGAAGAAGGGGAAAAGGAGGCTACATCAGAGAGTTTAGTGGAAACTGCAAAGATTCTCTCAAGTCATCCTTGAAACACATCAACATAGTTCTCTCACAGGATCGTTCCACCTGTCGCTATCTCATCCATACTAAAGTTTTAAACTATAAGTTGAGGCGAATTGCAGAGGCAGTGCGGAGGGTAGAGTAGCTTAAATCTTGGAAATGCAGTATGTCCTCTATTGATCTGGCACTCCTAGTGACAACTCTTGTCTAGTTGCCACAGAGAGCCCAGGGTACATATTGATCTGAAACTCACTCACGCGCTCACAGAAAACAAACCAATTAGCAATGTCATGGTCATCTTTCAACTAGACTAAATACAAAACCAACGCTAATGACACATGTTAGCAAACTCAAAGCATGATTAGGTTCATTGGTATTTAGTATGATACTACTCTATGGTCTTAAATTAAGTAACTAAAAAATAATGAGACCCAATAAGTATTTGCAATTCAATATATAATTTATTCCCTAAAATAGAAAGTGAAAAACTAATAGTAATAAAACTTACAGCATAGTGAATGAAATTCTAAATAGTCCTTAGAGTTCTATCATCAAGAATATCGAACAATCAAAATGAATTCCAGGGGTAATCTAATTGAAGTTCATACTATTATGATGATGTACCAATTGTCTGGATGTATCACAATGATTTAATCTAAAATGTCTTTAAATGAATTCACAATAATAGACTTATTAAATCCACAAAATCAAAACACTTTTTTGTAATTCCAATGAATAATCTAAATCACTGAATGCATCCACTCAAGTCATAACTACTATTTGTCGCTTCTTAGGCTCATGATAATCCTAAAAATAACTAATTTTCAATAAATCATCCGTTATATCAAAACTTGTGACGCAATACAAAAAACAAAAGGAGGTTCATCTTGGCATTTCGAAATCATTTTAAATGTATAGTAATCTAGCAGCAATCCAGTTAGAAATTGGTCAGATGGATTTCTATCAGGGGAATCACATGACCGGTACTGAAATGATTGACATGTGCATCTCATTATCTTTAAAACTTGCAATCTGTTTACAAGAATTACCTCATCTTAAAGCACAAACCTACAACGATAAAGAATATTGTTATTTAATATGCTAATTAATAGATGAAGCTTACAATCAATAATCTTGAAAGTTAACACATATAATATAGATATACTTAACAAGTCTAAAAAAATGTTTGATGTAGTTCTTTATTAGTTCAAATCCAACCACCCAAACCTAGCCTAATAGTGACGGAAGTGTAACAGAAAAGTTTCAAATTTTTTGTCTTCAATACCCCAGCTTGTATATGTCACACACAAAATAGCTATTCATAAGACTTAAATAAATAAACTCTGTAACCAAATAGTGTTTTCTAACTACAAAATTTGGGTAACAGGTAAAACACATGGCACACAAGTTATTAAGTCTAATGAAAAAGCAAGCAGTATTAATTTACTTTATTTCCCTAACCCATATATGTCTTATTTTCTGGATTTACCAAAATGTAAAAATAAGTGCATTGAGCCTGATCACGTGGTACGGTAAAAGTGACACTCGTATAAGTACTGAAACGTAGTTACCGAATACAAATTTTAATGGGTTAAGACAATGACGTGGTTTTAAATCCTAGTGAAACAGGAAGCAATATAAGAATACTCCAATCCGTCATATTGTCATCCTTAAATGTCAGATAGTTAAAACGCTGATCAAAATTTCAGTGTTTCTTTTACCTGCTGCAGATAACTTGCAAGTACTAAATGATTATTGTTGCAGAAAACTATTTAAAATAGAAATGAAGGAATAGACTTAGACATGATACAAATTGCTCCTTTTTCTATTTATTCTGATAGACAAATAGGAAGAAGTTCAATGAGTAGCATCAAATTAAATTAAGAGTAATATGTATCGACGAAACTAATCTTTTGCTCAGATTATAATATGCACATATGAGACTAAAACGTGCAGTTTTGATTCATGATAATCGTACGAGTCATCTATATTTTCCAGGAGAATAAGAACCACAACCATAACAAAAGAAAATGATACTACATCTAGTTTTACTACAAAAACGATAAAAACCAAAAAAATATAATAATTATAATAATAACAATTTACCACCATTCTACCCTATACCCGTACTCCCACCTCTCTTATATTTAATTAGATATCAATATGGAAAAATTATCGTCCTTTCCATCTATCTCCATCCAAAGATGATGGAAACTATTCCATTCAGTATTGAACCACTCTATTTCTTTCATTTTCGGTAATCACGGTTTCCTTCATGGGAGATATCCAGCAATCTGGATCTGCATCCTGATCTAATTAAGTATGTATATAACTTTATGTTATAAACAAGAAATCTAATCTCTTTGCGTATTGATCAAATCGAATATCACTATTATCCACAAAAAATGTGCAAATCATTGATAATTATTGCAAAGGACCAAATTTTTAAGTCGATCTTTGTTTGTTAGAGTATATTATGGTAGAACACACTTAGGCGTATACGTGTACCATTAACGAGATCTATGGGAAATAGCCGCATCATACACCCCATCAAATACGGGTTAGTTCGTGCAAGGCCAGAAGTTAGTTTTTAATTAAGGGTTTAGTTTGTTTAAGCTTATGGAGCGGGATTCAAATTTGGTTCTGCATGGAATTGATAGCAGGAGAAAACCCATTCGTAGCCATTTTTTCATAGAAATAACGCAGTGTTTATGCGCCAGAAAGGCGGGAATTATTGTAAATCTGATTGGTCACGCTGTGAATGGAGCGTGGTGTCAAACGAAAACTTTAAGTTTAAATGTACTGGAGAGATTTTAAAATTTAGTCTACATTTTTCTGCGAGAGAGAAAAGAAGTAAGATCTAAAAGGCTCCGAGAATTTTAAAGAGTAAACTTCTCGTAAAATAACTGTTATCTAAGGAGAGACGTTTGTCTGAAAGAGTCGACAGACACCAAAAGCTTGAAAAAACAAGGTGAGATTGTCTGAAAAAGACGTTACAACCAAAACAGTGTGGGAAGGAAAAAAGGATAGTTACAACAAAATGACATACGCCTAGAATTTTTGGAACGAAAGAAAGTGGAGCGGAAGACGTACTCATACGACGGAACCGAAAGTACAGTCTAAGAGGACCTGTGGAACGAAATCTGTCAACAGGTTATGAATTGATGCAAGGCAGTTATTCGATATACTCAGACTCGTTAATGATGATTTTGATTCTATCTTAAACATAATCGGCTAATTTTATAATCTTATTTGTATTTTATTATGAAATTCCTTAATTAGTTAATACGTAAAAAAGAAGTGTATCTTTCGAACCGTAACTTAAAAATTATTTGCTGGTGGATTTTTCTTTATTGTTTGAAATGTTAATGAATTTTATCTTTATTTGTAACGTGGGCACGAATTATTTTCTATATATTAGCTCAGATTATATCTTTATTCCAGCCATAAATTCATACTTTGTAGTAGCCTTGTTCGATACCGGGCAAATTACATCGTTGGCGGTCACTCCTAGATACGACGCCAAACCCAGTAAACCCGCCACAAATAAGTTGAGGAGGGGTTTACAACAATTATTTTAAGTTTTATTTTCACAGTATAGCTGATCTTCGAGCAATCTTTGAAATTCTATTTAAAAGAATGTAAGCAATGCAGCGTTCAAAATATATGTGGCGAACGTACAAAGAGAGGCTTATGGTTCAAACAACAATAAAGGACCTACTCGTTGTCTGCATTCTTGTTGGTCGAATTCCAATCGCTGTAATCTTGATAGTATCCTTTTCTTTTTTGCTAGTGCCAAAATAAACCTGTCGCATTTTGCACACACACATTTATATATATATATATATATATATATATATATATATATATATATATATATATATATATATATATATATATATATATATATATATATATATATATATATATATATATATATATATATATATATATATATATATATTTCTAATTACGATTTTCTAACTATCTTATTTACAATTTGTAATTGTTGCGGAATGGTCGGAGATGAGCAGAATATTTATTTAATTGCCTTCTATAATAATGTAATAGTTGCAGTAGTATTGTTGAAGATTTTGTTTTGATGGATTTTCACATGTTCATTTCACATGTTTAAAAGTTGAAAATTAAAGGATTCAAAGTTCTAGTATAGGATTTCTCCGTTCATGAGGCGTTCTGATTTTATTTTAATTGGATTTTTAACCGCTGAAACGTTTTCGGAAACATTCCAAGTTCAGGATCGCGTATAATCAAATATTGTACCCGATACTGAAATTCTTCCCCTGACTAGAATGAAAAATTAAATAAAGATTCATACAAATATCATGCAAAGTTGAATGCTTAACAAGGCAATACAATAAATAGTTTGTCTATTTTTTCTTGGATAATAATAATAATAATGATAATAATAATAATAATAATAATAATAATAATAATAATAATAATAATAATAATAATAATAATAATAATAATAATAAATATTAGCTATTATAATAAATCCTAGTCGACACACATTATATATTCCAAAAATACCATAAATAAATACTAGTATGCAATGATTCCGCCATAATTATGGTCTATTAAATATTCATGTAGAGAAGTAGAGTAACCGATAACTCTCTCTCTCTCTCTCTCTCTCTCTCTCTCTCTCTCTCTCTCTCTCTCTCTCTCTCTCTCTCTCTCTCTCTCTCTCTCTCTCTGCTGTTTTGCAATCAATGTTTTGAAAGGGCTCAATATGAACGTAGTCAAGTGAAACGTATGTGTTTCAATTTGCTTAGCAGTACAGTTAGTGAGACAACAAATGGATATGATATCAGTTTGAATGAAGCATACGTGTATATTGAAGAAAGACGTTTTCAGCAGTATGAATCGAATTATGTTGACAGTCTAAACAAAAACATTCACAACTATGCGTACATACTTGCAAACGAAAGCTAGCTACATAAGCTTTTCGTCTAAAAAATGATTACATGTGAGATGAAAATGATTACATGTGAGATGAAAATGATTACATGTGAGATGAAAATGATTACATGTCAGATGAAAATGATAACATGTCAGATGAAAATGATTACATGTCAGATGAAAATGATTACATGTCAGATGAAAATGATTACATGTCAGATGAAAATCCTTACATGTCAGATGAAAATGATAACATGTCAGATGAAAATGATTACATGTCAGATGAAAATGATTACATGTGAGATGAAAATGATTACATGTCAGATGAAAATGATAACATGTCAGATGAAAATGATAACATGTCAGATGAAAATGATTACATGTCAGATGGATTATTACACAAATATGTCACAGTAAATTTATTGACGTTCACGTTGAGTTTAGTTGTAGCGGTTTATAAATTGATTCCATTTCATTCATCAGGCGAGATTAATGCAGTAATGCAAATTCAAATATTGTATAAACAGTAATGGGGATATAGTTCCAGTTACAAGAATCATGCGTGCTTTGTCTAGGCTTTTTCATTATATGATTGTTATTTTATATAAAAAAAATCAATAAATAGATCACGTTTGTTCTTGAATTGGTATATTGATTACCTACGAATTTAATTCATTTCTTTTTGTTGCCACATGTTATACAGTTATACCATTCTCTATGTGTCTCTGACCAATTTGCCATTATCCTGCCGTTTTTAACTTGGATATTGTGTAAATAATCTCATTCTAGTGTATCATTCTGTCTAAATCACAAATTAAATTAATTAAATTCAAGGATAGATTTTAGCAACTTAATTCAAGTCTTTATGTTCTATTATGCTCGTTCTTTCAAGTGCATCGTACAGGTCCTTGTGCACATTTTCAATGCTTCAAGCGCACTTACCCGTATCTTAAATACAGTTCTAATGCATGCGCGATGTAATTATCTTTGAGAGGTAATTTAGTTCAACAGGAGACAAGTTAGATCTTACATTTATTTGAATACTTGAGTACGAGATTTGTTACTGACAATACCTTGATAAGAAATTAAATTAATGTGCGGATTGTTATATAGATGGTGCATTGGGTATATGGATAGTTGGATTAGTGGACAATTTGTATTATTTCCTTTAATACCATGAAATATTAAGGTAAAAGAAGGCCATTTATTTTAAGCATTGACAACGAAGGTTGTACTTGTTTTCAAACTTATATCAATCACAAATAACATGCCTTTTCTTCTTATAACAAGTACATGTATGCAAATATAAGGAAGTATTTGGGAGTGTTGTATGAGACTGGGACAGTTTGCCGGTTTTTAGTCTTTTGCAAAGTTTTGTTTTTGTTTTTCGTTTTTTCGGAGGTTTTTTTCTAGAGTTTTTTAATGCCAAAGTACTTCTGAGAGGAAGTTTTTGGGACAAAAGAAACTTTGTGAGTCAATGAAAAATCGTCAGCAATGTAGGATATAGACACAATTCTTGAAAGCTTCAACTAATATAAGTTGTCCGAGGTTATCTTAGTCCTAACCAATCTTCTTTGCTTGAAAATAACCTATCTTTTCTCTTGTAAATTCGACAAGAGTCTGTCCATTTTCTTTTTTTATGCTCCCAAATCTCTGTCGCTATGCCTCAATTACCAACTATTAACCTTTCAAGATACATACATTAACCAGACCATAATTAGCACACTGTTGTCCTTAATTTTTAATTAGGTCACAAATTATCGATAACTGACCTGAAAGTATCAGCCCTAGACTTATTTGTCTGAGAAAATGAGTAAGTAATGTACTTATAATTGGAGAAAATGGCATTCTTCGGCAAACAGCCATGTTTTGAAAACGGTCGACACATGTCCAAATACAAAGATATAGGAAGTAAATCATTACGTTAAGAGCAAAAGAATTAATATGCCAAATCGTATCAATGTGAGACGTTTTGCTACAGCAACAGCTACTCTCGAATACAAACATGGCTGTCACTAAAACGATGTTTTGATTCAGTTTATCTCTGTTCATTGATTCTTCGCGCTAATGATTCTTAATTCCGTAAACAAGAAAATGTATAATTGTCTAACAATATAATATCACTTAGAATTTATAGTGTTAGGTTTAAGCATCAAAAGAAAATATACACAAGCCTTGTATTTAATTGCGCATAATATATATTTTTATTGTCTTGGCCAATGCTATGCACGAAATTTTTCCATTGCAATAATGCATGTTAACCCCAATTATGTTATTCTTTGTCACGCTACCCACGAAGTCGAATACATGTTCATGTTAAAAATAATAAATATTACCCTGAATTTTGGTGTGCCATTTATTTCATAATGAGATATCAGTAGGAGAAAAAATGATATTGTCACAGTGAAGATGTTACATTTTGATAAGCTTTACTCACATTTAAAAGATAAAACTGCCGTTATATATGTTATTAAAGCCTTATTTCCATATTTAGACAGTTATGTTCGACTTTTCTCTCTCATTTTACTTGTTTCATTATTTATTTGGACTTTTTACTTTCGTTTGATTTTTCTTTTGTTGTATACATTAAAAGTAAGGTTACCAAATTGAATTACAGCCGCTATCAATGTTTACAAGTTTTGAAATATGTCTGAACTTTTGCAATGTTGAGAGACAGATTCAGAGACCCCGTGTAGCTAAATATGTATAAAACGCTAGCATTTACCTTCACTGCAATCTCACCTTTTGTCCGTCTGGGCATGTGAGAAGTCTTGTCAGTAGTTTAAAGTGCATCAGTGGTGTGGCCCATCGTGTGCTGAAAAGTCGTGTTAAACCAACATCAACGACAACAACACATAGCAAGCCATAGGGATGAATTCATGAGCATTCGTGAAGACTTGAGATATCGAGGAGATAAGCATGATTTGGAAGGTAAATCGGACACTTTATAATTCAATAATAACTACGACCACAATATAAAACGAATTACACATAATTACTAATGGGTTTTAATTTTATTGTGTCTCAAGCATAATTAATACACGATGAAGGAATTGTAGGCAAAATTTTAACAACAATACACATACATCCAGTTTATAAAATATAACTCTGCAAATCGCGAAATATACAGATTGGAAATTTACATATGGAATTAACTGCATGTATATCCCTCTACCAAGTGTCAGTACACTCGAAACTGGCAGCAAATTGTGTAATGCTGAGACGGACGAATCCTTAATGCTAAAATGACACATATTTATTTGAAGATATTATGTAAGTCTTTGAAGATATTATGCAGTTCTTTGAAGATATTAAATAATTCTTTGAAGATAGTATGCACTTCTTTGAAGATATTATGTAATTCTTTGAAGATATGCAATTCTTTGAAGATATTGTGTAATTCTTTGAATATATTGTGCAATTTTTTGAAGATATTGTGTAATTCTTTGAAGATATTGTGTAATTCTTTGAAGATATGTAATTCTTTGAACATATGTAATTCTTTGAAGATATTATGAAATTTATTCTTTGAAGATGTTATGTAATTCTTTGAAGCTCTCATGTAATTCTTTGAAGATATTAAGTAACTCTTTGAAGATATTGTGTAATTCTTTGAAGATATGTAATATTTGAAGATATGCAATGCTTTGAAGATATGTAATTCTTTGAAGATATTGTGTGATTTTTTGAAAATATTGTGTAATTCTTTGAAGATATTATGTAATGCTTTACACATGTGAAATTCTTTGAAGATAGTATGCAATTCTTTGAAGATATTGAGTAGTTCTTTGAAGATATTGTGCAATTCTTTGAAGATATTGTGTAATTCTTTGAAGAT
The DNA here is from genome assembly GCA_016746295.1 of Potamilus streckersoni. NCBI lineage: Eukaryota > Metazoa > Mollusca > Bivalvia > Unionida > Unionidae > Potamilus > Potamilus streckersoni. The sequence continues at coordinate 75,746 of JAEAOA010000606.1, read as the reverse complement.
ATTTTGGAATTCTTTGAAGATATTGTGGAATTCTTTGAAAATATTGTGTCATTCTTTGAGGATATTATGTAATTCTTTGAACATAGGTAATTCTTTGAAGATATTATGTAATTAATTCTTTGAAGATATTGTGGAATTCTTTGAACATATGTAATTCTTTGAAGATATTATGTAATTCTTTGAAGATATGTAATTCTTAGAAGATATGTAATTCTTTGTAGATATTAAGTAATTCTTTGACGATAGTATGTAATTCTTTGAAGATATTATGTAATTCTTTGAAGATATTGTGTAATTCTTTGAAGATATTGTGCAATGCTTTGAAGATATTGTGTAATTCTTTGAAGATATTGTGTAATCCTTTGAAGATATGTAATTCTTTGAAGATATTATGAAATTAATTCTTTGAAGATTATATGTAATTCTTTGAAGCTATCATGTAATTCTCTGAAGATATTATGTAATTCTTTGAAGATATTGTGTAATTCTTTGAAGATATGTAATTTTTTGAAGATATGCATTTCTTTGAAGATATCATGTAATTCTTTGAAGATATCGTGTAATTTTTTGAAGATATTGTGTAATTCTTTGAAGATATTATGCAATGCTTTGAACATGTGTACTTCTTTGAAGATATTATGTAATTCTTTGAAGATATTGAGTAATTCTTTGAAGATATTGTGCAATTCTTTGAAGATATTGTGTAACTTTTTGAAGTTATTGTGCAATTCTTTGAAGATATTGAGTAATTCTTTGAAAATATTTTGTAATTCTTTGAAGATATGTAATTCTTTGAACATATTTAATTCTTTGAAGATATTATGTAATTAATTCTTTGAAGATATTATGTAATTCTTTGAACATACGTAATTATTTGAAGATACTATGTAATTCTTTGAAGATATGTAATTCTTAGAAGATATGTTATTCTTTGAAGATATTATGTAATTCTTTGAAGATAAGTACTTCTTTGAAGATATGTAATTCTTTGGAGATATTATGTAATTCTTTGAAGATATTGTTTAATTCTTTGAAGTTATTGTGTAATTCTTTGAAGATATTATGTAATTATTTGAACATATGTAATTCTTTGAGGATATTATGTAATTCTTGGAAGATATTGTATAATTCTTTGAAGATATTGTGTAATTCTTTGAAGATATTATTTAATTCTTTGAAGATATTATGTAATTCTTTGAAGATATTATGTAATTTACTCATACTTTTTCAATCACTGATAAGAATAACTGTAATAGGAAAGTAAACATTTTATCTTCACTTTGAAACAGGTAAAAGGATAATCGTCGCATGTATCACCCATCATATGCGAAATAACCCAAACATGTTGTCTCTTTCTTTTTCATAAAGCCTCTTCGGATCGGAGACCTTAATGTAGACTTCCTCGTCTTTCCGTAAGAAAAATACCGACTCAATATGGCTAGAGCCTATACAATCCCCACTGGCTTTGTATGGCATACACAGAGAATTGCAATTTTTCATCAAAATTATGTCATATTTGGTTTCAGTCATAGGTGAATGACTGTATACCACGTGACAAAACATTATAAATTCATCTGTAGTGTTCCTCCACTCCTGACTGTAAACGAGGTTGCTGTAAAGGTAATAATAACCACTTTTCAACACTCTTAAACTGCCATTAGCAAATGTAATTGCAGATCCTAGGAAGGATGCAGCTGAATTGATGTTCCACTGAACACGGGTCATGTATCCGTCTGATTTATTTGGTACTGGAATAATCAGAATAGTAATATCATAAGCATTAGCATAACCGATGACAATAATTGAACAATGTCATACATACATACATACATACATACATGCATGCATACGTATATACGTGCGTGCGTGCGTGTATTTGATGGAGACCTTTTGACAGTATCTGAAAAATCTGTGATATGTTTGGTCAGGAGTCTTGGTCACTAATCGAAGAATTTAAAGTGCAAAGCGGAAGCTGCGTCAACCTTGTGAGTCCTCTTCTGTAAATTGGATAATAGGTAAAATCCCTGGTCTTTATGATTTATATCGTACTAGCATGCTGATTCACCTCTTCTGTCTCGTTTGTATTTATAAGCGGGGGTGGGGGTGCTAGGTACTTTACTATTTCAGACAATGACACATAATAATCTCAAGCTTTTGTAACAATGGTGTATGGTATGTAATTTGCAGAATTCCTCAGACACCCTTCAGGACATAAACTTGATATCTTCAAATTGGAAAGGCATGGTTAGTACGCAAATGGTCTTGAATTCTGATCTACTTGGGGTGATAAGGATGGAGCTTGGGGTGATTGATTGATTGATTGATTGATTGATTGATTGATTGATCGATCGATCGATCGATTGATTGATTGATTGATTGATTGATTGATTGATTGATTGATTGATTGATTGATTGATTGATTGATTGATTTTCCGGCGCGCCAGCACTACGAGGCTATTTAGCGCCATACAAAAGGTTATATCTTTCATTATTTAAAAATGGTAAAAGTTTTCGTATCGACCAGCGATTTGAGACTAAACAGTTAAAGGTAATACAATAAAATGGTAATGGTGATAAATAAATAAAATTTACCGATCAACGGGGAGTGCAAAAAATGCATGACAACGACAACAGACGTATCGCAATTATAATCTAACGATATATATATATATATATATATATATATATATATATATATATATATATATATATATATATATAAATAACTTAACTGTTTAAAGTGACAATATAAAAGCTGTAACTGATGATAAATGTTTGCTTCCTTGAGGAAGTCTATAATATAAGAAACGCTAACTGTATCAAAGAGCTCCCTCATATCTTGCACATTGTAATAGCATACATTCCAAGTCTCCAGATTTGTCCGAAAGTCTTTTGATTTTTGACACCATCTTTTCATCTACCAATTTGCTGACAAATCTCCCGTAAATTAGAAATAGAACCTGCCAATAATAGGTATTTCCAGCTAAAACAACAATTCGAGAAATATACCTCGGATTTAATTCGTCCCCATTGATAATTATATTATGAAGTACTTCTACTCACGTGACCATTTTAGGTTGCGAGATTTATGTAATCAAATGTGACTCGGAATACAATTAGCGAGTTTCAGGTCAAATTTCATCAACGCTGTACTTTCGGCTAGTCTGTCAGCGGATTAAAGATATAATGAATGGTATACTCCCTACATCGGAGAAAATAAATCCTATTCCTATTGATTTCATGCAGATATATCTTGACGAAAGGTCGTCAAAGTTTGCTAGACCTTCTATTAAGCGGCTACCCAATCCCGACATAAAATGGTGTCCGCGAATTCCAACTTTTCCATAGTGAATGGACTCTGATCCTACCCCTCCCCCAACATAAATGTCTAAATATCACAAATCTCCCTGATTTGTTTCCGGAAAACTTGACATGTATGTAATAATGATTACACGTAAGTTGAGGGTCTAAGCACTCCAATATAAAGTGCTTAACAGTGCATGGCTCATTGCAAGATATGAACTCTGGTGGGTCTTCTCTTTTTAGTATGTAGGAGAGGGTTAAATAAGTATGACCAATTCGAATTCTTGCAATGACTGCCTCCTCTCTACGGACGGATCTATAGGAGGAGTCCATTCTCCTGTGGTTAACTTGATGGCATGAAATTTGTTATTCATGGCATCATGGATGCCTACCATTTCTGACGCAAACAGTCTTTGATATTACGTTTAAAATCAGTATACATTGTATTAAAATCAGATGTTTCTAGTGATATGGCCATTTTAGCTGCGCGGTTTGCTTTATCATTACGTTAGGATAGTTTTGCTTTTTGCATATTTTCCTTTACTCCTCTGATTGAAGACACTGATTTATCCTTGAGGAAGATTTGGGCATGTGCAGAATGGTTATAAAATTTATGTTTACCTTTAGGAGATGATGGGTTAGCATATGGCCATTCCTTTGAGAACACAGAAGCTATTAGGATCCCATCATATAATTGTGTCAATCTTTTGTGTGTTATATTTACTTCTGCAAATGAAAGTACCTACTTTATGCCCTATTGAAAGATCTAGCTTTTATTCATGTAGTCTTGTCGATTTTTAAACGTAATAAAAATTAACGTCATATGAAGCAAACATTTACAACGGCACCTGTATGTACCTGTATTGAGGCAACACGAAAACCTGTAATTAGAGCTTAAAACTGCAATAAAAAATAATAACATGCTTACCGGATTGTAATATACCAACGAGCTTGGCATTCCCTTTATTCCAGTCATCAATGCCACATGTTACATGCAAGTCTTTTAAAATACATGTTAAAGTTATAATGGGAATTTCATGAAATTGAAAGAGAATGTATGTTTGTGTTAAATGATAGAAAATGCTTTATTTCATGTATTTATTCATGAAAATGAGGTTACATAGGTAATAAATTGTGTGACCAGTTCTTTACATGTTTATTAATGTAAGAGTATATATCGATTACTTCCTAAGGCATTTCCACATTCGAAAATTTATTTCATTGTTTAAAACAGCCAATAACTGACGCCATACACTATAACAGCGAAACGACTATAACGTTTCGCAAATAGCCATTCGAATTTTACTATAACCTGAAAGAGAGATACAATATGAAAATTATAACAGTGAACTATATTTCTTGCCGATGAGGTTTCTGAAGTGGTATTTATTTATATGATCATTATGAATACAGTTGAAAGTGAGGTAAAGTTAGGAAAAGGGAGGTTGGATGTGCTACTGAAGCGTGAGTTTAATCTTCTATACTTCAATTTATGAGTTTGCCATATACCAAAAATGTATTTTCCAGCGTAAATACAGAATATATTTCACTTTGTGGTACAAAAACGGTGTGTTATCTCGCACCTTTTATGCACCACGCGATGTATCGTTATTAAAGTAACAAAACAAATTCAATATTAAAAAATATAAAAATACCAGAATGTAGAAATTCTCTATATATTCATTTGACAAAAGGACATTTATGCAACATGTCATAGCTGAGTTCATTTTAAAACCGTGTCTAAAAATCAAACATTTCAATTAATTCGGGTTTTATCTGGATAAACAAATATATTTATATTTCATAAGGATGAAATGTTATACATGCCTACTGGCATGATTAAGGAAAAATCTTGATTTGCTTTCCCATGCCCACCAACAAATGCAAGAAAATATATAACGCCTTTCCACCTATGCACACCAGGCTGGACTGAGAGTAAGCCAGAAGACAGAGGTTATGTCTCTCAACATAGAGTCACCAATACCAATAAGAATATATGACGTAAACCTACTCAGCAATAACAGCCTTACATATCTGCCAACAGCATCCGAGGAGATGGAGGCACCAAACACGATATCAAGAGCAAACTAAGCAAGACCAGAAATGTATTCCGAAGTATGGACAGAGTATGGAGATCAATACATTATGGTCTCTATACCAGGCTTAAGTTGTACCGGAGCTGCATCTTAGAATCTCTGATGTATGACTCGGTGTGCTGGCATACTGTTGAATGTGATCTTGCCAAGCCCAAGTCCTTCCATACCACTGTCTCTCGAAAGATGCTTCATATCCTTTCGTCGAGGAAAATTTCCAGCCATGACATTCTTGTACGATGCCACCAAGACACTATCATCATTAAAGGACGCAGAAGATGATTCAGGCATATGATTAGATAGGTGGCAAAAGCAGTTTAGTTTTAAGGACAGAACCTAGGGACGAAAGAGGCGTAGGAGGCTTACGACAATATATCGTTATACTGCAGAGACTTACATGAAGACCCTTCACCACAGTTGAGGCACACTAGAGAAAATAGCAGAAGTATAAAAGTTTCGCTGTTGCCCTTCAATCTACTGGGCTTCTTAAGTAAGTAAGTAAGTAAGTAAGTAAGTAAGTAAGTAAGTAAGTAAGTAAGTAAGTAAGTAAGCATGAAGGTCCTTCAGTCAATATTTATATTAAACCTTTTGATAGATGAAAACAATTATATATATATATATATATATATATATATATATATATATATATATATATATATATATATATATATATATATATATATACAAATGCCACATGTGGAAGAAAGTTTTTAAATTGTCGGTACCTTTACTGACATTTTGTCTCCTTTTTCTTTCAACCATCTGTAAAATATGAAGAAAATTAGTGTGAACTAAATGACTCCTGATGTGATTGTATAGTGATCGAGTAAGTAGATGATGATGATGATGATGATGATGATGATGATGATGATGATGATGATGATGATGATGATGATGATGATGAAAGATTTATAGAAGTGGTGATGATACACGAAATCACGAGTTTCAGAATCTGCCCTAATAAATCATTTGACAAATCAATATATCGATTTATCATCAATCGACCAGCAGATCAATCAGTCACGAAAAAGGAGAAAGAAAAAATGTTTAATCTCTAAAAAGATGATAATATGAATAAAAAATAAATGCTAATATAAAAATGATGCACCACCACAATGAATTTGATGTTCCGGTATTTTTTTTAAAAAAAATAGAATTTGGTGAGTTTTTCTGGTTATTTATCAACGCAAGTCGTTAATTATAATAATTACAAAATAGCTGCCTCTTAGTCCAGTTAATTATTACTTTTTTTTACTCCTTTGACCAATTTGTTCTCTCCTCATAAGCTGTGTATGGTGATGTGGTACACAGTAGTAGTAGCAGTAGTAGTACCGCTCCGGTGGCCTAGTGGTTAGAGCGTCCGCCTGGGATGCGGGAGGTCGTGGATTGGATCCCCGGTTGAGTCATACCAAAGACTTAACAAAAATGGTACTAACAGCTGCCTCGCTTGGCGCTCAGCATTAAGAGGTTAGTGTTAGGACTGGTCGGCCTGGTGTCAGGATAATGTGACTGGGTGGGACATCATGCTACATGTTTGCGGCATGATGCCCCCATTCTAGACATCACTATAAACTGCCACACAGCAGACATCGTAGCGATATGACTGAAAAATTGTTAAAGCTACGTTAAAAATCCTAATCACACACACAGCAGCAGTAGTAGTAGAAGGTGTAGTAGTAGTAGTAGTAGTAGTAGTAGTAGTAGTTAGTGTTGATGCAGCAATTGTGTTGGTACGACTTAAATCATTAAAGCCTGTAGAAGAACTCTAATGAATTTTATAAAAAAAAATATCCTTGCCATCACATTCTATTAATCTACATCGTTGTCTTTATCGTCTTGTAGTTATTATAAAACAAACAAGGATTATGCTTACCCGTGCTATTATTTCTGAAATATCTACAACGGTATGCATGCAGCAAAGAACTAATGTCCCATTTCTTCGGATGGAAAACCTCGAAAATCCTTCTATATCCTCGTCAGGAAAGAGGGATAATTCCTGGCATGCAACACACAGTTGTTGCTCTGTCATTATTGCGTTCTCGTGTGGATGAAGCCAGAACAAAGCGATTACTGAGATTACTAGAATCAACAGCATAAAATGTATCACGAGAATCGTTACCAGATGCTTTACACTAAGCGTGTTGTTGTCTGATTTTGCGAAATGTGACATTTCGGATAATAGTTTCACTTAACTGACATTTACAATGTACAAGGAAGTATATTTAGGTCACTACCAACGGTTATCTATTGGATATCGCATGCATTATTGATATGTGTAAATTATGGTTTGAATTATGATAGATTGTAGTTTCGTTATGGCTTATATCGTGTCTCTCTTTTGATCAATAGTTTCACAGTGAGTTATCAATTGGGAACATGTATTTATAGTAACTTTATACGACAAAATTCCAAGTAACCTCCGTTTTGTATTTTAGTTAGAAAAGAATGAGACCCATTTAACATTTTTTTTCTGGAAATGAAGGCCTGCTTGTATTGTATTTTAACATTGACCGTGACATTAACTTATCTGCATGAACATTAATCCAGTCATGATTACCGTGCTCTCGCTTCCTGTTATGTTTGTTTTGGTTTGAGCACTGACTTGAAAGTACATCAAAGATTACAAAAGAATAATAGTCTAAACTATACATACGTGTAAGTTTCATAATAACCGCATTTGAAAATAAAATTCTTTTAAGAAACTTAATTGTTGCATTAGATACATATATTTTGCTGTTTGTCTTTCGATGACCAAAAAAATCAAAACTTGGTTTGGTTTCTTTGAGTTGGTGAATGGCTGATCAGGCGAATTTGTGGTTTGAACTGTATGTGGCACACTTGATAGAAATTGCCGCCTATATTTGTTTGATCAATAGAAGACGTGTTACCTTTCTGAGATTTACACTGCTAGTGCTTCAGCAATGCCTTTGTAATTTTCCCATATTCAAAGTCTATAACCCCAGTATGGACGAGATTTCGCCAGGTTGAGAGCTTCTCAAGGCTCACGGTCAACGATGCAGTGTTTCGATGATGACGTGTAAGGTTAACGACCTTAGTTGTGTTGAAGAACCAAAAGCATTATATTTATACCTTGGAACTCTCTTATCTTGCAGATCATTATGTCTGAGCAGTAACATGTTTCGTCTGGTCAAAATGTCACACTCGTTTCTGGTAGGCGATCTGACATACTTTATCCAAAGGTTGTCTGTTGATTTGGTGGTTTTGCAAGCATACAAGTTTGTAAGGATCAAACATTCTCATTTGAAATTCTTCATCTTCTCCTGCGTTTAGGGTCTCTTTCAAGGTGTCAAAAGTCATAATTCTCCTAAATCAAATCTCCAAGTGTGATATGCATTTTGTAATCGTCAAAGAGTTCATTGTATCGCATTGGATCTGTTCTTGAGCCAATTTCACGCTCAAACAATTCAAAATGACTACAAACTATCGTCATCCTTTTCTTGTATTCACGTGTTGAAGGAGACGCCTTCTAAGCAATGGTATCGTTCTTTGTCATATAAAGTCTTATACCAAGAAGGAAACTCTTTAATTGGTTGACGTAACTTGAAAATGTACTTTCATTGAAGTAGTCATCTTCATTATACTAAGATTACTTTGTAGTGGGCACGTGCCAAATTGCATAGACGGTTAATAACTGGTACTCTGGCACGAAACATTCCTCTCAAGACTCGTTCTCGGTCATCGTTTCTACAAGGATGGTCCTTGTTACATGTTGCATTACAAACTTTTACCATAAAAATGAGGTAAAACAAGAGGGTAAGTGTTTGATGGTGAAAACACACTGCATTTGATCAAAACCTCTGTACTGGTAAATGTTTTCCACGTCGATGTGTTCTGTCCACATTACATAATGACCGGTTGTACAGCCATTATATTTACACACCGACAGATGCAAGGAATACAAGTCGATGTATTTTGATTAGCTTTCTTTGAGATTCACCAAAAATTCGTACAACAAGATTTTCGCACTGGTCTGTCCTCCAAACAAACTATCGCGTATATTTGAAGCTTCGACGTACACTACATCTTAATCTTCAACGATACCTTTGGATTCTGGGTCTGTTTTTAAACGTCGATTGTAGTATTAGTTTTTCCACAATTCTATCACTTGGTAACATTTACTTTTTAAATTTAAGTTTCGAGGGTCCGTAAATAAGTATTTAAACCTGCTACTTCCTCTGGTGGAACTCGTAAATTTAAGTGTTTATATTTCACGGTGTACGTATAAACCAAAGGTAGAGTATTCTTGATAAAAGTAGTTGGGGTTAGATAAAGAAATCTCCATTTGGTTCGGATTGGAATGAAAATGCAGAACGATGAAAGGAAAATAAATATTTAAATTCACAGAGAGAAGGAAGAGAGAGAAATGTAAATGCAAAAAGCAAAGGAAGAAATGCAATCGCTAAACAAAACTATATGAGAGAAATGCAAATGAAAAAAGAAGAAAGAGAAACACAAATGCAATTTAAATTAAAGAAACTGGACAGGACAGGTAGAAAACCCTCGTCTCTTGCATAAACAAAACTCTAGGTTTTGATTCAACAAACATGTTTTAGATTGGTAGCCCTTTGTAAAAAAAAAAAAAGGAGGTAGATAAATATTTGTCATAATTTTAAGAAAATTGCTGTTATCGCAACCCCTCACCTTCATTTATAAAATGACAAACAAGAATAAAATGTAGTCTTTGTTGAAGCATTACAACACTGATGTTAAATATATCAAGGAAAAAGAAACTTTTATTGCAGACGCACCTTTACGTAAATAGAAGTAATATGCTGCTCTTTTTTGTATGTATACTATATCATTCATGAAATATGTTCCTATGTAACATTAATTGAATGTATCTTTGACTACTAGGCTAATGAAAGTTACATTGCATAAATCTTTTCTTTATTAGGGGAGGTGTTATGTATATGTATATTTTTTGTATTATTATTATTAGTAGTAGTAGTAGTATTAGTAGTAGTAGTAGTAGTATTACAATTTGCAAGGGTTATTTATTTAATAACACTTGAAGTTTTAATTTTCTTATTAATCATAAAGTCACACTGTTAGGATGATTCATACATGTATAGCGCATAACTTTATTCATAATGGTCCAGTGCTGAGTTCTAACCTTGTTCAAATAACATCGCATAATTCTGATTTTGGGACACGCGGTTTTGAAAAGCCATGCTGGTCTGATAACCTATTAGCAAATATCAGTTGAGACGTTTCTGAAACTACGTCTTAGCTTTGTATATAAGAGATGTTTATTGGAGTATCAGACACTTTAGTAGTACCACCAGTCTTGGAAGATAATCGTTCGCATTTAGTTGAGAGGATTTTTTTTTATTCAATCAGTCATTGTAATTACAAAGTGTTTGAACTATTAAAGACTATTTGGAATTATAGCTATTACAGAAATAATGTGAATTAGTGTAAAGACATTTTGGGATTTTATCATCGCGATTTCCCCAGTGCTGTTGATACACAGGACAATAGTGAACATAATTCTGAAAACCGCTGGAATTCATTAGGATTTCTTGTATACTTGACTTTGGACTTAATAACATGTTTAAGACTGTTTTGGATTTCATTCACAATAAGTTATTTTCACATTTTTGCTTTGTATTTTAAGGAAATAAATTATTTTTTCAATTTTACAAAACTTGTTGGTTTTTCGCTTTTTGTTACTTATTTGAAGACCATAGTGTTATAACGATATATATATATATATATATATATATATATATATATATATATATATATATATATATATATATATATATATTATATATATATATATATATATATATATATATATATATAATATATATATATATATATATATATATATATATATATACATATACGTATACATATATATATATATATATATATATATATACATACATATATACATACCTATATATATATATACATACATATATACACATATATACATATATACATATATATACATATATATATATATATATATATACATACATAAATAAATATATAAATATATATATATATATATAAATATATATATATATATATATATATATATATATATATAAAGTAGTGAAGGGGGTAGTATAGCGTCAATGGGAGTTATCATTAAAAACCAGCGTGGGGTACTATAGCGTCAAAATTTTTGGCGTCAAATGGCACAGTTTAAGGAATATAGCGTCAAGGGAAATTTTGTATTAGCACACCCTGGGGCTGTATAGCGTCAAGAGAAATGGTCCCAGGTAGCATGACGTCATGATACTGGACACTTGTCAACAGTGTATCAATGTGCAAGTACTGTGACGTCAAGCATTCGTCAAGTACTGTGACATCAAGCGTTTGTCGTTTTAGTGAATGTAGTGAAATGTATGTTTTATAACTTATACAGGCAATTTGTTATTGAAAAGTATAATCTTTTCGAGGCATGGAAAGTGGCCCTGAAAAGGGCCTTTATTTTCTTCTTCTTCATTTTATTGTCTGCATTTCTTCCACCATTGTCTAACTTTCTCTAAAATTCCTCTCTTTTTCTTTTTTACTTCTTCTTCGTATGGCATCCAGTCTGGATGTCCCATATCTCTAAACTTTTTTTTGTATCTTCATCCAATTTTCAAAGTCTTTTTTCTTCTTTTGGTTTTCTTTCTATTTTCTTTCTTTTGCCCAGGTCTCCTTAATTTTCTTGACCTCTTCTTCCAGTATTTGGTTGATATTGTCTTCGCCTTTCGCCTTTTTTCACAATATCCCACTCTGTTAAATGGAAGATGTCTTCCATATAGCATCTCGCTTGGATAACATCTTCTAGAATCTGTTTCAAGGTCCCCACTTTGAAGTATTTTGAATTGACGATTCCTCGTATTTTGTCTGCTTCTTCTATGGTTATCAATTGTAACTGATAACTGGTTACTCTTAGTTTGTTTATCAAGTCCTCAGTACTTGTCAACTTCCATTTTTGATTAAGTTTGTCCAGTTCGTGCACTCCATCCACGATCCAATACAAAGTATCTCTTAACTGAGTAAATAGCTCTAGACTTCCAGTCATTTTGTATTCTGTGTAGAATGGCACGAATGGTGAACACTAGGGTTTTATATGCGTAAAGCACGGACGTGAATGAAAACATCCCTTAAACTCACTTCACATATGATATACCATCTTATCAACGAAAGAGAAGCACAAAAACACACCCTATACTATTTCATCAACGGAAGAGAAGCAAAAAATAACACACTCTATACTATCTCATCAACGAAAGAGAAGCATAAAACCCAAAATATACCATCTTATCAACAAAAGAGAAGCACAAAACACACCCTATACCATCTCATCAACGAAAGAGAAGCACAAAAACACACCCTATACTATCTCATCATCGAAAGAGAAGGACAAAAAACACACCCTATACCATCTCATCAACGAAAGAAAAGCATAAAACTCAAAATATACCATCTCATCAATGAAAGAAGAAGCACAAAACCCAAAATATACCATCTCATCAACGAAACGAGCAGCACAAATCATACCCTACACCATCTCATTAACGAACGCGAATGTAAACACGCACACACACACATCTTTACTGAAGTGAGTGTTTATAGTTACACTTCACTATATTCACACAAGTTCGCAAAATGGCAAATTGAATAGTATTTCTTTTATAGAGATTTGGTTAGACCTGAAAAGGGCTGTTTTATTGAACTTCAATGACACGTGGCTAATGCTGACATCTTCCAGGACGAGCACCGCACACACATCGTCGGCTCCAGTCATTCTCCCAATTTATTGCTCTGACCTGCAGAGCAAACAACGGAGCTTGAGTGGCTTTACTATCCCACTCCTTCGTTTGTGGAATAGTGAAGACCTGCTGAACCTCTTGTCTTCGTGGCCAGAGTCAGAGATGAATAACTGGTCTCTGCGGTGTAACTGCTGCTGCTGCTGCTGGAGGTGTCCTCACCTCAGGTAGCACCTCACACACGAGTTTTACCATGGGGTGCAGCAAGATCCCTCGCTGGTTCTCTATCTCATCTTCTTTCTTCTTTGTATCCTCCACTTCTTTCTGTCTGGCTTCTTCTTTGTAAGCCTCCATAGTCAGTTCGTCCAGGAGACGTCTGGCACACTCCAGGTGTCTTTGGAGTTCAATAAGTTTTGAAATTCTTTCGCTCATCTTTAATGTGAACAGGTCCACAATGGGAGCTAGACTGACGCATGTTCACGTTTATATCCTTGGAGAACGGACGTGATGGAAAACATATTCTAACTTTTTATTATGATATGAAACGCGCGGACTTAAAAGAAGTTCTCACGTTAACTTTTTTAACTTACCAACACAGTCAGATTTTTTTGTATGATGTTGGACAAGACAGAGAGAAAAGGGTGAGTTTTGTTTGTTTTGTTTTGTTTTACTGATCCCCTAAAAATTGAAGTGTTTATAGTCACACTTCTAAAATTTTAAAAAATTTTAGGCAAATGAAAGAAGTATATCTTTTCGAGAGTCTTGGGTAGCCCTGAAAAGGGATGATTGTTTTTTTTTTGTTGACGAAGAGTAATGGCAATCTTTGTTGAATTTTACTGTCTAAGATTGCAACCCATCTGGCAGCAGGTTTTCCTACACGATAAAGTCTGCTTCTGCGAAAAGAGAAAGAGAAGTCTTTGGTGTCTATTCGACAGTCCACAAATCCTTTGTCTGGTTCTTGTTGATGATATTGTTGTTGTTGCTGCTGCTGTTGCTGCTCTTCTTTTTGCCTCTTCTGAATTCTGTATTTCTCAGTCGATTCTTCTTTTTCTTTCTCAATTTCCTCTCTAAAGACATTCTCTATGAGTTCTTGGGATATAGAGAGCATTCTGACATTCTCTATCTCTTCAGGCTTCCGTATCAGGTTTAGCCTGACACGATGTAATTGAACGTAATCTCCGTTGAGTTTAGCTAGTCTGGAAGGCATCTTCGTAGGTTGAACAGTCAACAGTGAATGGTCAGACTGGAGACCTGTTCGCTTTATATGGTACAAGCGCGGACGGGATATAAAACATCCCTACTGAGTTTTAGTTATTGAAACGTGAGGATAGCTCATGTCATGAGGAGGGATAGAGAGAAAGTCAAAGAGCATATATTCAAACTGTGGGTTTTTTATAGCTAAACAAACGACAGACACGTTTTTCTTCAAAACACAACATTTTTTATTCAACTGAAAATGAATAAAATTAAGAAGCAACAAGGAACAAACAATATTTCAATTTAAAATACAAATTATTTTTGACAAGGTTGACAACGTTGTGAAATCATGTGAGATTTCCATTGATTCATATCATGAGGCCATTGATGCACACTACGTTTTCTAGCTAAAGACAAAAAATAACCATAACGGTCACAAAACCATCGATCTACTTTTTCATCATTTCTAAAAGAGTCACGATTAAAAAAGTGACTAAATGTTCTAAAGAATGTCCCAGACTGCGATGATCAAGAAAATACACACAGTATTGTCCACACACCATAGAATCGTTGTTTTGTAACTTCACATTATTGAATCGTGTCGTCTGGGCATTTCTTCTCATAAAGTCAATGATATCGTTTTCCAAAGGTGGTAATCCATACGAATCAAAATACTCCACACAATTAAATTGAGAAAAGTACACGGCTACCCAGTGAGTTCCTGGAAGATGACTGTCGTCTGTGTTGATGACATAAGCTTGGTGGTCTTGAGTTTTGCGATGTGGGAGTTCATCTTTAGCACACACCACAGGATTCCAAGAAGCAGTATACGAACTGTTATTCAAAAGGTAATAAAGTTCCCAGGTATCCATTTTTTCCGCTTGTTTTGTTTCTCTTGTTGTTTTTTTTTTCTTCACATGTGAAGATAAGTCATCAATTCAATTCTGACTTTTTGCTTGAAAAGTTCTGACAAGTAACCGTTTCTTCGCCCGGTTTCCCAACTCTGGGCTAAGAGAGCTTCGATGTGACAGATCTCTCGAGTAGTCAGTGGAGGACAGGAATGATCACACAAGCCTTTGTACCACTCATGCAACACGGTTTCTCCTGCGATGAGACTCCAAGCTTCGTCCAGATACTCCTCCAATTTTTCTTCTTGACTCATCATGAGACATTTATCGTGTTGAATTTGACTGGGATGATCTTTTTGACATCCATAGCAATCTTTCTTGACCAATTCCGCAATTTTATCTGCCAAGTGTTTTGCAAAACAGGAGACTAAATGTTGTTCTTGTTCTGGCCATCTTGACTTCACGACCTCGTTCTCGTTGTCTTCGTCTTTGAAATTGGTTTTCACGGTATCCTCCCATTCCATGGATTCTTCCACTTTAAAAGAAGGATAAGTGTCCTCCATAGTGTCTAATAGTCTAGAATAACTTCTCTCAAACTGTTGATTTCTAAGGTATTATCGAATTCAGCATGCAGGATGACGTTCGTTGTGTGGGGTAGAGGTTCTGCAAACTGAAGTTCCACTCGCAGTTGACCGGATTTTATAGGGTGGAAATGTCCCTCGTCACTGCCTTGGTCTGGAGTGAAATCAAAGGCCCACAAAGTCATACGAAATGCCGTGACTGGTGTTGGTTCCTAGTTGACCGGTAGCTTCGTACAGGGACAAGTACGATCTCAAGTAATTCTTCTGGTCAAAGTTAGGTTCAAAGGGTCTGGTACACAGAGTCTTGCCATCGCGACTGACTTCAATTTTGGACACTTTGTAGTGGTTAAACTCAAAAGGATTTTTATTGTTGGCTCCGTTAAAGGCTGCATTGCTAACGATGCCAACGATTAAACGTTTGGGTAACTGGCCTTGGAATAGATGATCTTCGATCTTGGATCGGAGTCCAGTAGCAATAGTGAATGTTTTCACTTCTACACACCGTATCGGATACTTGGCAGTGGTTCTGCTCAAGGTGTGACTGATGTCGTTTCCCGCTTTAGGTAACACTTCTACGCGACGCACGTAAAGTCTGGCTTCTTGAATTTTGGTTTGGTAGTTGACATTTTCTTCAGCCATCAAGTGGAAAGCCGTACTGCTACGATTCAATCTCAGACGAATATCTACTCCGTTCAGCAAATACTTCTCCTGCAACTGCAACCACATGTCCAAATGCAAACGATCTATCAGTTCTAAATTATGGGCTCCCACGATTTTCTTTTGACGAGCAACAAATCCTTTATTGTCTTCATCTAGTTCGTCGAACTTTTCTGGTGTGTCAGGTTTCCAAATCACGCAAGCATCCAGATGAATGTTCTTGGCCTCTTTTCCGTACGTCAAGAGATTTTCTAGGTACGCTCTGTAAGGGTGAGTATCCATGCTACTGCTGATCAGTTTGTTATTCAAGTACAAATCCACTTCGCTAAACAAGGAATGCATTAAATTGTTGACGGGAGCTACTTTGGTATCGACTTCCGGATTGGTGCCGTCGGATTGTTGCACTTTGACTTTCAGATACAAGTAACTGCTATTCAGATCGATGTAATCTTCGGGTTGTCCTTTGATTTCAAACTCAATGGGAGCGGAATCCGTCAAAGAGGAAACGGGATGAAATTCGACCCATTGGGATTCTTGAATGCCCATTATAGTGGGTGGCATGGCAAACAGATCCAGTTCCGACTTGGAACAGGCACAAGATTCTCGGTGCATCATTTTCTATTGTTTTTTGTTTACAATTTAAAAATCAAAAACGTCTCAGTTTCGAACAGTTTTTCTTTTCTTAGTCTTTCTAGCTTTGAGAGTATGAAGTGCTTTGAAAAGGTGTTTTCGTCGTCTTTTTCTGCCTTGTCCTTGTCGGAACCTCAGAGAAGCAGGAATGCCTGACTCAGCAGCAAACGGGGCATTTATAGGATTTTCTCGTCGACCCAAAATATCTTTGCCTGTTTGAAGCAAAACATTTTTGCCTACTCGTAAGAAAGCTTCTTTAGGGTTTTGTTTGTCAATGATAACATCGTGGAGAAATTCTTTACCGTGTGTCATCGCAGCATCTTTCATAGCGTGCAATCCCCGTGTCACCATTGGTTTTAACACGGGAACCACAGTACGAAAGACCGATTTGAGCATATCACCTAAACCACGCCCTCGTTGTCGAGTGACTCCTTGGTACACAGGATACATGACTGACAAAAAAGGTTTTAGAGTACTCTTTTTCGAAAATGGAGTTTCACAGTGACTTTCCCTTGGGTGAATGGAATATTTTGTCCCAGATCTCCTCCTTTTATAGTTATGTTGACAGTGTCCAAATACGACCTACTGACAGGTAAATAGTGAGGATGTACAAATTCACGGTGAACGTGATAGGTGTTTCCACCTTCTTCGTCAGCAGCCGTGGCGGAATCCACTTTGAAAGGAATGACACGCAGTAACGGTACAGAGGTGTGACCTACTACGTTGTACTCCACTACATCGGAGTACACAAAAATCAAATTCAGTCCTTGGTTCATTACTACAGGGAAATGAAAATATTTGGCAAAATCCAAATTGTTTCCTATGGGTGGCATGTTGGTTGGATTATTCTTGATCATTTCTGGGTTTCCACCTAAAATGTGATACAATTCAAGACAAAATGTAATGGCCAAGACGTTGTCATGTGAAAATTTCATCAGGAGTCGACGAGCTATTTTGTGGCACTCAATCTTGACACTTTTTTTAGTTTTCTCCAAGGCTTTTTCAAACATGATATTGAACTTGTCAGCAAGGGCGTTCACCAAATGTTGACCGCTAAAATAATAACCTGAAGGAATTTTCATCATATAAGTGGTTCGATTAGTGGCAGGATTCTTTGTTTTCGGAAAGTCAACTTTATCACTGCGTTCATCCATGACTTGTTGCACTTGTTCATCTTCAACTTCTACGGACACAGTGTTTTGAGTTTCAACGATGTTTTTAATTTGTGTAGGGTGAATCATTTATAGCAAAGCCACTTCCCAATAGGCTTCGTCATCAAATTGAATGACCTGAGGTAATTTGGCCGTGTAACAGCACAAAGTGTTTTTGGGAAACACCTCCATGGAACTGTCACTAGGTAAGGTTAAGTAAAATTGGTTGTTCATAATTCCACAGTTCTAGTGTCCAAGGAGTCATTGGAGGTCAGAGGAGTGTCTAAAAGAGGATGGTTAGGATGAATGTTGGAACTGATGTTGGACACCAGATTCCCGTTGTTGTTTCCGTTAGAGGAATATTTTAGGGACGGGTTGGGAAGATGGTAACCAATCCAACTGCTGAGTAAAATGGTCCACAATTGTTTGTCTCCTTGTTGTAAACTTAGATTGGCAATGGCTGCACCGATGACACAATACACCACAAAGATTTGGCAGAAAAAGACGATTTGCGTTTTAGGCACATGTTCTCCACACCACACTCACAAGGGTTGCTTTTGTAGATCTTGCAGAGAAGAACTGGGGGAAGAAGCGTTCACAGTAGGAACTGAGGCTGTGTTGAAGACCATGATGGTCACTTCTTTTTATAGTCAATGATTTGAGAAGCGTCAATCTAAGAGTCAAAACTTGACGGATATCCTTTCCAATGTACTTTGACTTTTTTGACACGTCGTTTTTCCACTTTTCGTGTTCTTCGATCGAGAATGCTTTCGATTTCGTACATGTCGTCTTCTTTTTTGGTCACACGTTGTAACTCGGGTAAGTAAAACGTTCTTTTTAACACATCTCCGTTCATGTCTTCCAATTTATAGACGGGAGGATAACGACCACGCACTCGTTCAGTGACACAAAACAATTCGGTGGTCCAGTTGGACAAGTAACCTTTGTCGAAAGTACGTTTGGTTTTGCCAATGCGTACCCAATCTCCTGTGGCTAACTGTCTACCTTTCTTGGAACTAGTGACTGACGGGGACGAACCAAACAGACGCTCGGAGACGGTCACTTCGTTGTCGGGAGTCACTTCTTGAGGGGCACGCCCAATGCTCCGATGGTAAGATTGGTTGTACGATTGAACGAGGTGTGGCAAGACGTCGATGTACTTGAGAGTGTGTTGATGCGTAAAATATTTCCACATGCGTTCTTTCAAAGTGCGTTGAAAACGTTCCACGATACTGGCTTTAGTTTCGGGATTCTCGGTGGTAAAAAAATGAATGTCACGTTTCTTCAATTCTTTTTGGAAAGCTTGGTTTAGAAATTCGGTACCTTTGTCGGTTTGCCATCGAAGAGGGTGACGACCACTTTATTTCAACACCAGCTTCAAGGATCGCACTAATTCACTGCTCGATTTGGAAGTCAAAGGCACGACCCAAGCAAATTTGGAAAAGACGTCGATGACACAAAACAAATATTTGTAGCCACGATTGTAGGTGGCCAAATGAGAGACATAGGCTAAATCCGCCTGCCATTGATGATCGATACCTTCCACTTGGGTGCGACTTCTTGAAAGTTTTCGTCGAATGGGTCTGTGTAAGGTGTACGTAGCTTGTTCTTGTAACCATCGTTGCACTTGAGGTAAACGGACACTTTTCAGTTTTGTTTTGGCAGCACGATACAATTTTGGAACACCTCCGTAGCCAGCTGGATGAGATGGATCGTAGTAAATGCTAGCTAAGACCTTCTCCATTTTTTTCTTTTTTCTTCTTTTTTGTTTTTTTTTAATAAGTGATCCAATCTTCGCTGATGCTTTTCGTTATGGAGCGAGAGGGTGGTTTGGAAACGGCTTTACGTGTTCGATGTGCCACAGGAGTCGAAGTGGAAGGTAGTTTTGCTAATGGTGTTGGAGGTGGTAATGGTGGCAAGGGAATTTCTTTGGTTTTCTTGTCTTTTTTCACTTCTGGTTTCCCTTCTTTCTTTTTTACTTCTGTCGAAGAAGTAGTGGACATCCTCTTTTCAACCCAAGCTTTAAGTTCTTATCGATGAGGTGTAGGGGAAGGGATCAACAAGGACGTTACAATTTTACTAGGAAGAGGAGCTGCTGATGTTGTTTGAAAGACTTCTCGTACCTCTTCTTCAGGTAGCCGTGAGGTTGCTTCTGTCTTAACCGCTGAGGTAAGTGGTGGTGGTGGTGGTGATGGACTTTTCATCAGGTCTTTCAAATCTTTCAAAGAAGGTACAGCTGTTTCGTCTAATGCTTTTTGGTGAAAGAGTTGCAGTCGTTGCAACAATTGACCGTACCGTTGAGATTTTTTTTTCCTTTCGGACAAATCGCTACGATCCATCAACGATTGCAATTCGTGTTGTAACTGAGACATTCCGATCAAGTGAGGATTGGGAGGTAATTGTGGGGTCCGTTGTTCTTGCCAACGATGGTATTTCATCCAACGTTTATAAGGTAGTAAAGTCAGTTTTCGTCCTTCCATTAGATTTCAAGAATCACGTCTGGGATCTTTTGACTCCAGTGTTCTTCTTTTATCTTTGTCCTCCCAGGATAGTTCCAAGTTACTCCTTGCAACAAGGGTTGTGTTATGTTTCCCAGCAAGGGTGCTAACATGGGTGCTAACATGGGTAAAATAGCAATTTCTCCGCGTTGCACCAAAATCTTTTTCTTTTGACGAATAGGAATTTTCTTTTGAACCATTTAGCGAAGAACGTGTCGATGTTTGGCTAAGCATTTTTTCTGATGTGCAGACAAAAGACTCGTGCCTTTCAAAACATTCAGACAACATTCGCACACGGTATCAATGACGTCCTTCGAGGCGGTTTGAATGAGTTTTTTCACATGGGTGAAGGAGCTTTGGACAGGACAGACAACATGTCCCAATGTTTGACTAAACGAGGAGCTAGTCCTTTTCTTTTCTTTCCGTTAAGAGTAGAAGAGGAATGGGTTTTGGAGGGTGACATTTTTTGGTGAATTGTTTCCAGGGCAGACACCAAAAAGTACACTAACGTCACTCACTTGGGTATATGACTTTTTATCCTTTTTTAGCACAACGAAACTGTCTTGTTTCCTTTTGGAACAGAAGAATGATACATGTTTGGGTACAGGACAGCCACTTAACTTCATAGTTCGTCCTTGTTAGTCCCTTATTCATATGTTTTTTTATCCCTGGTCAATTTTTTGTTGTCTCTCTTTTAGAAATTGGTTAAACTATCTCATGGTGTTGTCAATATGTAGAAAGGCTTGAATAGGATTGAAGAAACCTCCTCTTTGGTGACTTCTTTTTTTCTTGGAACGACTGTGTCATTTCTGTAGGTGTCGTCGATGCTGAACTAAACGTTTCTTAGGATGACGTGACTGATGTTTTCGTTTTCCTTTTCCTTTTTGCACAGAAGAACGACGATAGTGATGGTGTACACTTCTTGCTGGTGCCATCTTGAGGTGATTAGCAGCACACAAAAAACACTAATGTTAAAATAGGCTTCAGGTTTTTTATACTGGAATGCGTCGCCACTGATTGTCTTTACGTCGTATCAACTGGATGACAGGCAACACACGTCGTGGAGAAGTTCGCAAAGGGCTAAATCGAGCCAATTCTTGGTTGGACACATCCAGTAAACTTTGTAACACACCTGTTCTCTCTTGGACTTTGATTTTGGGGGCAGGTACTTTGTGAGCAGCAACCACTGCTGCTAAACAGGAAGAGGGTATTACTGCTGGAGAAGACATTTTTGGAGACGCTCTCTTGTAGGTTGAAACTGTTTTCGGTGGACTTTTCTTTTTCGTTTTCTAAGGTGGTGACTTGGTTTTGGTACCGTGGCTCTTTTTCGTTTTCTGAGGTGGTGACTTGGTTTTGCTACCGTGGCTCTTTTTCCTTTTCTTCTGGGTACGTTTGGGAGTGACTTGTTTCTTGGGGACAAGTTTGGGTGCATTGGGATCCCATTTTAGGAGGGAACGAATGATGACACCTTCTAGTGAACCACTACCTCCGGGTTTCAAAATGATTTGCTTTTTGGTTTGAGTGTCAATGCGATGATCAGCTAGTTGCGTCAAGGCTACTTTGTTTCTCTCAAAAAAAGCGTTTGGTTTGATGTGGAATCTGAATGATGCCTTGCAGTAATTGACGTGCTGTCACTGTAAACCATCGTAAGACTTCTTTGAGACTGGCTTCTAAGACACGAGCACGTACTTGTGGATTTTTTTCGCGACTAATGCCATACAAGGCACGAATCAATTTAACGGGAAGATGAGACTGAAGAGACGTCATGTTGACAATGTGTGAGACAGAATCCAAGTAACCAAGGCTTTTATACATTTTTGTCTTTGCTGGTCATGGTTAAGTCGACGACGGGGATGAGTACACGACAGGTCCACCGTCTTGACACCAGTGGTGAAACAGATGGGTACGAAATCGCAAAAAATCGGGGGTAGTGGGTTTCAAATCCACGAGTAAATAGGCGTGTGGAGTTTGAGTGGCATCTTCGTACGCATGAGTTAGCCAAGGTGTTCCTAATTGTTTGGCTAAGACTTGCACTTGCGATTTATCTCTAGGACTTTTAAACAAGACCACGTAATGAGCATTGAGACTGATGGTACGATGGGCTTTACTTTGTTGAAACAAATTTTGAGTAATGTAAATGACACTGGAATTACGATGATGCCCTTTGCGTGTAAACCACAGTTTAATTTCTTCTTCGTCTTCTCCTAACATGTCATCAAAAATAACCAAATGGGTTTGACTGGGGTCAGACACGATACCGTCGTCTTCGACCGGAATGCCTTCCACAAACACAATGGATTCACCTTGACTTTCTCGTAGAAGGTTGTACGCGATTTGCCACTCTTTGTAACACCACACAATACGTTGAGATGGACGATCGATCAAATGATGTTTATGTTCGATCAAACGTTTGACAAATTCGGTTTGGCCTGAACCGCTAGGTCCAGCAATGAGCATGTTAAAGGGATGTCGAAGATGCAAGGCATCCCAACTAGCACGGTCTAAATGTTCGTCAATGACTTTGAAATAGGAGGAAGAGGGAGCAGTGACAGTAGAGGTAGCCATGGTAGTGTCAGGAATGTCACCTTTCGTGTAACACGATGACAAACAAGACAAGAGTTTTTATACTTTTTTTTATTTTATTGCAAACTTTAAAATGAAATAACACGAAAGACATAAATACATAATAGCCAAATGGTTAAGTACATGAATAAAAGACACATAAGCACAACTATTGTGGAATATAAACAAGTTTCTACTTTACAACATTTTTTTGTCATTCAAATGCAGTGTCCTAGGAATAGTGAGTAATGTTCTAAACGTTTGTACATGGTTTGGTACTGTCACACAAAGGTTCTCCTGGAATGGTCTTTTGGAAAGGTCAAGGACTGTCCTGTCCTGAAGAGAATGGTTTTCCTCCGTGACAGACTGTTCTTCTTCTGGTATTGTCACTAACACAGAATGAAAAGTGACTTTTTTCACGGAACGTTTTAATGTTTCAGGATTACAAATCTCGGACATAGTTAGCCACTTCTTTAGTCCAAGCCTCAAAACCCACACTTTTCCAGTCACGTACATCTGTCCAGTCAGGGTGTAAGTCACAAGCTACACACACATCCTCATACACCTCTTCGGTACCTAAAAAGTTGACGAATCTTGTTTTCCCGTAAAGGTTTAGAAGTATCCAGATGAAAGCGCAAAGCTTTCAGGAGAATGAGTTTCTCGTGAGCATTTAAAGGCATCACTTTCATATTTTGTTTTTGGAGTGGTACGTACTGTTCGCAAAGTGTCCACAAATCATCGGACGGTAAACGAAATCCCAGAAAGCCAGTCACTTAGACACACACGATACGTCGTCCCCAATTCAATGGACACAGTTCTCGTAAAAGACAATGATAATCCTCCACTGTTTGAATATGGTCATGGATATCCTTCCAAGGAATCTGTTGAATCAACAATGATAACGGTTTCGGCATGGTAGAACGATTTTATAGTCACTTTTTTTTCGCCAGCATATAACCTTAATTTCTACACAAACATAGTCGTATTATTCCATTCTCGAATCTAAATTATTTAGTCGCTAACTGAAATGTATCTAGTCGATCAGAAGTTTCCTCTTCCACTAAGTTTACATACTGTACAAGATTGTGGTAACTCTCTAACTTGTCTACTGGAATTCGATTCAGTAAGTGTAACTGGAAGTACATATAATCTCTACTAACAATACACTTTTTTCCCACTCGATGTTGACTAATGTCTGACCACTTGAACACCTTCTTCAGAATCAATCCTTTTATAGCATTGAGGTACCAGTGGTCCAAACATCGGTGACGTAACGAATGCAATAGTTCTTTGCGTTTGACTTGTATTTTGACCAACTCTCGATAAATGCGTTCTCTCAATTCCACAGGTAAACCACGAATATTCTCTAGTAAAGGATCCATAACCATGTATTAAACACTTCTCTTAGAGCGAAAGTATTGAACGTAGTGAGTTATTTCATTCCACTGCCATTCAGGATAACGGCCAAGATTTGTTAATAAAATCTTCCGTTGTAAATGGTCTAAAGCGAAAACAAAGAATGAACACAACTTTGATCCAGAGACATCGAACTTGTTGGTTGACTTCTTTCACTTTCCTCCTGTGAATTTCTCGACACAAAAGTTCTACAGTCACCAATTGAGATTTGGCACTAGCAAGACTCTGCCAAATGTCCTTGTAGATCTTCTCTTGCAATTCCAGCGGTAATGTTTGAAGATTGATGTTGATGTCGGGTTTAAATACTTGACTAGGGGTGACCCGACCTTGGACTCCTAACCCTGTGACTACTTTCTTACTTGACATGGTTGAATTTGAATAAAGGACGAGGTCCCACTAAAGGTACGTAATGACAATCTGGAGACCAACGAACATGTTCCAGGTAAGCGGAATCTTTCTGTTCCCACTCGTGAAGTGACACGCCACAACTAAAGCACTTGACTTTATCCCCTTCACCCAAGTAGAAAAATCCAGCTCTGGCTAATTCTTCGGGGGTAGGTCCTCCCAGATATTTTGGCCATTTACCTCGAAAGGTTTGGATCCGACTTTCATAATCAGAGTATTCTGGCAGACGCACAGGGAACGAATATTCGTATTGTCCAGATTCACCTCGATGAGGGTAAGGTGAGATATGCAAAAGTTTGCTCAGTTTTACGTGACATCCGTAGGGTGGTAACCGAAGCGTTTGTTGTGGAGGATGACATCCACAGATAATGTGAAAATGTGTACAATGACGAGCGGCATCACTTTCGCATCCGTCAAGTTTGACACGCATACCATCATTATCACTCGTTTCCAGGATTGGTTTGGTCGTCTTTGCAAAGTTCCCATGACGATAATGTGGCACTGAATCGCTGAGGTCACAGCGTACAGCATCTACGTCATCGCAAGGTACAACATCGCACTCAAGTTTACTCTTGCTGGATATTTGATGTGTAAAAGGATTCATCTTTTCTCTTGGTCTTGGTAGTCCAAATGAATTATTGGACTTGAACTTTGTCTCTTTTTATATACTGAGCAATATCAGCGTGTCCGTACGGTAAAGTGAAGTGATTGGGAAGCCGGACTCGCTTCTGGTAGACGATTTGATAGACTTTTTCCAAAGGTCGACTGACGATTTGATGTGTGGGTAATCGCACAATCTTGTTAGGTTGGTAAGTGGTCACTTTAAAGTTTCCATCCTGACCAGACTGCAAGGCTTCTTTGAGTACACCAAAGTTAACCACTTGACTGGTGCGATAATTGAGAGTCAATCCTTTCACTTTACACTCCGTGTACACTTCTCCTTGCGGGTTACGGTATTCGTAACCGTAATTTTTGGGACCGCCACTGGCAAAACTTAGAATCTTGTCCTCGGGATGCTCGTCCGTCCAGGCTCCTAAACGGTCTCCTTCGATTTTAGGTTGCTCTTGACCCAAACGACTAACGTAGATGCAACTGTCCGTGTCAAAATACAACACACGATCTCCTAACAGTTGTAAAGCTTCGTACAATTTTAAGCGAGCATGAGCTGTCACGTAAGCCTCAAAGATGACATTTCCAAATTCGTTGGCTTCTACAAAGTCCAGTTCTTCTTCGTAATTAACTAAGAGCAAGTCCTCACGAACGACGTCCACGTGTTTTATGAATTTGGTTTTGTCGTGAATCATCTGGAAGTAACGAAAAAGTTGTGACAAATACTCCGTTTTGGGTAAACACGGACGTTGTGCCATTTTGCCCCACAAACAATTTAACATCACTTTGGCAAACGATCGCCTTCCTTCGTTTTTTTTCCACGTGGTCTAAAGTGATGCCTTCCTGTTCCCAGTATTTCTCTTTGAATTTCTTTTGACTTTCGGGAGTGTGACACCAGGAAGGATAGCCACTAGCTTCTTGCTTCAGTTTAAAAAAAGCATTTACGTAGTCTGAGAAAATGCATTTTTGAGTCTCGTCACCCTAGTGGTACTTTCCTGTCTTGGGAAAGTGGTAAATTTCGTACACTTCTAACAGTCGGTATCCCAGATCCAGAGCTTTAAACAATTCTACACTAACCCATGTTCCCGTCCAGGCACGTTCGTCCTGTGTGTGCTGACAAGGGTGGCTTTGGTTGCACGTTTCAGCACAAGTGCGACACAAAGGAAACATCAGTTTTCCTTGGCAATGATGAGGTAACACGGGATGGTACAAATTCGTGGGAGGTAAGACTTTGCACTTGATCAATCCTTCGTATTGTCGAATATTGTCCACGTCAATGTGTTCGGTCAGCAATTGTTGGTGACCTACGGGAAAGTGACAATACTTGCACACGTATGGGTACAGAGAACACACGTCCAAGTATTTGATTTATTCTCCTTTCTCCTCGTCGGCTTGGTACAGCAAACAGGTGGCATTCGTCCGTCCTCCGTACAAACTCTCCCTTGGGTTCAGAGGGTCCGCTAGCTTGTAACTTTCCACGATACACTTAAACTCGGGATCGGTTTTCAATCACTGGTCGTATTCGTGTTCCCACATTTCTATCACGTGATATCCTTGCTCTTCTAACTTCAAGCGACGTTGACAAGTGGCCTGGTACAATTCTTCCATGGTTTGTTGTAAAAACTGATTTTTAGTGCTCCGTTGAGGATAACAGATAGGACATCAGTGAAATAAGCAACCGTTAAACTCGTACACGATCTGAGGCTTTTCTAAGTCCCATCCATCTACCGAATACCTTTCGATGGTCTTTTCACCTCCTCCGTTGCGGGCATGTTGAATCCATTTGTCTTCCTTGTCACACAAGTAATGTAACCAGCGTAGTGCTTTAACCGAGTATTGTCGTTTGACAAAATGGGTCGTTTGAGGGGTGATAACAGCTAGGGTGTTTTCGGGCATGAATCGTTGACGGTACACTAAGGAACACGCTTTAGCAAATGGTGCAGGCTTCTTTCAAAGGATCGATTCCTCCGTGTTCCATGAATAATTCTCGAAATTTGCCACAGCAACGCCGTAAAATGTCCACGTTGGAACGACAATATTTTAACATTTCTTCCTGAAAGTCGAAAGGGTCCGAAGCGTGAGTCTGGTACCATGCGAAGAAAGCTTCTCGTTGTTCGGTACGCATGTTGTCGGGGTCGTAGTAGTGAACCTCAGGCAAATGTGGTAGAACAGCATGTTGATTGGCTTCGGTATTGAAAAAGTGAGGAAAATAGCCTTTGGCCATTTCTGTCATGCCAAACGTTTTAGGCATGCGACTCAAAGGCATGGCCAAATAACTCATCGAATCTTTAAACTTCACTTGCCCCACTTGCATGGAAATGATTTTGGCTCCGTTCAAAGTCACTTTAGGACGTTCGGTACTTTGTTCCGTATAGTATCTCAACAAAACCTGTTCATCGTATCCCGAGAAATTGTGAGCCATGACTGTGGCATAACGATGACAATCTCCGTAACGTTCGATATCTTCTTGGCTCCACGTTTCGTCGATAGGGTCTAAAACCCATTGGGAAAAATCGGTCAATGTTTTCGGTCCCCGAAAGATTTTTTTCACGTCCTCCAGGAATCTTGCTACAGTGAGGGAAATGAGTCAAGATAGGCTCTTGGATGCATTTTTGCACGCTCTGTAAGCCACGCAGAAATTAGGGATGTGAATACCAGTTTCTTGCATGCATTCTGGTTCTCTTCTTCTTCTTCTTCTTCTTTTTGTTCATGTTTAGAATGGTATTTTTGAATGTAGCATTGGTGTTCCAAGTGCACCATTTGGTGACAAATGTGACATTTTTTTCTTTCCTGAACAGACGTGTGCCTTGGCATTATTGGTACGTATCACTTGTCCACAAGTAGGGCACAATCTCAGGAGTTGACATGCACTTTTCCGCTGTGAACCTTGCGTCTTCAAATGTTGCTAGTAACAGGCAGGACTGACAAACGTACACTGACAAGCAGAGCAATGCACTCGTTCTTGTCCTTCGTCCAAACAGGGTTTAGAGGCCAAACATCCCTCACATTTCGATCCGCAATGCTTATGTTGCTCTCGATTGTTATAGCCATAGTCACATTTCTCATAGTAATAACTGTAGGACAGGAATGCAGTGATACTGGTAATGGCATCAAAATGTTCATCGTGATGATAGATGTGAATGTATTTTCCGTCTTTGAAATCTTTGCCTCGAAACAACAGAGGTCCGCGCACTTCTTGTGGGTGCACTTTCAAGGTGTAACGTGGAGCGTGTAACGTCTTGAAACTTTTGCATTTCAGGAATGCCACAGGGTGTATCTTTAGGTAGCCCCGCCCGCTGTAACAGGAGTTCTGCCTCTCTTGGTTGTTTGGCTCGCTCCGATTGTTGAATAGTTTTCCAGGCTCTTTTCCATTCTGGCGTGTTATTCTTGTCGGCATACATTCGTCCCACCACTATGGCACGGGCTAAACACATTTTGTCTTGAGGGTTGTTAATTTGGACGATGCTCTTTTTGATGCTGCGAAGGTTGTCTACCAAGAACACCTTTTTGCCATATCCTGTCCTTTGGGGAAGAGAAACGTGGGTCATGAACAGTGTCGCTTTTCCGTCGTTGATGTGAAACTTGTCGTTCGATTGCTGCACGTGTTGAATCTTGTCGATGATTTTGGAAGGTGTCAATTCTGATGGACTGCTAAACTCGATCCAAACGGGAGACTTCAAATTGTCGTGATGAATGGAAAGTCTCAAGCGATCGTCTTCTTTGGCTTCACATTGCTGTTTCAGATTCGTTAACAAAGAATCCCACACATCGGTGATGAACTCTTCTGCTTTCTCCAGTGGTACGTCGGACTTGAAATCTTT
The DNA here is from genome assembly GCA_016746295.1 of Potamilus streckersoni. Classification (NCBI taxonomy): domain Eukaryota; kingdom Metazoa; phylum Mollusca; class Bivalvia; order Unionida; family Unionidae; genus Potamilus; species Potamilus streckersoni. The sequence goes on along the minus strand of JAEAOA010000606.1, from coordinate 46,236 downwards.
AAACTTCACGGTGTATGTGTGGGCTGTAGTTCTAAATTTTCTAGAGGATCGTTTGTCCGTCTCTCGAATGTGATAGTAATTTTTAGGGTTTACTGTTGGTACTTTATTTTGCTTTGGTGTAGACTCATTGGGTTTAGATTCTGGTTCACTCATCTCATCTTCAAAATCACTGGCATGAATTTGAGCCAAGACTTCGGCTACTGTGCGAGGCGATAAATCACGTTTCTGCCTCTTACTTTCTTTTTCTCTCTCACTGAAATCGTGCGATCGTTTCATCTTGATTGCAAAAAGTGAAATGACTACATTTTAAATGCCATGGGCCCTATATATTCATGTCAAATCAGTGCATATATAAAGGGCTAGTGCCTTCCCTCTCAGTATTCATTTTGCTCTCAAGCTGACCAGTACGATGGAAGAACCCGCACAAATCGAACTTCTTATTAGAGCTTTACGAGGTGTCATACAAAAGTTTTCGCCAGACAATCCAACGGACTATTCTTCCACTTTTCGAGACAAAAGTCAGGATACTTGCTATATCTGTAAGAATAAATGGCATTGGGCTACAGAATGTCCAGACCGTCCAAAAATCAGTGTTAGAAAAGACAAGAGACGAGATACCTGTTATCATTGTAAAGAGAGAGGAAATTGGTCTACAGAGTGCCCTAAGAAACAACAACAGGAGCAGGAGAAGGAGGAAGAAGAGGAAAAGGAAGAACCCCGAGACAGGAAGAGAAGAAGGAAACTGTGAAAGTAAAGAAATTCAAAAAACAGGCACAGAAGAAGTCTATGAACTTTTTTTAAACAAGTGTTGCGTTCTGTTGTGAATTGAATTGTAAAGAATTGTACCAGAATAGACCAGATTGAAAAAAAACGTGTCTCCTGGTTTTAATTTTTAGAATAAGAGTCTACATTCACGCACACACACATACACACACACACACACATATACATAAATGCATACATACATACTAAAGGGTGATACAAGGATTTTAAGTTTTTATTGATTTTTGGGGGGCAAAATGAATATTATTTCTTTTCGAAAGCAATGAGTGGTCCTGAAAAGGACCGTTGGGTCTTTTGTTTCCTGAGAACACACTCAAGAACGAGAAGCAATTCGCTTTAATTGCTTTATGCCTTTGCCACGGCCAAGGCCAACTTGTGGACTTGATCTTGTCAATGATTGAGTAGAAATTACTAATGGTGGAATCTCTAGTGTACTCACAGGGTTAGGCTGCTTGGCTCGGGAAGGTCTTTTTCTCTTCGGTCGTAATAAAGAAGTCTGATACATTTCTTTCAGATTTCTTAACTCCGCTAAAATATCCAAAAGTATCGTGACCGTTTGACTTTCACTGTTTTCCTTCTCTCCTGGACATGCTTTCTTTTCTACTGCTTCTTCTTCTTCTTCTTGTCGTTTCCCTCTCGTCTCTTCTTCTTCTCGCTGTTGCTGTTCAAGCAGAAATGCTTCTTCTGCTTCTTTCTGCTGCTATAAAAATTTCTCTATTTCTTCTTTTTGTCTTTGCTTAAAATCGTCGATGCGTGGTAAAGAAGGAGAAATCGGTGAAGGTACTGGTGCCGGTACAAATTCTTGCGAAGAGAGAAAATCAACTAAATCCCAGTTGAAATCAACCTCTTCGGTCAGTGACACTGTGTTCACTTTAGTAGCTGATGCTATACCATCGCTTTTCGTCTCCGCAGCTGGTGCACCCCAATTCATTGTCTTCTTAAGTTCCGTCAAATTTGACTCAACAATGCCGCATCTAGTCACTGTGCACAAACGCTAGTGAACGTATATAGGCATTGTGACGTCACAGGGAACTCTCTTCGGATTGGAAGACAGGCTCCGCGAAGTGACCGAATTTTGTAACGCGTATTGGGATTGGTCAACCATTTCAATCCGTTTCGATCCAGTCTTTCCCTATAAATACACACAGTTCACTTCATTTCCTTCACCTGTTCTCATCACACACAAAGAAGATGTTGATCACTGCTAAATCCTCTAGTTGGTTATCGTCATTGTTTTTCGATCCGGAATTACCCGTGTATGCGAAAACAAAATGGACTGTCATCCGGATTAAAGGTGCCACTGTTTGGAAAAGAAGATGTTATGTGGAAAGACAAGGCTGTTTGAGGCGGACTCTCATCTTCGGACAAGAAGTGAGATGTAGTTTAAGACAAGCTTTGAGAAAGAAAAGAGGAATGCGATGTCCTGTATGTTAACAGCATGATGTTAACATCATAAACAACGGCCCTTTCCAGGGCCACTTTCCATGCCTCGAAAAGATTATACTTTTCAATAACAAATTGACTGTACAAGTTATAAAACATACATTTCACTACATTCACTAACACGACGAACGCTTGGTGTCACAGTACTTGACGAATGCTTGACGTCACAGTACTTGCACATTGATACACTGTTGACAAGTGTCCAGTACCATGACTTCTTGCTACCTGAGACCATTTCTCTTGACGCTATACAGTCCCAGGGTGTGCTAATACAAAATTTCCCTTGACGCTATATTCCTTAAACTGTGCCATTTGACTCCAAAAATCTTGACGCTATAGTACCCCAAGCTGGTTTTTAATGATAACTCCCATTGACGCTATACTACCCCCCTTCACTACTTATATATATATATATATATATATATATATATATATATATATATATATATATATATATATATATATATACGTAAGTAACTACCTACCTGCCACCCTACCTACATGCGTACATAAAAACGCTTGTATGAAATAATAATCTCATATAACAAATTGCATGTGTGGTGCATAGTTTTCCTTGTATTGTTTTTAATTGATTTCATGCTTCTTTTTAAATGTATAATGGTGTCCAGAAGAAATAAAAAAAAACATTTGTCACACTATGTATATTAACGAATATATAGGCAACATAGAAAGTAATATCGAAAAAGAAAGTTTAGTTGAAGTTACTCTGAAAAATTTCAAGATACCTACTTCCAGTGTCGTTGAAATGGAAAGAAATACTGTCGATCTATTTGATGGAAAATTATACTTTTTTTACTCGTATAATAGTTATAAGAACGAAAAGTTCTACGAGGTTTCTTAATTACTGTACACTAATATGATCTCTTATTTTCAGACTTCTGTTACAACAGCTAGCTCTAAACAAATCATTTAAAAACACACAGCAATTTACACAACCTATCTATAACATACATACCTATACCCTACCGGTATATTTAGTCACTTATTTGTCACTTATTTCTAATACATAAAAATGTAAACATTTTCGTCATGCAGTTTAACTTAAAGGAGTGTTGGGTTTTTTTGTTTTGTAATAATGTGAATCATCAATAACAAAAAGAAACATTCTGATGCTATGCGGTCTTTAAGATTCTAATAATTGAAACATTTAGAATTTTGCAAGTTTATAAATGTGAAAGATTTATTTTTAATTCTGTGTAATTTAAATGGCATACTATAGAACAATATCTATGGTATGACAGGCATTTGACCAAACACAACGGGAAGAATGAGTAGCTAACCCGGATATTGTATGTAGATATCTGATAGTATGTCAAGCACAAATAATTTGAATGCCACTTTGTTTATTTCTCCTTTAAAAAGAACGTTTATATTTGAACAAAGACGTTCAATTAATAAATAACAACAATTGTTTTTAATTTGAATGTTTACCGACATTGCATTGTATATTTAAACATTGTGACCTAAATGTGATACGAAGAGTTGTCATGATTATTTATATTTGTCTTGCTTTTAAAAGATACTTGCAAACAATATTATCAATGTATGAATACAGATCCTCAGAAATGCCTATTTGCTACTGTTTGATGTTCTCTCTCTCTCTCTCTCTCTCTCTCTCTCTCTCTCTCTCTCTCTCTCTCTCTCTCTCTCTCTCTCTCTCTCTCTCTCTCTCTCTCTCTCTCTCTCTCTCTCTCAGGATCAACAAATCTTAAAAGTTCAGAGACTACTGTATACCCTTTAGTATACAATTATATAATAAATAATGAAACGGTCTTAATCATTGACCGATCTCCTAAAAGTTGACTTCAAGAACTATTTTTTTTCTAATTGGTTTTCTACATGAATCATGCGCATTCTTTTTCACTGAAGATACATGCCTTGTTGTAATTCTTTATTCTGTGCTAACGATTTTGTATAGAATACGTTTGACACTCTGCAACAGACGTATACACTTCAGAAAAAAATCTTCATTAAATATAGTACTCAGATTGCTAAAATGTCGATTTTGACTGTCATCACGATCATGCTCATGTCTGTAAAGGATGGAGAAATAGGCCATTGATGATTCTTGGTTGCAAACCGAAATTAAGTAACAACCGAATTTTGAGTACTCAGAAAACGTAGATATCTTCCAGGTATAAAAACGTATCTATCGTCTTTAGCTCTCTGTAGAACGAAAGCAATATACCAAAAATTAGAATCAGGAATTTTAAAATAAAAAAGGAGATCAAATCGATAATTTCGTCACGGAATCGGACTAAAGCAAAAGAGTAAAATTTGATTGGTAACTTTCACTGTACACATGTCAGTGCTGTAGATTTTCTGTGTACTTTCGCAGTATCCCATCTACGTTCATAATTGAGCTGAAAGCCGGTGTTGACTCAAATCAGATGCTATTTGATCGTGTGATGCAGCTCTAATAAAGCTGAATAAATGGCATTTTATCTCACTTTCTTATACGAAGATAAAATATGTGGATGTTATAATTAAATCATAATTAAAGGGTTGAATCAGAGATTAAACTCCTCGTACGTTTAATATAGCCCAATAGAAATTTGCTTATTGCCTCAAATCACTTTGCGCAAAACTTTTAGATCAAACATTAGGTCAAACTTTGAAGGAATACTACTTGTACGCGTTACAGGTTGAAGTAGCATGCATCATAGCGCAGGTTGAGCTTACGAAAAGGCAATGAACAGGTAAAAACAATATAGAAAATAAAACTGTTACCTTTGATTCTAAGAAACTAATTTTTAAAAATTACATACATGTTTTTTGAAAGAAACTGGGACTGTCAATTCCTTAACAAAACTAATTATTGATAATATGTCATGTGGAAACAATTGAGTGGGACACAACTTGAAACTTGTTGTACGCTATCTTTATCAAACAAAGTGAAAAAACGATCAAATAACATGCACTAAAATAAATCCTAAAATGACATTTGTAACAATCTACTATTCACTAATATTCGAACCACAAAAAGTTAACCTTTAAAAACATTAGGACATTTATTGTCTTGGTAAGTACTGTAATCTTTCATATAGTTATTTTTATATGGAAAAGAGTCTTTAAAAATCAATCTTTAAATTATAAATTTAATTATGTCCGCCCTCAATACGAATACGTTTCTTTACCTTACAATACAAGTTATTTTCGCTTCACTATTTGTTCTACATCTGTATAATTCTAATCAGTCAAGGCTTTTTTGTCCTTGCACGTCGCAACAATTTGTTCTTTCAAACTCTTCATACCTTTCATTTGGTGTGACAGATGATATTTCACAATTTCTTTATTGGTTTATGATTACTATTAACTAGTATTAAATGTAGCATTTATCAAGCTATTTAATATGACAAAGTTTATCTGCTGACTTTCTGGATAATATGGTGCAATATGATAATAAAAATAATAATAATAATAATAATAATAATAATAATAATAATAATAATAATAATAAATAATTAATAATAATAAAAAAATTAAAATATTAATATTAATAATAATAATAATAATAATAATAATAATAATAATAATAATAATAATAATAATAATAATAATAATAATAAAAATAATAAAAATAATAATAATAATAATAATAATAATAATATTATTAATAATAATAATAGAAATAATAATGATAATAATAATAATAATAATAATAATAATAATAATAATAATAATAGAAATAATAATGATAATAATAGAAATAATAATAATAATAATAATAATAATAATAATAATAATAATAATAATAATAATAATAATAATAATAATAATAATAATAATAATAATAATAATAATAAATAGAGGAGCTCGAATCTTTAGAAATATATTTCATCAGTTTTTATTGCATCATTACGCTATATATGGATTTGACAAAATTTAGAAAATGAACATTCAAGACATGAGACTCAAGGGTGAGACCATATCTGAACGAATTCATCAGAGGTTTTCAAAGGTTTGCATTCGATATATCTCGTTTAGCTCGTATGCATTGAACATCTTGATAACATCAGTTTCAACATCAAGGGAGTTCGATTCATTCATTGGCATTCATCAGTACGGAATAATGTAGTACGTAACGATAAAAAAAATAGAAAATTACGAAAAGGATATTGAGAATAAAAGACGGTACACGCTACAAATGTACAATCTCTAATGATGATTCTTATATGATTTTAGATTGAAGTGGTCTTTTAACTTCGAGCTCTCACATATCTATTACATTTCTTAGTATCGTTTCTCAATGCACCAACGTCTTCCGTGTAATTTGATATTATCTGAACATTATTAAATTTGTCATGATTTTATACCCTACTTTATCATTCGTTGCACTTTATAATACGAGCTCTAACAACATGATCTTAATATGTCACTGCCATGAACAACGTGTACAGAGTTGTAATAAATATATCAGAAAATGAAAGTCCCTATAGGATATCAAATACAACATGTATGCCGGTTGATGAATAATGTCGTATACAACCGCTGACATTTTAAAAATACAGCTTATTTTCTAATATTAAACATGGAAACGCAGTTATTCAATGCCTTCTGATAATCAAAGTTCAGGATGATAAAAATGGATCCACATTCGTGCACACACACAGACATACACACGCAAATGCACACACACGCTTAGCCATGCCTTGTTGATCTAGCTCAGTGTATTTTCAAAAATGAGTAAAACATGTTTCATAAACAATTAGCGCTTTATTCGAAGATTAAAATTTGAAACAAGTGATAAATCAGACAACATAGTTGCGAGAATATTTATAAAGAAAAATACAAAATTATTGCCTCTTGAATTTGGCTCAGGTTCTTTCTTCGTATGTCTCTGCAAGATATATTGAATATTATGTAGTGCTAAACTAATGCAAGAACAATTTATTGAATCTATATCAAGCTTGTTCACGTATAATATCTCTCACGTTTGGTTCCATATATTATTTCATAAATATACTTAACGAAAACATTATGTACGAAATAAACCAAACATATTGTTTCTTTCGCTTTCACGCAATCTTTCCGGATCGGAGACCCTTATATAGACTTCCTCTTCGTTTCTTAAGAAAAATACAGACTCCATATGACTGGAGCCTGAACATGGCGCGTGCACAGTGGATGGCAGGCACATAGAATTGCAGCTCTGCATAAGTATCGTGTCATATTTCGTTTCCGTCATAGGAGTATGACGGTATAGAACTTGGCAAAATGTTCTAAACGCATCGGTAGAGTTATTCCACTCCTGGCTGTAAACTAGATTGCTATAGATGTAATAATAAGCACTTTCCAAGACTCTTAAGCTGCCATTGATATATGTGAGTGCAGATCCCAGGAATGATGCCGTTGAATTTATATTCCACATGACTTTTGTCATGTATTGGTTAGCGTTTTTCGATGCTGAAAAAATAAAAGTAATTATCAAGCTGATAATTGGTCCAATAATAAGACTGGAATCGACATGATAAATAGATAGATATATTAACTGATAAACGGTCAAACGGCGTAATGAAGAGATAAACTAAAAAAAAATAATAATCCACACATACAAAGTTTTTAGCACATCGCAACAAACTGAGATCAATAGAGAGAGAAAATCGGGTAAAAAAACAATAATCTTTTCATAAATCCACGGCAGTTTCTTTGAGTGGATGGAAATTATCTATTAGTATAATTCATATATGTGTTTGCACAGATGAAGTTATAGTGCGTTTAATTATATTTAAGATGCTGGCTTCATTTTTAGAATTATGACAAAAAAATAAAACATAAAAAATAGTATTTGCTGTACTTCATATAAATTATATAGATCTAAAGAAAATATATTCCGAGACAAAACTCTTCTTAATAACTTTAAAAATGAAAGTAGTTTCTACAAACCGTGTATTTGAATTTGTTTTGTTATTAACCATACCAAAATGTGTTAATTGTAGTAATCTATTTTCGTAAGACATTTATACGTAAACTTGGAACAATGAAGTAAAGTTCTTAACTGAGCTCTTAAAGGACTAGTAATTACCTAAAGGTAAAATCCCTACAATCTTCGTATTTCCTTTATCCGGGTCACTTCTCCCACAGATTATTGGCAAGTCTTTCACGATACCTGTATGATTATAATAATAAGAATTTGTTAATTTCTCACTGAGTTTTGTTACCTTTGTCTGTAACAAATAATTGATGTATTTGTACTATATTATCAACAATCTACTATATGGACCTAGCTTAAAGTTACTAAATGAAGCATAAATGATATTCATCTAAAATACATGTACTAAAATACCTTAAAGAGGAATTGTTGTTTTAACAGTGAATGAAATGAGTTTTGTAAATGCTATGTTTTAAAAATGCTACTGTGTGCAATTATTTTTGACTCCTGGATACTGCATTGTGTTACATTCCCCTGATTTTTAAAAATGAAAAACGTACAGCGAAGATTGGTGACAAAAGCCATCCAACTGACACGACTGTCTTGTGATATTTTGCATGTCTTTCTATTCTGCTTTTAAAAATACTCTCTTAAACTTCCCTTTTATTTATCCCAAGAACTTTAGATTTGATATCGAATCAAATATGCCTAGGAGTTTGTCTCATATTACTGAAATAAACCAAGAATATATGCAGTTTGTATTTACGTCTATAGCTTTGTTAGATTTTCGTAATAAGTTGTTTGATTGTGTGAGGTCGGTGTTGGGGAGATATTTCCCAGCCCGAGTAATTAGTCAATTTCTAGGAACAGACGTCACAATGTACAGTATTCACGAGATCTTATGATAGCGTGAATTAGATTTGTAAAATTATATTCGTGTTTAGTAGCTTGAGATGGGGTCAGAGCACATATAATGTTTTAGGTTGGCAGGCATGGATCCAAGTGGTTCCTGTCTTAACGTGCCTTTCATTATGCAGTATTAATGACAAGAACAAACATTTTTCCATGAAAATAACTGAGGTGTCATTCCTTTATCATTAACCTATTATTCTGATTGTGAATGGCATTAGAGTGAATGTGTAAAAGCGGTTCAAGGCTATGTTTTCATTGACTCGTGAAGGAATCGGAAGCACTAATATTTAGCTACAATGGGCTGGTGAATCAGGCAAATGCAAATATGAAGTTGTAGTTTCGTTATTTGTGGTCATTGGTTGATTAGCACAAACTTTTTCGTAGTCTGCGCATTATGGAATCTTCCAGTTGTCAGTGACGGTTGTCTTGAGGTCCTTCGAAATTGGGGGAAACAATGGACTTCCAGCCAAACTCACGTAGGTATTTGCTTTGCTCGGTTGAGAGAACCCGTGCGTGTAAGAATGCTAACCATAGCGTTCCTGTTTGGACGTGTTGCTTATTAAAGCTTCACTTGTACAAGCCTTGAGATAGGCTCTCATTTGCTTTAGTATCAATGTACCTAAGGCTCGAATAGCTACCTACACTAACAATTACATTATTGAACAATGAAGCAATTAAATTTGAGCCCAGTTGCAACCGTATTCATTTATCGAGTCACATAAAACAAAAGTTATCATATATCGAAAGTAAATGATAATTAGCTTGTGATGCATGCAATCTATCTCACCTATGACGAAATACAAGGAACTAAATTTGACACGAACTCTATTATGTAAAAATGTACTCAGTCACTCTAAAATGATAAATACAAAACACACACACATATATATATATATATATATATATATATATATATATATATATATATATATATATATATATATATATATATATATATATATATATATATATATATATATATATATATATATAGGGTAATAAAATATCGAGGAAAGAATATTGTGCTAGCATTCATTCCATCCCTATGTGATCAGTACTGGTTTTAAAATCTATAGAAATATCGATATATTTTCCTTAAACCTCCCCCTCTTCCATCATTTGTACCCAGATAATATTACAAGACATTAGAATCGGCAAAATATCATACGGGTCGCGCTTCCTGAAATGCAATGTGTTAAAACCAACATAATTTTATCCTACCTTGACTGAGTGTAATCCTTCTTTTCTTTTCTACCATCTGCAAAAGGAGGAATAAATTACTGTTTACTTCCTGTAGAATAAAACTCCCATAAAACCCCTACAGCGAATCATTATATCAGATTGTGAGAATATTCGAATTGTATCTTTAAGTCCTTGTACTTCCATGCCACATTTTTTTCGAACGTCTTTATCTGAGTAAGGTATTTATCTCGAAATATGACGTCTCAAAACTGTCTTGAAATTGCGACTTAAAATGATGACATGATTGGACATTGACTTTTATTGATATAAATCTTTAACCAGGGACCTAGAGTGAAGGCTCTGTCGTCTGTTACCGTTAAAGATCTCTGTTGTACTGCGTGCAAAGGTATATCTAGGACGAGCATCATGTTCTCAATATGACATATTTAGGAATTAAATATTAAGACTAATAGAAACAGTGAATTTATATACTTTTAAATCCATCATAGTTAGAGGATTAAATAGGAAGACATATATGGTGAATATCCATTCTATATAAAATATAATACATAATTGTACTTTTGTACAAGAATAACCAGAAATTGTTACGATGGACCTGAATGAATAATGCAATAAGCATGCTAAATACACATCTCTTGACACCAGATTTTGTGAGAAACAAAAACCTTAAATTTATATCAGCAGTCATCATAATAGATGCGGTATGAGCATACATGAATTTGCATAAATGCACTAATAGAACTTTATAAAAACAAAGAAAAAGAGAGCATATCATTAGAATTGTCTACGCAAACTCGACACCGACTTTGTCTTCAAATTCGTCATCACACTGCCATCACTAATATTGTCATCTGCATCACAATTAAAGACGTCTCGTATTATAATTTAATTCTCTATTGCCCCAAATTTTAGCCATTTCTGCCATCTTCGTTGTCATTATAAATAAAAAGCCATCAAGGCTATCAAACAAAACAAATAACCCTTACCCGTGCCACTATTTCTGCGGTGTCAGCAGGCTTCGATGAGCAACATAGTTTTGATGATCCGTCTCTCCTGATTGAGAAGTTCGAAAATGCCTCAAACTCCTCAGCCGGGTTCATTTCCATTTGACTACAATTTATGCACAGGGGGGAATCCGTCCCAAACACATGCTCTCTAGGATGGAGCCAAAAGTAGGCTATAATCGATAATACCAGACTCAGTAGAAAGGTTAATAAAACCAGTAAGAAGACCAGATACTTCAGGGTAGATGTGTTTTCAACGTGGACCACGGAGCAAAACATAGTGTATCCGTTTAATATTTCACTCTGCATAAGTTGTGAACATGTTAGTACCACCAGGAAGATCAACATTTATTTGTTTGAACCAAACCCAGACGTTCTATTGGAACATGTCAGAACTAGGAAGAGAATATGAAAAAAACGGTATTACAAGTGTGTTATTGTACTCTTGGTATTGCGTATATGAATAACATATTACTTCAATTTGCATTATTTAAACAGTATGTTCTTGTATAGTAGGTGCGACTAAAATTTGTATATTCAAATCCATTTGCTTCATTCTCTCTCTCACCACCTCCTCCTCCTCTTCTTCGTCTTCTTCTTCTTCATCATCATCATCATCATCATCATCATCATCATCATCATCATCATCATCATCTTCTTCTTCTTCTTCTTCTTCTTCTTCTTCTTCTTCTTCTTCTTCTTCTTCTTCTTCTTCTTCTTCTTCTTCTTCTTCTTCTTCTTCTTCTTCTTCTTCGCCACAGAATAATAATAACAATATGTATTCTATTTCTACATAAGCATGATACGAAGACAAAAAGACAAATCAATCAACTGAAATATATGACTTCAGGTCATAGTAGTTTTCAACTATCATTCTATCAATTCAGACGTATAAGGTGCATCATCATCCCTATATGCTTTCAAAACCTCTACTCCCCCTACCCTGGTTGTTGTAATAGGTGACTGAATGGAGGCAACCTGTTGGCCTTTAGTTAAGACCCTTGTCGAAGGTGGAAAGAATCCTGGTAATTGATTAAAGGGAAGGCCCATGAATAGCTCCCTGATGCAACATACTACTTACGCTTTCACTTCTTAATAGAAGAGTAGTCGGGATAGTCCTCGTCTTGACAAATCAGAGGTCTTTTTAACTTTATTTTATAACTCCCCCTTTCTCATGTAGCTTGCTTTATACCACTGGTTCCCGCATAATTTCCTCGTTTTTTTTCTCCCTTTCCTTCTGAGAAGACTTCCTAGAAGGCGGTAACTAAACGGTATTTATTTGCCTGTTAGACGTGTCCCCTTTTTGGGCTCTGTGGTGGGTTGGTGGATGAGTAAGAGCGAGTGAAGAATATAAAACAAAGACATAAAAGAAAATCTAAAGAAAAATCAACCGAAAAGAGCAAAGCCGCTGTCGAATGCAGATTTTGAACCATGTTACACATTTCTTTCCACGCATTGGTTAGAAAGCATACCAAAAAGAGAAAAAGATAAATGATGTAGCTTGCTTGTGGAACGTGAGCGATTGAGACTGACTCAAAATATCCAAAAGATCAAAACATGAGATACCTATAGCCTCTTTTTTTTCACTCGTTACTAGATTCATCCACAGGCTTAATTCGCCGTGTAATCAGTGTCTCTGAAATCATCTAAGCATGACAAACTGAGATATCACTGCCGTCCATAGAATCCATACGAAACATAATGAAATTTGCAGGACACCAACATACTTATTTTTAAGATACCGGCAATGCCAATGGTAGCAAAAGATGATTTCTTGAAGGTCAAGATAGATTCTCTGTTTCAAATATCCAAAGTATGGTCACCACTAAGACAAATGCACCAAAAGACCCGTGTGTGGCCGATGGTGAGACTTTTCACATTGAGAACCTGGCTGTAAAGCCACCCCATTGTATAAACTCTAGACAAAATTAACACGAAACCTGGAAAGACTCTGAAAGCTGGAAGCAGGAAAAGAAAATTTACAAAGTGAAATACTGCACAAATATCCAGTCCACAAAGTTGATAGAATCTATAACCTAACTACATGACCCAACCTTCTTATCTATGGCAAAGACCAATCCGAAGATAACAAAGGATGCACAGACCCAAACAAATCTGATGTACCAACGCCTTCAAAAGTCCCTCATTATAACCCTCTGCAAAAAAACAAGCTCTACACAGACAAAATTCAATAATGCTTGAAAACCAAAGTCACCAAACAGAAAAAGAAACTTAAATCTGGCGACAGGACAAGGATATGATACTGTATTTATTTACTAAAATCGACCGATCCACACGTACAAACACAAATTGTAACCCAGTCCTTCCTCATAATAAATATGCACATAGACGTGCTTCCTCCTAAAAATGTCTAACCTAATCCCCGCAATATCTCTACTTTTTGTTCATAATGAAGAACACTACCTATAACATGGTATTGTGAAACAGCAAGAACTCAAATAACTATTCAACACACGTGTTGGCATGTCACCAATGCCTACTTGCACGTATACTTTGTGAAATAGTCATTATTTATCCCGAATATGCTGGCAATGTTTTTATAATACTATTACGGTCCTCGAACCAAATAATACTAGTACGGTCCTCGAACCAAATAATACTAGTACAGTCCTAAAACCAAATAATTTCTGACTATTTTTAACCTGGGTAGAGCATACACACACCCCGACAAAATGAAAGATAGGACATAATCCCCACCCCTCCTGTACCACCTTTAAACTTCTTTGCTAAATCGTAACAGGTAAGGGAAATGAAATGCCTAATGATCGATTTTGTGTAAAGACTAATTGTATACGCATGTGCTTTGCCAACTCTCATAAGTACTGAGATTACTTATTTGATCATTGCTGTTCTATTTTGAGAAGTACTTTAAAGCTGTCGTAATTTTATTTGATAAACATATAAACATAACATGTCATGATTAAATTAAATATAGAGTCTACTGTCACAAGTCACATTTTGTCCCTAGGGTGTAGGTACTTAAAAGTTAAGCCATAATTTTATTTGATAAGCATGAAGTTCCAATTTTACAATAAATATGGATTATGGTGCTGACATATCACATTTCATTTTTTCGAGTGTACCTAAAACTAAACCATAATTTTACCGGTTGAACATAAAATTCCATAATTAAATAAATGTATATGATGTATTATAATGATAAGACACATTTCCTCTTTTTCACTCTTCCATTTCATAATAGACAAGTATGTTTCTTCCAATATTTTTCTCCTAAAGGGATTTTGTTTGAGGGAGGGTTTTGTCCTGAGGGGGATTTTGGCTGAATCTATTTTATCCTTCCTACTTAACTGTTTATGGAAGTTTTAGAGAGTTGTTATCTTTTGTATTTCATTATGCTCCTTTTGTATGATAAAAGTTCCGAGGTCATGCTACCCTATAGAGCAGAGAACCGTTGCCGTGATTTAAAGATACAAAACAATTGTTCTTGAAAATCAGTTATCTGTCTGAACAATGGGGCAAGTAAAATTTGAGTTATTGTCTTTATATCTTTATACCTATGCGTGTTATATTATGAAAACCATTGTTGTATTATATGACTAGTAATTTTCTACAGTCAATGACAAATCTTATTACATCCTTGTTACGCAGTCGTGACAAGTAGTTATTCAAAGTCAATAGTTTTAAATGGTATTTGTATGGTCAATAAAGAACCAGGATCTACATTTGAACTGTAGGAAATTTGATAACTTTGAAAACCAAACCACGTAATAAAAAAGTGATATAACATACCAAAATGTATAGGGAAGTATGTTTTACTTGTAGTAATAACACACTTATGTGGGTGTCTCATTCGTTTATCTACATAAACCAAATAATATGGCACACATACACACACGTACTCTCTTTTGGACACACATTGCAGTACTTAAATACGATAAAATCAACAGCAGAGCATTCAGGTCGTGTGTGTGTGTGTGTGTGTGTGTGTGTGTGTGTGTGTGAGAGAGAGAGAGAGAGAGAGAGAGAGAGAGAGAGAGAGAGAGAGAGAGAGAGAGAGAGAGAGAGACTTGGATTTGTTACGTAACTTTAACAAGTTTTCAGTCGTATCGCTACGACAGTGTTTCAGTTTATAGTGATGTCTAGCACTGGGGCATGATGCCGCAGACAGGTAGCAAGATGTCCCACCCAGTCATATTATCCTGACACCAGGCCAACCATTCCTAACACTAAGCTTTTAAAACGGGGCGCCAAGCGAAGCAGATGTTAGAGTAGTATAGATAGATGTTAATGTTGTCTCAGAGACCCCCTGACCCCCCACACACACACGTTATCATTTTTTGTCAGCGGATCGGTATCTCTCCAAAATGTTATATCAAACAAATAAAATATTTTTTATAATGTCATTTTCAGTACAACATGTTGGATTTGATCTATCAAACAGATTTTGTATATATAAAAAAAAGAATTCCACTCAATCAAAGCAGCGTCAGGTTATACTGGTATAAAATCTAAAGCGATTGCATTAAAAAGTAGGCTATCATATATTGCCGAAATATGGGTCAGTGTGGTTTTTCGCGACTGAGAATGATATGAGAATTGCCTGCTGGTCAGATGATGTGATATCATTTATTGATAACATAGTCGATATATATTTTGATAAGGATATTTCTAAAGCCACACAAAATTAAACATCTACTTTTCATTATAATCTTTTTCGTATTTGCTGACTCTCATTGGCAAAATATCTGTTAACATACTATCAATATTGCGGAACTCGCGTATTAAATCGTCCATATCATAGTTTATACCCCGCAAATAAGATTGAAATTGATCAAGTATTTTTTTATAAGTTATAATTGCTGTTTTGCAAGCATTTGTTTAGTCGCGAGTCGAGACTCAACTTTTTTACACGCTGCTGCAAAGAAACACCGACACCAGATATTATTAACAAAAACGGATTTAATTATTCGCCACTTGAAATTATACCAGATCCTGTCTTTAGCAGCGGCAGATATGATATCACTCGAAGTATTTTTGTATAGTATTTGTAACATTTTTGACGCACCAAAGATTTTTATCACAGTATCTTTAATATTGCATTAGAGCGTCAACATCTTGTTTGGGAATAAATTTCTGAAAAAGACAATTTTTTTCATTATATAATATTTGTTTACATATTTTATACCATCATATAAGTAAATAGTTCGGGAGTTTCAGCTACAAATTCAATACACCACCAGTAAGTAGCTGCGGTTAGCTTTTTATTATGCGCTATCAACATAAACGTTTCCTCGATATCTTTGTTTAACACAATAGACACAGTTCCAGAAAAATCACCGGTCGAATGACGCCATGGAAATGTTGTAAATATACTAATCTTTGCGCTGCTAAACACGGACAGCCTATATACAACAGTCATCTCTGCGATGTGTTTAAGATTGTTATTTTGCTGCGACAATGTTGATTTTTCTGATGAGACTGTGTACACTATATTGTTTGCTCGTCCGTGAGGAATTTTAGCAAGATTAGTTATTTGAACAATGTCAGGAATGCCACTAATGATATCGTTGAGTCTTGCGTTAATGTCAGCGAGATTAATAATAACAGTTGGTAGAGTTCCAAAACATTCATTATTAGTTCTGTTTAAATGTCTACGAAAAATTAGAAATGTTTGTATGTGATTGCAATAATCAGTTCTAAATTTGGCAATTCCATCATTGATTGTCGTTAACGAAGTCGTTATAGGGACTTCCTTATCGTCGACATATTTTTTAGTTGCAGCATCGAAATTTGTTTCTAGTGCTATGAGATTACTAATACCATTATTATTCATGTTGTGAAATGAATACATGATACCACCGCGCACTTACACGTACTTGGATTCTTGATCGTCGACGTATTTTTTTCGTCGACGCGTCTGATTCTACGACTGGGGTTCAGAGATTAGTAGAAAATAAATTCCTGACATAACAATGTCACCATCGCCAGCTTTCTTAACATAATCGTTAACGGACTTGCCCGAATCTTGTATTTTACCTTGGTTAGCAAAGGTAACGATATTATTAACAGCCACAGTGGGAATTCGTACAAGTACATCTGATAGTTTTATATTACTCGTTTTTAATCGTCCCTTTTTATTTTGAAAAATAGCAACTTCATTTTGATCAACACTTGCGATATTTAATAAATTAGTATCTTCATTATTGAGCTGATCTAGAGTTGCGTATTTAGATAAGTCACCTTGCTGAGCAGACAATGAATCTCCTACTAATGTTCCAAATTTTGAATAAAAACTCATTTTTTATTGACTACTTGATAAAATATATATCATAAAATTGTATAACAATAATGACAAAATCGTCCATATTAAACTTCGATACAGAGTGGTTGATGAAACATAAATATAACAATCAGCTTCCAGATTGTCATTATCTTATAGTTAGTAGAACTGGATCTGGCAAAACAAATTTGCTTATGAATTTACTTCTCGGAGATAATTTTAACTACGGTCGTGTTTATATTTACACAATTAATCCCCAATAGGATAAGTACGAGCTACTTAACAATTATAATGACAAACTTCTTGAAGATCTTGAATCTGGCAAAGATTTCTTTACTATCAAACAACTAGAAGAACTTATTCCATTTAATCAACTCGATTCGTCCGAACAAAAAAATAGTTGTTTTTGATGATATTCCGCTAAACAACGAGGAAATGAATAAAATTAGATCGTATTTTTCACTGTCACGAAATAAGAAATGTAATTATATTTATCTCGCTCAAGGAAATTATAATGTCGACAGATTTATTATGCAAAATACTGGTTGTTTTATATTATTTCCAGGACTTCACAATATTGACGTTAGAAATATCGCGAACGAACAATGCGGCGACGTAACAAAAGATAAATTTATTGAACTATACCGTCAAGCAACGGCAAATAGATATGATTTCTTTTTGTTCGATAAGTTAACTAATGTTAAGAATAAAATGGTTCGATGTTGTATTGAAAACTATTTACAATATTTGTTATAGAAAATAGTATATAATCGATGGAAAAACAAGCACAGTACAGAAAAGATATAGAAAATCTATTAAAAGAAATTTACGTAATCTCAGGTAAGATTTAAACTGCTAGTACAGCAAGCACGATGTGGTCAAATTGCTACAGCAGAAACAGCAGCTACAGTTCTCAGACCGGTTGCTGAGGCTTTATTTGGAAAACAACCTGAAACTAAGCCACTGTCAGACGCAGAAGCTTAAACATTACAAGAAAAAGGTTTACTCTGATTAGTTAAGAAATAACAAGAGAGATCTGATGCGGAAAAAGAAGATTAGCTGAGGCACTTGCAGCAAATATAGCTGATCCTGCTGCGAGGCAAGCTGAAATAGATCGGCTTATAAATAATTTGCTAGAACTTCAACAAAGATTAGCAACTGCAACAGTAATTAGACCGATCGAGAGAAGTTTAGAACACGAAGAACTTAGAAGAAGATAAAAGATTTGTACACTATTTAGAAAATATAAATAACAAAATAACAGATAACGAATATAAAGATTTTAATTTAAAAATATAGTAAATTTAATAATGTGAGAATACATAATTTCAGAATTAGAAAAAAAATAAGTGAAAAGAGTAAAAATCAGTTGGATTATGTAGTTTTAGAAAATAGAAATTATCATAACGAAATTGAATTATATCGACATGGAAATATAGCTGATCTTTATACTGAGGCTATTAGTAATATCAGAGATGGACGATACCTTAGTGATAGTCACCTTATTAGCTTAATTAATGAAGCAAAATTATTAGATGAGAGATCAGAAGCAACAGTATATAAACCACCATCTTCAAAAATAACTTAGGAAGATTTACAAAGATTAGCTAAGGAAGGTAAAGAACGTCGTAAAATAAAATACAAAAACGAAGTAAAATATGAAATAATGTCATCGTAATATATTAATGTTATGGAAGAAAATAACATTTCTGACGTTGATAATATGTATAATTGAGAAAAAGACAAATACGAAAACCTCAATACAAAATTAAATGATATCATGACAAAAGACGAACAAGAATGAAATTGACACAGATGATATAAAAAATGTTGAACGACTTTATGAAAAAGCCAGAGATGCCGTTATTGCTGATGTTTTCAAATCTACTGCAAAGAAATTTAGAGATAAAGAATATGTTAGAGAAAATAATTTTTTAAAAATTATTTCAAGGCTATGATAAGCGGCGATTAGAGAAAATTCAAAAAGAAAAAACAGGAACTGGAGTCAGAATATTTACATCGGTTACAAAAATGATTGGCAGATTAATGCTAACAATATCATCAAAAGAAGCAGGAAATGTTGGTGTTGAAATCGACAATGAAATTATTGACATACTTGATAATTTGAGATCGAGAAATTTATTAGCAGCTGACGAATACGATACTTTGCACCGCAACTTAATCGCATCGATTTAATTTTATAACAAAATATAATAATAAATGTCAGCGACGCTATTGCTGGACTCTAGTCAATCTGATAAAGATAGCGCAAATTTTTTAGTAAAGTATATTCAGCCAATAGAACTAGATTGTGGAAAACAATACGAAATTGGAATAATTTTCTGCACTTGTTGGAATGCCATGGCAAATGTTAAAACTGGAGTAAATGATGTGTGTGATTTTAAAAGATTCACGGAACCGGTACTGCCCAGAAAAAAAGTTAATATTCCACAAGGAGACTATTATGTAACTGATTAAAATAAACTAATAAAAGAGCTTATAGCGAAAATGGTGGCAATGCAGAAGAATTTGAGTTAGCACCAAATTATAACACATTGCGAGTAAGAATAACAGTGAAAAATGGTCTGGTGCTTATAATTCCTGCAGAAGGTAGTATTGGACCTTTGGTAGGGTTTGCTCATGATGTATATGTATCTTATAGTACAGTACCCCTCGTAACATATGACGGTGAATTTCCAGTGGCTGACGATAACTCAATATTGGTAAATTGCTCGCATCAGAAAAGGCAGTTAAAGGTAGTGGAATAAAGAAAATTTTCGTATAAATAGCAATTTTTGTCTAAAGATAAATACAATGCCTAAACGAAAAACTGTGCGAAAAAAGACAACGACAAATAAAAAAGACACGACATCGAAAAGGTGGATTTCTTCCAATAGCTCCATTAGGATTAGAGAATTTACCATCATGCACAGCTTGTGCTTACATTAGTCACATTTGCGATGTTTCTAACAACATATTATACCCATGCTAACATAATCATAACAAAAATTACATTTAATGAAATAAAAATGAAATAAAAATAGTTATACATAATTTATTTCTTAACACACACACACACACACACACACACACACCAACTACAGGGTTGTAACAATATCCGATCAACTTTGATTAGTGTCACAGGTTTTAATAACATGAAACACTTTTTACAATGGCAAAGTCCCTGCCAAAGCAATACCATTCCAGGTTCATCCTATCTTTAGCCAGATGAGCGCAGCCGCCTTTTTCAAGATTTCGATGAAATGCTTCATTCACAATGGTACTAGTACACAACTTTCCGGTCCATTTAGAAATAATGGGTTTCAATAGCCTTACCACAAAGTGGAGGGTCGATGGTATTATAATCATTTTAAGTGTGGAAGAACTGCTAAAATTAGGCTGTTTATGTGTGATAGTTTTAAATTCCGTTTATGATCAGTTCTGTACTAAATATGCGTATACCGTACCACTTTATATGACAGTAAACAGTGCTGTGATAAAATAATTTAAGTCTTGTAAATCGATACTTTCAAAACCACATAACAGATAATTCAGGCAGATAATTGCAAATGTAAAAATACTTAACATTTATAGATTTATATAATTTGGATGTTGATTCATAATTTTTTATAAAGTTAGAGGAGCAGATTCAGAACAGTAAACAATATGTACATAAATTATTGTTGCATATATTCAAGACGTTGCCGAATAAACAAATGAAATCATTGCATGTGGGTTAAAAAAAACTTATTAACGAAAGCCAATATTCAAAAGGTTAAAGTCACATAACTGCTCGAGTGTAAATAATTTCCCTTGAATCAGTATGGGCCTGGTTTTCTGTATATATCCAATGAGTCACACTATAAATGATAATTTTGTATTCTTCAAAAAAAATTCCCAAAGAATAGTATAATGCTTAATTAATTCTGGAAAAAAATAATTTTGGATTTAACAAAAAATATCAGTAGCTTCATGTGAACTTACAATTATGTTTTATGCTCATTAGATTTTACAATAAAATCAAATATGCAACGCATTCGCATTTTGTCAATGATTTTAAAACCAATACGAGTGTCTTGTACGCCAATAAAAAAGATCGGATAAAAAGCTAACAACCATGCATGCGCATGAGACTGTATTTTACGGATTTGCACTATTTCTTTACGCACATATTTTCAAGGGATAAAATGATCATTTAGTCTTGTATATTAAGATATTTTATCTATTTTAAATTTATGTACAGCTCACTAAAACTTAAAAAAAAATAAGCAGCGCACGTTGTACAGTATTATATATTCTGTCAGTTTTGTCCAGGTAGTACTAATTTGTTTTCTTATCAAATAGGAATATACAGGATTGTTCCTATGCTAAGGAATGTATAAATCGAGTTGAATAGCATCAAGTTCCACGAGCTGATCATATTATCGCAAGGAATATAAAATACTCTGTATCTTTAGCGATTAATGACTTTGCATTATTTGACGACGTGGCTATGTGACGCTGCAAACGTCCTATGCCACAGAGTGGTGAATTATTTTTATGACATTATTAGGCTAATAAAACTGAGAGGTAAGTGAGAAATCATACGGCTGTTGCTACGTGAAACTGAATTTCCCATGCCTCAAAGCTAAGTAAATTAGTTTCTTAGTAACGACAACTGAACAGCATGATCTAAATATGTAAATGGTCTAAACGTCTAACTTGCTTTGACAGCGCTTAACTCATAAAATAAACTTTTTTCCTCAACGTATGTTCTTAAGATGAACCTTACCTAATGTCCATAAAACAACAAAAACAACAACCCTGCTAATATTTTAAATTTTTAATTTTAAATTTAAAAATTTAAATTTTAGCAGTTTTTTAAAGGTTCAAATTTTCGGACAGTAAGCTTTAAGATGGACTTTATTAAAAAAAATAGATGATAACTACTTAAATCTTAGGTTTCCAAATTTCTCAACAACTGTTTATAATTTGCATATTTAATTATGCATTTAATCTTTTTAACCTAATAGGCATACGAAGAGTTAATATCATTGTGACTTTTTTCATGCTTTATAAAGATGAATGCGCTTGCAAACAATGTTAGCAAAGTGTTTCTTCAAATCCTCAGAAATAAATACCTTTTAAACGTTTAATATGATTTGTATACATTTCAAAATGAGATATTGAAATATATTACTGGAATAAATATATTGCTACATTGGCGATCACTTTTGGAACTACTGTCTTTTCTCTTTTCCCATTTAGCAAAAACAAGTTGTCCTTATGTATGTTATTCGAAACTGAATTTTCTAATATCTCTCTCTCTCTCTCTCTCTCTCTCTCTCTCTCTCTCTCTCTCTCTCTCTCTCTCTCTCTCTCTCTATGTCTCTCTCTCTCTCTCTCTCTCTCTCTCTCTCTCTCTCTCTCTCTCTCTCTCTCTCTCTCTCTCTCTCTCTCTCTCTCTCTCTCTCTCTCTCTCTCTCTCTCTCTCTCAGGATGAACAGATGTGGGGACGTTTCCAGACAGTACACACTCTACTATACGTTTATATAACAAGTAAAGAGGAACCGTCAAGAAAATGACTAAATACGATCCCCAAACAACAAAACTAGTCTGCAAACGTTAACTTTTTTATACATGAATCATGAAACTTGTCAGTGATTGAACTTACATGACCAATTACTATTCGATATTCGGTGTCACAATACAGTATCTTATTGTTGTTACACTCTACAACAAACGGATAAACTTTGAGGAGAAAAACATCTTATCGGGGTCTATGGTGATTGCCGCTGCACCAGATATTTAAGAAGTTATGCAAGGAGTAGTAGATGAAAGTAAGAATTATTATTATTATTATTATTATTATTATTATTATTATTATTATTATTATTATTATTATTATTAAAACGCTGGATTTTGCGCAAAGTGTCAACAAGTATAAAAATATGCATGCAATATGTGGCACCCGCGGCCATTAAGATTGCTAATATTTCTTCAGTCTAGATTGTCGGCATACAGGATATCCGTTGACTCAGATCCACACAGTGACATTATTGCTGACGCTTTATGGATAGAAGAGTTTCAAAAGCTACCACCATCGCCACCACAACAATAATTTAACGAATAATTTTTAGCTCTCATATACTTACGTAGCCAAATAGAAAAAGAGGATGGGTATGAGTTAAGAGAGAGGATTAACCAGAAATAACAAGGATCGGTGTTAAAGTGTGATAATGTTGGACATATGTGAACACGTATATGTTTTAACGAATATCATTTATTTTGGTATGGTTCGAAAAACGAGACAGTCTACATACACATTTAAATCGTTCGGTTATTAATGACGACGGTATGCATAAAACTGAGAGTTTATTAAAATATATTGAGTTCAAAACCTCCTTATATTTCAGTACAATAGAGCATGTGTACTAATATCTTTCCACACATACATACATATGTGTTTATTTGTTTACAAAACTCATGGACTACTAGAAATAATCGAATTTTTCAGAATAGCAGTTTCTCCCACATATTAGTCCATAAAGAGAGTGGACAGTAATTTTAAAAGTAGTAATGAAAACGTATGACGTCGTATGAAAACTGCGGTTAGTCCTCAGATATGTGATTTACGTAAAGGTCACATTTAGGATAATTTAATGTCCAAGTAAAGGTTATTATAAGGAATAATCTCACGTCATGGTGTAAGATCATTGCAAGGGATATTCTTGTGTTGGTATTATAACACCTAGGCTTAAGCAAAGGATAAGAAGCTAAAAGATCCGTTCACATATGTTGCTCCATTTCTTGTTAATGGATGATGTCAATGGATTACTGGTCCATAGCAAGTAATATCAAATCAACCCTTGTAAATGACTAGTTCTGGCATAATTTCAAGTGGTATATCATTAAACCCGTTTTTGTTAATCATATCCGGTGTTGGTGTTTCTCTTACAGCAGCTTGTAAAAAAGTTGAACCTAAAATTTTGATAAAAAAGCACGGCTGCTTAACATCAATTATAACTTACAAAAAACTACTTGATCAAATAAGATCTTACCTACGAGGAGTAAAATATAGTATGGACGATTTAATACGTGAATTTCATATTATTGACAACATGTTAACAGATATTCTACCCATGAGGATCAGCAAATATGAGAAAGATTATCAAAAGAAGTATGATATAACATAAAATTTTATATAATACCACTTACCTTACTGTAATTCTAATGCGTAATTTAGTCCACAATCGCCACGCTCTGCTAAATCGTAATGATTTGGAAAATTGAGTCTGACATATCATTTTGCTTATTCTGGAAGATCACGTAATTAAATTTTACCTGTTACCTAGGTATTTTGCAACAGGTGTTCTATTGTATTTGTTTGGAGGTCTAGAGGGGTTGTTGAGCTCGGATTCTTAGCGCAATTATTGATTGCAATAGGTTTTCTATTACGTTACCTAGGTATTTTGTATTTGTTGAGCTCGGATTCTTAACGCAATTATTGATTGCAATAGGTTTTCTATTACGTTACCTAGGTATTTTGTATTTGTTTGGAGGTCTGGAGGGGGTTGTTGAGCTCGGATTCTTACTTTCATCTACTACTCAAGGTACATCATAGCATATGCGCTAGTGAAATTATTTTCCACGGAAACCTTGATACATATTACTAAAACTGTATAGCAGAAAAATGTAGTATTGAAAGTAAATACACGTGCATAATGGTACACTGTACAGGACTAATAAAAATAAAACACCTGAGTACTGTGACCTCACTGAAGTGGGCGCCGAGCTTTGGGTACAGAAAAAACGGTTACCTTTGATTCTTAGAAATATGTTTTTATTAAAAAAGCTTTATTCAAGTTTTAAGAAAGAAACGCGGTTGAATAATTTCTTTTTTAAAATGTCCTGTCCTGATTGCTGATAATACGCCATGTGGGAACAATTCGGTGTGACACACTTTCCACTTTTTGAGACAAAAGGTCGGTATATTGATTAGATTATCTTAGAACGAAAATTTGTTTGGTATATTTAATGACGTTTGAGGCTGAAAAGGCTCTAAACCACTCAAACAAGAGATTAATCACACAACTTTATTGCAATAATATTGTATATATCTTGACAGTGTGTGAAGAAACAATTAGGAATCCTATTGATTTTATCCTTGTTCACTAAACAGACATACCATATATAGTACAAGTTACGACCTCTTTTGAGAATTCAACATAAGACTGCAGTGCGTATAGATAATCAAACTTTTATCAATCTGTGTTAAAATGGGGAAACAAATTTAATTTGGAGTTGAATGTATTTTGTTTTGTTTTGTTTTGTTTTTGTTAATTAATCTATTAATATTATAGAACGGTAGATTATATGTTAATTATTTAATCTTTTCATAGGTAAAAAAATAAAACAGAGTAATTATATTGTTACCTTAATGTTTTTTGTTTCTTTGACATTTGCTGTATGTTATCTGTTTCTAAAAAAATGAAACAAATATCAAGAAATAGGCACCCAATTAAAAACACCTGAAATAACATTTGTAATAATTTGCTAATCACTAGGCTTAAAATACATAAGGCCATATTTTGTCTTGATTACATGTTAAGTATTTATATATTTTACTTAATTATTTTAATTAGGTAAACAATTAAAATAAAATTTTTCATTCTAAATTTAATTCTGTCCAATTCTTATACTATAATGTTTCTTTACCCAACACTATCATATAATTTCGTTTCACTGTTTATTGTATTTTTTACGACACACTGTATAATTCAAGGTGCTTTTGGTGTCCGTGCATGTCAGCAAACTTTGTTCTTTCAAACTCTTGATAACTTATTCACTGTGAAAATTTGTCAGGTGATTTTTCATTTCTTCTTGAGCTTATTGTTGGTTTGAATTTTATATGCGTAGCATTAAGGAGCATTCATTGAATCAAGATTATAACATGAAAACGTTAGGAAGATATGCCTTTCTGGATAATATAATGCTATAATATAACTCTCATTTATATTATTACAGTTGCGTCTTTACTACAATTCATTCGAACAAATGGGTACGAAATATGTTTTGTCCTTGCATATTTCCGCATGGGACCAACTTTTGATATTTGGGGAAGTTATGACCTTCACTTCTTTATTATGAATATATTAAGAATCAGTTTCTTTATTTGATACAGAAACCTAACATTCTCTAAATACAGTGTATATCCCTAAATAATGGTATACATAGATCGATCAATGAAGATGTTTTAGATTGATATAATAGAGAAAAGATAGAACGCGTAGACGATAATATAAATTAAGTATGACTGATATTGGGGTTTACAAACAACTTGTTTTCACATACGCATCTTGCTTACGATAGAAATAGAACGTATTTGTAAAACGATAAAAGGAATATATGAAGCATACTAAGTTGACACTTCTTTGGAGATCAAAACACGAAATATAGGCCACAATAGACGTGCTAAATAAGACGAAAAAGCTGCAAGATATCTAGATTCAAAAATGTAAAGTCGATGCACTCCCTGGAATAGACAAATTGAACCCATTTTCCTTTTTCGAAATATTGAATTAAATGTCATGATAAACTGAAGCCAAAACTATGTTTTGGAATCTGTATTCAGCTGGAACAAACATAATAAGAACTTAATCTTTAGGAAGATCGCTCAAACGAAATTTAACTGCTTGTTTTCAAACAATATAGTCACAAAATAAAACCTTACGTACGGAATAAACCAAATATATTGTTTCTTTCGTTTTCGTCTAGTCTTTCAGGATCGGAGACCTTAATGTAAACTTCATCTCCATTTTTCAAAAAAAATACAGACTCCATATGGCTGTAGCCTACAC
Organism: Potamilus streckersoni; assembly: GCA_016746295.1. NCBI lineage: Eukaryota > Metazoa > Mollusca > Bivalvia > Unionida > Unionidae > Potamilus > Potamilus streckersoni. Next base: position 18,897 of record JAEAOA010000606.1, on the reverse strand, counting down.
ATTTCGAGTGAATGCTGTATGGCTTACACAGAGAATTACAGCTCTGCATAAGAATTGTGTCATATTTTGTTTCCGTCATAGGAATATGACGGTACAGAACGCTGCAAAACGTTCCAAACTCTTCTGAATTATTCTTCCACTCTTGTCTGTAAACTAGGTTGGTATAGATGTAATAAAAAGCACTTTCCAAAATTTGTAAGCTGTCATTGACATATAGTGCAGATCCTGTAAAGGATGCAGATGAATGCATGTTCCACTGGACTTTAACCATGTACTGGTCTGACTTATTTTGTGCTGGAAAATATATTTAAAAAATAACTGAGCTAATAATACATTTGTGATATCTCAGTTATATATATATATATATATATATATATATATATATATATATATATATATATATATATATAAACATAGAAAAAAGGATAACTAATAATAAGTTTGTGATATCTCAGTTATATATATATATATATATATATATATATATATATATATATATATATATATATATATATATATATATATATATATATATATATATATATATATATATATATATATATATATATAACTGAGCTAATAATAAATTTGTGATATCTAAGTTAGAGGCATATATATATATATATATATATATATATATATATATATATATATATAGAGAGAGAGAGAGAGAGAGAGAGACAGAGAGAGAGAGAGAGAGAGAGAGAGAGAGAGAGAGAGAGAGAGAGAGAGAGAGAGAGAGAGAGAGATTTGTAGATTGTTTTATGGACTGATAGATAATACCGACAAATGAGCAGACATACTGACACAGTCGGATCACCATATATAACGAGTCTTTAGAGCAAGTTCTGAGAGAAATAGAAAGGCAGAGATCGTGTGATATTAAACGGTATGTGCCCTTTTTTTTAAAAAAAATCCATTAAAAATTTACTTATGAGAAGTGACATTAATTATCAAGTAAATTAAAATGTGCGAATTCATTTGTTGAATAAAGAATAAAAGCAATAGTAGCTACCTATCGGTAATATGCCAACAAGCTTAGAATTTCCTTTGTTATTGTCATCTGGCCCACATGTTATCGGAAGATCTTTCACATAACCTGCAATTATAGTTTGACGACAAAGAGCAAATTAGTGAATCTTTCTTGATTTTGCAAAACTGGATGAAGGAATACACTCACATACACACAACATCAACTGCAAAAGAATATTAGTTTAAACAATGACTACCATTTTAAATACGTGTGTATAAATACTAGAAAGCGGCGTAGTCATATTAAAACAAAAGCTGGAATTTATCCACATGGAATTGCATTCCGAGTAGACGAAAGGCAAATACTATTAACTCTTCGATACTACACTGCTTGATAAAGTTTCATTTGTTTAGTTTGGAGATGGTATTACATAATATGAATACTGGTGACAAAACATCAAACATCTAGACAACATTCGACATGACTATCCATGCCACCTTTTGAAAATACTTGCAAAATCAATATCATTTCATCAAAGAATGCTAATATATATATATATATATATATATATATATATATATATATATATATATATATATATATATATATATATAGTGTTACAGACCAGGGGTCTTTTGCTTGACCGAGCGGTGTCAAAACCCTGGCGCGAATCCCGTTAGAAGTCATAAGTTAACCCCATATTTCCAAAGACTTCTATACAACTTCAGTTGTAAGTTGGAAAGCCCCACTTGTCCATTCTATACATAAATATTTTACTCTAATCAATGTAAGACCATATTATTTACAACTTGCCAAATAACCCTCAACTGCACATCCACATAGTTTTTCTACATTAACTTTCCGTACCGCCAGCAATTCACACCTTAGAAACTCTACAACTATCTCTAACACGGGGGACTATTTTAACTTAAATGCCCACCTGAGGCCAGTCGATCTACCGTTTCAAGGCACATAACACCAGTAAATCTACATCACATTTGCCACTATGGCAACATTAACGGCATCTACCGAGTCCTTTCTCATTTATTCCATTGTGTAATTTACCGGTTTCATACCATAAATACTACCGCTGCAGTCACAACACCGCTGCATGCCACTAGGTTTTATAAAGTGCTACCTCACTGCAGGGACAGTCGTGCGGATTGGGTCTGAGTTCGCTACTCGTTGACTATGGCATCTTACAAACTCACCAACACTTTCTCTCCGTGACGTTTGCTCCTAATAAGCGACTAATTATTTCTTTCTAAGGAATATTTATCATTGCACCAAATTCCAATAATCCAACATGTAATCACACAAACCTAGAAATTGCGTAAACTAAATGAATGCGCATCTCCTTAATTTTATTACTATATATATATATATATATATATATATATATATATATATATATATATATATATATATATATATATATATATATATATATATATATATATATATAGGTTAGAGCGTCCGCCTCGGATGCGGGAGGTCGTAAGTTCGAGCCCCGTATGAAACATACTAAAGACTTACATAAATGGTACAAACAGCTGCCTCGCTTGACGCTCAGTATTAAGAGGTTTGTGTTAGGACTGGTCGGCCTGGTGTCAAGATAATGTGATTTGGTGAGTTATCATGCTACATGTTTGCGGCATGATGCCACAGTGCTAGACATCAATATAAAATGACACACTGCAAACATCGCAGCGATATGACTGAAAAACTGTTAAAAGCTACGTTAAAAATCTAAATCACACACACACACATACACACACACACACACACATATATATATATATATATATATATATATATATATATATATATATATATATATACAGATACATATATATATATATATATATATACATAGAGAGAGAGAGAGAGATGCAATCAACTGACGACGAACAGTACGAAACTAATAACTAACTAGCCTAAGCGCTTTCGACTCTTAATGAGTCTTTTTCAAAGGCAAATACAAAACATATATACGACAAACAAATAAACACAAAAACGTTGTGTTTGTAAACCTCTACATGGCTGTCTCCACGTGTGTTAAAACTATAAACACAACAAGCTTGTATAGACTAGTTGCGGAAACTGAAAACGGTGTATAATTCCCTAAAAGTCTACAGGCCAAAGCGACATCATATTTTTACTTTTTGTATATTTATGTAACGCAGATTATATCCCAGATATTTGATTCTATACCGGTTATTCTTATAGTGAAAATTGAAGGATAATAAGAAGATTTAGAAGATGTTAAATTCTACGAGTGCATAGTTTTCATTTTCTAGTCTTCTTGGTTTAGACCGCTTGGTTTCAATGTTCTAAGGCGGCGTATCCAGTATGATTCCTTTTCCTTCCTGGTTTCGGAACTCCAGCTGTGGTTGTTAGCAATAGCAATAAGTATTATATCACTGAAAGTGTGGCCAGGGGAGGAGAAGTGTTCTGCGACCGGGCTTCTGTACAGCTTTTTTGTCATCCAATCAGATCTATGAAGGTTTATCCTTTTGTGTGTGTGTGTGTGTGTGTGTATATATATATATATATATATATATATATATATATATATATATATATATATATATATATATATATATATATATATATATATATAGTTGTTACTCTTGAGTTAGAAAACACTATTGAAGTTTTATATTGTTTTTCATTATAAGGTGTGTATCTTTTGTATTTCCATGTATTTCATTTATAATTTTGTTGAATTATTAAGTTTTCTACAATTGATTAATTGGAGTTCAACGAACTTTCTGATTTATAGAACAATTGCGTTAGAGTTGGGTTCTATACAGCTAATTACCTGTCTTAATCCAGATATCCATTTACCGAAGTGTCCATTAAATATAATTAAAGTCATTTTGTGATAAGGTAAATCAAAATACTGGATTAACAAAAACAAACTTTGTTTGAGAAATTCTCAATATTTATCTAAAAATTGTTGTTTTGAATTTAAAGTCAGTTAGTACACAAAATAACGTTTGATAACACCATATTCAGATGCACGTACATCGAGTAGGACCCTTGCAGATACATGTGTATGACGTAAAATAGGTCGATGAAAGTGAGCTAAACTTTCTGGAAAAGGAGCAATCATTCTACTGTACTGAGCAAAGTGCATACTGTATAATCTGGTTCTCTTAAAAACAGTCTGTAACTGATTTCAAGATCACATAAATCCGCCATTTTAGTACACTTCCTGAAGAAGTATAACATCCAAATTTTGTCACGTCCTTCATACAATATTGTTTGAGTGGTGTTTAGCCGAATACCGTTGTCAAACATTTGCTGATTGGCAAACGATTTGAAAGCCTACATGCGGTTGGAGGTTCTCCATTGCATGAACAGAATACAAAAATGTAAATGCAAAGTGGCATTTAATAACTGGATAATCATGCTGAGAAGTAGGTAGAAATGCATGCTGAATACTTTGATGTTATGCACTGAAGTACTGTTCGTTAAAAAAGAACCTTGTTGTGCAACACAATAATATTAAGAACCTTTCAAATATCCATTGTGCATTATTTTTATTACCTCTGCTGATTGTGAGCCAGTATTTTCTGATTGTCTTTAACATGCCAATAAAAAATACAAGAGATAAATTTTGTATAAATTATGATAAGCCTAAGCTTAAGAATCTCCTTTATAATTCAAGAAAATGCAAGAAGAAAATACAGTCTATAGAATCTGTTTTGCTCTGCATATAATTTCCATCACAATGAAGATTTTATTTATTTTTCTCATCTACATAAATTTCATAAAGATTATACTAATACCTCCTCCTGAACAATTTTTAGGACACACATAATAGCAATGCAACACAATATAGTGACCCAATGAATATTCCCGTCCTACTTAATGGCCCTGTGCTAGTGTAACCATTTTAAAACTATAAGAATAAATCATCTCCTACCTTCACTTAATTTAAGTCTTCTTTTTCTTTCCACCATCTGGAAAGAAGGACGAAATGATTGCTACTATCCAATAATATTTTTGAAAAAACATAGTTCTTTTTTGTAAGTCATCATAACATCGGTGACAACCGAATTCATCATTAAGGTCAAAGTCCCGTTAAGTTTGGCATTCGTACATCTTCACTTTAGTAGAGTATTCAGCTCAAAAATATTATGTCTCTAAATGTTAAACGTAAAGAAACATATTCGTGTTGCGATTGAAAAAGACTAACACGATTTGTCAGCTTTGGACTTTGCCGATTCTAATCTTTAACGCTACATGATAGCTGCATCATATGTTATCCTCGAAGATTACCAGTGCGATCTATTTAATGCCATGCTTAGTACCAACCTCGTTTACACAATATACACAATATATCTTATGGCATGAAAAGCACTGTTTGTGGAATCACAGCGATTTAAAAAAAAATTAAGAGTTTTGCTAGCGAACTGAATATATCACTAAAATATTTTCACCACATTGGTGTAACATAGATACGTTGATATTTAGTTAGAGAATAACCGTACATTTATGCAAAGAAACTGAAAGACAACTAAAATGGTATATTTTGCATATAACTTTCCTTTACTACTTCTTACAAAATATTTGAATTCCTATCAATATGTTCTATAAATCTGAGATACATTTATGCGCGTTTTTGTGTAAACAAGGAGAGTACGAATGTGGGAGAAAGGGAGAGAGAGGAGATCTTCCCTCCTGGGTAATGTGCAAACACACCCAGGACGGTCATCGGCACATTAACATCCACCACCACTAATATTATTTTTTTTATCAGAGACACGAGTACTTCTACCTCAAATAGCTCCCTCCTTGCTGTCTCGAAAGTTTTTAGCCATTTATTATTGTAATTAAAGAACTATCTTACCCTAGCCACTATTTCTCTGATGTCTGCAAACTTGGTCAAGCAACATTGTACTGATGACCCGTCCCTCTCGATGGACAAGTTCGAGAATATCCAAATGTCCTCAGTTGGGTTTAGTTCTATTTGCTGACATGTAACACAAAGCTGAAGATCCGCTCTCACTACTTGTTTTGTAGGATGAAGCCTGAAATTGGCGATTACTGCTAGAACTAGACTTAACAAAAGTGATAAAAACAGGTGCAAGAAGACCAAATACTTTAGTAAAGAGACGTTTCTAGCGGAACAAGACATCGTGTATGAATGTAACACGAGTATATTTCTTCCTTGCTATATTATCAACAGTTCTGATCAAGGAAGTTAATTTATAGTTCCTCGAAAGAAGCACGTCAATATTGTTTTTTTGATCGTTTCCTGGTAAATGAAGTGTAACTGAAATTTTTTTTTTAAATCTCCTGATCGAGAGAAAATTCCCTGATATCTTTCTCTCTCTCTCTCTCTCTCTCTCTCTCTCTCTCTCTCTCTCTCTCTCTCTCTCTCTCTCTCTCTCTCTCTCTCTCTCTCTCTCTCTCTCTCTCTCTCTCTCTCTCTCTCTCTCTCTCTCATAGTCAGCAGACATTATCATCTATCACAAGACATTGCCCTAAATTTGTCCATATACAAATTTATGAGATACATTACCTAACATTTTGCGCGAAACCATGACCTCATTAGGATATAAAATTAGTTCCTTATACCATATTTCCTATTCAAAAAGAAATAAGTAATCAAAACTTTTTATTTCTTATTCAAAAATACAAAATTAGATTTGAATCCCCTTCAGGCCATTCGTTGCTAGTGTCCATGAAAATATGTTGAGACAAAAATAACTTGTTAGACCCAATCGGAGAAATAGAATTGTTGTTATCGGTTTGGTTTTTTTAAAGATGGATGTAAAGAGCACATATCATGCTAAATAATTGTAATAACGTGAGACCCGACTTAAAGTATTTCTATCCACACCGCTTTATTAATGTTCTAGTTAGGGATCTGCTAAAATAATAACATTCTTTTAGAGAAAATTGCTGAATGATTTCAAGACCTGTTTGAATAAAAATATATGGTTTGTGTAACAATGGCAGTTTAAGGGATTATATGCTTCGCCCAGATATGGGTCCAAAACATCTTCTTTACAAATAATTTGACACGTATCCTTCTTTGATATTTAGTATCCAAAGATATGTTCATTCCCCAGAATAAGTATTTTTAAACATTCGTCGACAGAAATCGGAGAAGTAGGAGAGTTTTATGGGTACCAGTGATGTAAAACTGGTACAAAGAAGACTAGTTTATAAAAACTTTGCACTACGTAAATCTCTACTTAGCAAAAACATTATTTCAACTCCTGTTATATATTTTCAAGTTAGAGATAGGCACTAACATATAGAAACGTTTCGAGACTACTTTGTCAAAATATTGAGCTAAATATATGGTAGGAATAAAAAAGCCCATGATGAGACAGCTTCTTCAGTCTGTATACTTACCCAAGCATTCCATCTTTAAAAGATTTTGAAAACCATCCTTCTTTGATATATCTTTGGACATATTCGATCCACAGAAAGAGCAGGCCTATTGTATTGACGCATTACCCTAGTGTGAACCTCTGTTTTAAACAAAATTTGATTTCAACGTTTTTTTTTAGCTCCGGTACTTAAAGTGATTAAAGCGTCCGCTTTGGATGCGGGAGATCACGGGTTTGAAACTGGCCGAGTCATATCAAAGACTTATAAAAATGGTGCTAGCAGCTGTTTCTCTTGGTGCTCAGCATTAAGATGTTAGTGTTAGGACTGGTTGGCCTGAGGTCAGAATAATGTGACATGGTGGAATATGATATTACACGTCTGTGACATGATGCCCCAGTGCTAGACATCACTATAAACTGCCACACTGCAGACATTGTAAAGATATGACTGAGACATTTTTAAAGCTACGTTAAAAATCCAAATCAAACCTACCCCCTTTAGAGAGTTTCTAATTAGAGATTTGCTCCAATATTAGAAAAATATTTAGTGAAAAATAGCAAATCAATCATAGATTATATCTAAAGCTCATATATGGATATTACAAATTCCGTCCTAAAAAAAAAAATTCCAACGATCATTCTTTTATATTTTGTACTACGTTTTCTGCCCCAACAAAACTACTGAAATCATTTGTTGAAAAGAGGCATGGTTATACGAGAGTTCACTTGGGTACAAGCAATATAAAAAAGAAGCGGTGAGAAACTTTTTATTTTGTTCATTTCAACAGCCTCTTGTTAGGGATCGACTCTATCTGTATCAATAGTTAAGAGAAAATTTGTGTAACCCATTTTGAGAAATTTTGGGTTAAATATATGGAGCCGTACAGAAATCTTAAGAATGTTGCATCTTAAGTTCGCATATGCAACCTAACATTCCCCCCTCAAATAATTTTTACACGAACCCTTCTTTGCGACTTTATACGGTTATGTTCAGCTCACATAAAATGTATTGAAAAAGTTCGTCGATGAAAATCACAGAAACAGGTGAGTCCTTACCGATATTAGCTATGTAAAACAAGTATATACTGGATCGACTCTATGGACAATTTGCACCGACCGAACCCCTACTTTGATTAAATTTTCTATGGTTTCAAGGAAAAGGTTTGAGAAAATTCCGCGAATACATTTCGAGAAATAATATATGAAAACCTTTTGCCCACATATGCACACTAACATTCCATCCACTAAAAACTTTATCATGGACCCTCTGTAAATGTGTGCATAGCGGGATATTTGACACCAAGAAGTGTTGACTAAATTCGTCAGTGAAATCAGAGAGATATGATAGGTATAATAAACGCCTTATGTTAGTTACATCTTATGTCCAAATATAAACGCTAACATCACCTCCTTAAGGGATTTTTAAATAGACAAATTTTCTTGCAATTACATAACCATTGATATGCTAGATCCAGAGACGAGGTATGGCAACATTCGTCAAGGAGAATTAACAAGTAAGGAGAATCTTTATGGATCCAGGCTATATCAAGAAGTTCTATAGTGGACCGATCCTATCAATATCTTCTAGCTAAGCTACTACTTGTTGGATATTGATTTCCGTCACCTCAAGAAGTTCTATAGTGGACCGATCCTATCAATATCTTCTAGCTAAGCTACTACTTGTTGGATATTGATTTTCATCACCTTTTTGTCTGTTTCTAGATAGCTTCCAATTGTGGGAAAAGGTTCGAGCCGATTTAGATAAAAATGGGGCTAAATACATGGAATACATAATAAAACCTGAAATGGAATTAAATGGATCCTAACATCCACTCCTGAAATAATTTTAATATAGACTATTCTTTGGGATTTGTATGCTCTGACCCCACAACAAAGACATGTTCTTATTGCAGGAACACACGGGAATCTAAACCAGCTGCATTTTGGGTCGAGAATATTAAATTGAATCCACGCTTTCCATAACCTGTACCGATATGTTCCCTCCTATTTTTTATTTTTCTTTTTTTTTTTTTTTTTTTTTTGATTCCGCTGAATGAAATTTGTCAATACTTCTGGAGGTCAAACATATCCTTAAGTAGAAATTCACAAAGATTTATTTAATGCGATGTCGCTATAGTGTAAAGGGGGTATTTATGTTTTTAATGCTTGATCAAGTTCAAAATAACAAGATTTAGAAATTATTTATATCGTAATGAACAGATTTTCTACTTTATTTTGTCATATAAAATGTCATATAATATATTCACCTAAAGATGTTTTATACGGAATAAACCTAACTTACTGCTTCTTTCATTTTTTCATGAAGTCGTTCTTGATCAGAGACCTTCATGTTAACCTTCTCTCCTTCACGCACAAAAAATACAGATGACATATGGCTGGATGCCAAAAAGTGCATGGATACATTGGATGGCTTGCTCAGAAAATCATAGATCTGCATAAGAATCATGTCATGGTTTGTTTCGGTCATAAAAATATGGCAGTAACAAACATGACATAACGTTCTATAACCATGTATTGTGTTCCAACTCTCTTGGTTGTAAACGAAAATGTAGCAGATGTAGTAAATGACCATTTTTAATACGCAGCAACGTCTACTGACTGATTTGATTCTTTTCCTGCTAAAAACAAAGAGTAGCAAAACCAATTAAGCGAGTAATACATTTTGGGATCACCAATATCATAGAAAGAAGTGGTGGATGGAGAATTTGGTTTTGTAGATTCAACGCCATTTTGTAGCACATGATATAACATACAGGGAGGTTATTATATTTGGTGTAGGAAGAACCCGAGACGACCCTGTGAAGAACAAACAACCCAGCGGAAGCTCACGTTAAGCTTTCTCACATGCCCTGGTTGGTTGCGCCAAAACTAACTTAAGCGGACATGGGAGTGATTTGTTAATTCAAGAATTCACGGGCTTGAGCCCACTCGACCACCCGTCGATCGATCGATCGATCGAGAGAGAGAGAGAGAGAGAGAGAGAGAGAGAGAGAGAGAGAGAGAGAGAGAGAGAGAGAGAGAGAGAGAGAGAGAGAGAGAGAGAGAGATTAGGTGTGTGTATCTGTGTCTGTGTGCGAATGATGAACCAACTGATAGATGGATCAACAAAGGAAGAAAAAAATAATTAGTACACCTTAGTTTTCATGATTGCATGAAGTTACTACAATCGCGTTTTTCAAGCGAAATCACCAAATAATTTAACTAAACAATAGTTCTTATACTAAGGGAAAACGGCAATTATCTCTGCAAATCCTTTAATAACTTGATGATAAGATATGGAATATCAAATTTAGATGCAGAGATGGGACAAATAAATCTTTATTGTCAATAATAATGCTAATTGCTTTGAATGTCTAGTCCTGTGTTATCTACAGAAATGTAACTGTATGGTGAGCAAACACGTTGGTATCTGCAGAAGTTAAAATTAATAAATCCAATTATTACAATTAAATAATAAAGTCGTGTGACATATATAACAAATTAGTCAATATTGTACAGACGTAAGATGTATATTTTAATAAGTCATATTGTTTTAACCCGGTAATATTTATATCTATCTAATATGTTTGTAGATTTCCCCACTATTCTCTCACGAAGGATAAAATCATTTAAAAATTGGGATCGGATCGTATTTTATTTCCTAAATTGAGAAAGAGAGTTTCCTATTGGATTGATCACTCCACTGTGTTCCTAAATAACACTGACTTGTGTTTCATAAACAAATTCGTATTTGGGGTACATTATGCCGGATTGAATGAAGTTTGGGCTTTTTCAAGGTTTCCAATTTTTTTCCTCAAAATACTGAACAATGTCTGAAATAGATCACAGTCAGCATGTTCATTCATAATAATCATTTGTTAACAAAAATTAAATTCTAAAACATTTCCTTCAACAGAAAATATTGCTTGCAACATAATCCCTCCATCACTTTTCTAAGTTAAATGTAGAGGTATACCAAAACAAGGAAATAAAATGCATGGTAATACGCTCAATGATTTACTTTGCAACATGCCACGATGAATTTGCGTGAGATATATGTACATTATGACATTATAGGTTTCTTTCTTTCTTTCTTTCTTTCTTTCTTTCTTTCTTTCTTTCTTTCTTTCTTTCTTTCTTTCTTTCTTTCTTTGCTATTTGCACCTGTACATTGCCTGCTTCGGTGGTAAGATATATTGGTAGATATACTGGGTAAGAATGAGAAGTCATCCAAAGATAGAAACTTATATTTGATAAATTATCCGTTGAGAGGGCTGCCGTTGAATAAAATTACTTACTGTTATTGGAATCGTAACAAATCATCTCATGTGTGTACTTACTGTGAGGATGAATAGTTTAGAAGTGGCGAATAGTTTGGAAATTGAGAGGTTTGGTGGGGCAGTCCCGATTAATAATAGCAGGAGATGGGGGATGACGCACCCAAGATGGAGACGGTATTGCTCTGTTTTCTTCTCTTTATTTTCTACTTAAACAGTCGCAAGAATTTAAAATGTAAGCAATGATACACTTTCCAGATCATGCCTCAGAAATAAAAAAGTTTCAACTCCATTGTAACAAGATGTAATTATTCTAAATTAGCATCAAAGTCAAAACAGCTGTTGCTCTTTGTGACACAACTGCCTTTATGTTGTACATATTTGTCTGTTTTATCCTCAGAGTTACCAAATAAATTATATTCCTCTGTAATATTAATAGATAAAATGAAAAATCCCCTACTGAAACTCGCTAATAAAAACAATAGATTTTTAAAACTATGAAGCTGTAATGGATATTGCTTAAGTTTAGGTTGCGATAATTTACATTTGTATACGTATCCTCTCTGTACGATCATTGCTGTAGAAGGGAACGAGGTCAGAGGGTTCAAAAGTTTTATTCTCTAGTTACTTTGATCTTTCTAGCATGACTCCAGTAGGCCTACTTATTTGGTTTGGACTGGATTTTTGAAACTTTCAAAAAATATTTCACCGGCAGATTCATTGCTCTCTCTCTCTCTCTCTCTCTCTCTCTCTCTCTCTCTCTCTCTCTCTCTCTCTCTCTCTCTCTCTCTCTCTCTCTCTCTCTCTCTCTCTCTCTCTCTCTCTCTCTCTCTCTCTCTCTCTCTCTCTCTCTCTCTCTCTCTCTCTCTCTCTCTCTCTCTCTTTTAAAAGTTTGGCATCACTTTGTACACCGGCTTTATCTAAGAACTAACTGGCAAACCTTCTTTGCAAAATATTGTTGTCAACTTAACTAATTCTGATATCTCGGCGGGTAGATGTGTGCGATACAGCAGCACAGACTGAATATCTAAATCGAACACCAGACAAGCCATGCAATATTAAAGAGGTATGTAATAAAAATGCTTTAATTGAATTACCTTCGTTCATTTAAAACTACACAAAACTGCTTTGTATTTATACATTTACTCACTTTAAGGTGCCGGTTGACATGTTCTTGTATTTGGCGTATTCTTCCAATTGTTCCAAGAAATCATGAATACCTATTTAAAATTACTCTCCGAAAAGATTGAAATGCATTCTGTACCTTTTATGAACTAATAGTTTAACAGATAATGAAGATATGGTTGAAGTTTTGTATAAAAGAATCAGTATTAAATCACACACACACACACACATGCATACATGCGTACGTACGTACATACCTACCTACATTCATGGTGGTGGTGGTGGTGCTTAACGCCATTTTTCAGCACACGATAGGCTATACATGGCGGCCAGTATTAATGGTGGAGGAAGAAACCGGGAAATCATCGGAAAGAACCACCGACCCACGAGAAGCTACTGGCAAGCTTTCTCACATATCCACATTCGCCGAATCTTAGACTCGAACACACGCAGACAGCGGTGAGATGGCAGTGATCCGTAACGGACAGCGCTTTAGACCACTCGGCCACTCGGGGCCCCTACCTACATTCATACCTACTTACCTATATATATATATAATATATAATATATATATATATATATATATATATTATATATATTATATATATATATATATATATATTACTCTAATAATTTTTAACAGTAAACAATTTCTCGGATAAATCTTACACCCAAAAATACGTACAGATCATGAAATGGATCCGAAACAACTCTACAGAAATCAATCCGACATTATGAAACATTGTACCGAGGAACACCACATAAACTAGGAGCCGACTAGGGCTCAGTGGTAACCGTGCGCCACACTGAAGAGCAGAAAATGTTAGAATCCTGCCCATACCAAACATGATGGACACCGTTGCTGTACTTGGACAATGTACTTTACCTCAGCTGCCTCCGTATGACATAACTATTCAGGCTTTAATCTTCTATATAAAAACCTACTAAACCAAACAAAACTTAGCGAAAAAGGATATATAAGATAATTTAAATAATTGATTATGGAATATGTTTAATTAGAGGAAATAATTTCAGCTGGAACCATGGTTGTTCGAAATGAATTTCATATTTGTCCTTTTTACATGATGTTCGAAAACAATATAACGGTGAATAATGTAATAGGAGAGCAAATTCTGGAAGTTTAAATTTAAGAATTAAAAACTTCAGTTCCTAACGAGAAATGAAAGTCAAAGAAAAACGATCTTGGCGACTGTACATTTTCATGGATAATAACATTAAATTTATTGTTAAATTGACAAATCAAAATCCTTAAGTATAAAGAGTTATGTATATAAAAAGTGAAGTGGACAGCAGAACTTTAAAGAGAAACCATTTTAAACGAATATTCGTATACAAAATTATTTAATAGATGCAAAACAGTGAAGCAATCTGAGGAAAGTGACCTTTGTATAAACGCAGACATAATCTCTGAGATGCGCCGGTTGACTTAACAGGAAGATAAATTAACTAAGGTGGGAACACCAGTCTCATGTCACACCAGGACTCATGTCACACCAGGACTCAGGTCACAATTATTACTTCCGATTCAGTTCCCACGAATGTAATCGTATTATTAGAGCATTTTTCCTCTCTAATTTTAATTGTAATAGGAGAGATAGATTTTGGCATTTTTTGGTAATTATTTAAAGTAATTGTCTATTCTTTAGAATACAAGGATTATGACTTGGTTGTCTGTGTATATATTGGCGAGAGTGCACAGTGAGTAATGCTGATCCGGAAAGGAATTATGTGACCAGTTTCAAGTTGCTTTGTTTACAGTCTAACCTCTCAAAAGATATCAGACAAGCTGTGACAAGAACTGCATGTGAGTTTATATTTGAAGGCACTTTGGATTAACATATGATTTGTTAGGATTTGGACACTGTGGAAAGTTTAGTACTAAAAAACAAATGTAGAAATCATATAAAATAACATAATTGTAATCCGAGTCCGCTAGCAGTCATATAACAACTGAATGTTTGTCTTTATCTTGCTTATCAGATAAGCAAACCTTTTGAAGCATGGAGCAATAACTTGCAATTAATATAGTTATAACAAGTTTCATGATCGAATTTTTCCTTTAACTGGAGTTTGTTCTTAGAAAAGGTGGCTTTTGAACCACAAAATTCTTCGTACAATGAAAACATTATGTATTAACAATCTCCAAACTTTATAAATATACCTCAACAAAAGGGATTGTGTTGCAATTGCAACTAATATAGACGTCAAATAAAAGCTACGTTTTTCGAATTTCCATGGGATTTTTTTTTTTTAAAATTTATATCGATAATTTATATTGAGCACGTTAGAGTAGTCTGTCGATTTATGCTGGAAATAAATTTTGTAATAAAATACTAACATTGTAGGTATTTTTTAAGGAGGTATTCAGCTATGACACAAAAGAAAACGTTACTTTTATTCAAAATCGAAAATTGGTTTCGAGCTTATAATTTGCTTGGGTTTATTTTTTTTTATTTATTTATTTTTTAGTTTAGTTTGTTTTGCTGGGAAAATATTGTGTACGGAGAGCTTTGAGAGAAAGCTAAATGGCGTATACGTCAATTACGATTGCGCTCACTATTAACCCCAAAAAATCACTGGAATTTTTGTGCACAGACAATGCGTCATGTAGGGATGTGAATTTTAATCAAAGAGAATGTAGTGAAGGGTGCCAGCAAACTTAACTATGCCACAAAACTGAATAAAATAAAATACAAAATGAACCAGTGATCATAAAGAAATATCGCGCAAAACTTAAGTTCATTGCAAAATATTATTCATTAATGTCTTACTGTAAAGTCAGGAGTGATTCAGACTCTCTCTCTCTCTCTCTCTCTCTCTCTCTCTCTCTCTCTCTCTCTCTCTCTCTCTCTCTCTCTCTCTCTCTCTCTCTCTCTCTCTCTCTCTCTCTCTCTCTCAAAAACAATATGGAAGAGAGATAAGTAAATTTAATACAAAATGTATATAACAGACCCGAACCCACACTGGTTTACTTTGCTCCAACTCTTTATATTTTTTGCAAGTTACTCTTTATATCTATATGTCTGTTAGCTGTATAGCAGGCAGGCTGGTTGACTATCTATCTATCTATCTATCTATCTATCTATCTATCTATCTATCTATCTATCTATCTATCTATCTATCTATCTATCTGTCTGTCTGTCTGTCTGTTTGTCTGTCTGTCTGTCTATCTATCTATCTATCTATCTATCTATTACTTGGATTAAAATACTATATTATGCATTGCATAATAGCCCTTTACAGATGCTACCCTTTACATATACTATCCATCGCAGCTCATCGCACCTCTTTCTATAAAGGTCACCCAGCGAACATCATCCCACCTGTTTTCCATATAGTAAAGATTATACGCCTTGTATTACTTATTACACATATGAACGGTGTTATTGATATAGGACCTCTATTCCAAATATGTTTTTTTAATCTCAATTTTCCATCTCATCTACAGCTATTACATGTACATGTACCCCATCTCTGCCAAGGGAAAATTCACATTACAAGTAGAGAAACCCAGATAGGTCAATAAAAGCAAAACCTTACGTTGCCACCAAATTGGATACTTATTCGTTATTTCTTATTCTTGACTGAATAAGGCATAATTCAGCAACTTATTCCTTTACCACGTCTCGTTGGCTAATTATTCCTTATTCCCAAAATAATAAATAATATGTTATCACTTACTATTTGCCAGTTTTTAAAAAACATAAAATATATCAAATCTGTTTACTCTTCAGGGCATTCTAACCCAACTGGAGAAATACGAGTGTTAATTTTCGTATCGGCTACATAAAACCGGATCCAGAGAAATAAGGTTTAATTGAAAATTTTCAAACATATGAACCCTTAATTAAAGTAATTTCATCTCACCCCTCTTTAACAGTTTCGACTTAAAAATCTCTTCCAAAAGTAGGAAAAGTTTACAGAAATTTCGTTGAATCGATTGGGAGAAATAGGGCTAATGATATGGAATCTTTAACAAAGCCACTTAAGGTAATTACCTTTTCAGACCATTTATAACCCCTACTGTCGACCCCAAAGAAGGATATATATAAGTATTTACTAGGTCGTCATGCGAGTGTGTCTGCTACGCACAAGCTTGTATAACACCGATTCGGTGCCATCACTATTTGTGATGCGTGCTTAGTCGTGACGGTATATGGGCTGGTACGTGCAGGCAAGGCGATGGGTGCAGATTACTAGCGGACCGGGGTTAGAAACTCGGTAGAGTACGACTTTAATTTCTCTAACCTGTATGATAGTATTGTTTGTATTAAACTATTATTTATGCCCACTACTATCAAGATTCTACTACAGAATCCAGGGCAAGGTCTGTTCTGTCTTATATATATATATATATATATATATATATACATATATATATATATATATATATATATATATATATATATATATATATATATATATATATATATATATATATTCTCAAGGAGAGAATGTAGTAAACCAAATGTATAAAACACACAAATATAATATCCACATCAACGGATGAGAAGAAATAAAAAACACAAATATACTATCCACACCAACGGATGAGAAGAAAAAACACAAATATACCCTTTATACCAATGAAACGAGCAAGCGTAAACCACACCAATATACTATCACACCAACTAAACGAGGAATCATAAATCGCACAATATACTATTTCATCAATGAATGAGCTTGCATAAAACACTTATATACAATTCATACCAATGAACGCACATGCAAGCACATACTCAAACGTACGAGCGCACACAAACACGAGATTGCTTGTTATAGCTGTCGCAAAAAGACTATAAAATCGTTTTACCATGCCAAAACCGTTATCATTGGTGATACAAAAGATTCCTTGGAAGGAGATCCATGACCATATTCAAACAGTGGAGGATTGCCATTGTCTTTTACGAGAACTGTGTCCATTGAATTGAGGACGAGTATCGTGTGTGTCTTAGTGACTGGCTTTCTGGGATTTCGTTTACCGTCCGATGATTTGTGGACACTTTACGAACAGTACGTACCACTTCAAAAAAATGAAAGTCATTCCTTTAAATGCTCACAAGAAACTCATTCTCCTGAAAAAATTGCGCTTTCATCTGGATACTTCTCAACCTTTACGGAAACACAAGATTCGTCAACTTTTAGGTACCGAAGAGGTGTATGAGGATGTGTGTGTAGCTTGTGACTTACACCCTCACTGGACAGATGTACGTGACTGGAAAAGTGTGGGTTTTGAGGCTTGGACTAAAGAAGTGGCTAACTATGCCCGACATTTGTAATCCTAAAACATTAAAACTTTCCGTGAAAAAAGTCACCTTTAATCCTGTGTTAGTGACAATACCAGAGAAAGAAGTACAGTCTGTCACGGAGGAAAACCATTCTCTTCAGGACAGGACAGACCTTGACATTCCTGAAAGGCCATTCCAGGAGAACCTTTGTGTGACAGTAACAAACCATGTACAAACGTTTTAGAACATTACTCACTGTTCCTAGGACATTACATTTGCATGACAAAAAATGTTGTAAAGTAGAAACTTGTTTATATTCCACGATAGTTGTGTTGATGTGTCTTTTATCCATGTACTTAACCATTTGGCTATTATGTATTTATGTCTTTCGTGTTATTTCATTTTAAAGTTTGCAATAAACGTGCCCTGAAAAAAGTATAAAAACTCTTGTCTTGTTTGTCTTCGTGTTACAAGAAAGGTGACATTCCTGACACTACTATGGCTACCTCTACTGTCTCTGCTCCCTCTTCCTCCACTTTCAAAGTCATTGACGAACATTTAGATCGTGCTAGTTGGGAAGCCTTGTATCTTCGACATCCTTTTAACATGCTTATTGCTGGACCTAGCGGTTCAGGCAAAACCGAATTTGTCAAACGTTTGATCGAACATAAACATCATTTGATCGATCATTCACCTCAATGTATCGTGTGGTGTTACAAAGAGTGGCAATCCGCGTACAGCCTTCTACGAGAAAGTCAAGGTGAATCCATTGTGTTTGTGGAAGGCATTCCGGTAGAAGACGACGGTATCGTGTCTGACCCTAGTCAAACCCATTTGGTTATTTTAATGACATGTTAGGAGAAGACGAAGAAGAAATTAAACTGTGGTTTACACACAAAGGGTATCATCGTAATGCT